>VZSF01001726.1:1041828-1205570 GCA_013398295.1 Chionis minor
TCCTTCTTGCCCTTTTTGAAGACTGGAGTGACATTGGCTTTCCTCCAGTCGTCAGGCACCTCACCTGTTCTCCAAGACCTTTCAAAGATGATAGAGAGCGGACCAGCAATGACTTCTGCCAGCTCCCTCAGCACTTCTGGGTGCATCCCATCAGGACCCATGGACTTGTGGATGTCCAGTTTACTTAATAGGTCTCTGACGACCCTCCCCAACCAAGGGAGAGTCTTACTGGCTCCGGACTTTCCCTGTTCCCTGTAGAGTCTGGGGGTCCTGAGGGCTGGCCTGAGTAGTGAAGACTGAAGCAAAGAAAGCATTGCTTTAGTTTCAGTAAAGACGTTAGTTAATATTGCTTGAATTGCCAGCCTGGCTAGTCAAACTAGTTGCTTTGTACCATCAGAGCAATGTAAAAAGGCACAGAGTTTAGCCTAACTTTTCCTGGCATCTTTTACATTCATACTCTGTTTCTTTTTCTTCCTTTTCCCTTAGGCAATGGACAGCTTTTAAATGAAACATTTACTATCAGATTTGTACGTGTTTTTCACCACATCAAATGTATCCCTATCGGGACTCTATAAAATCTCTTTTGAAGAAACTCATAAAGATTGTCTAGTTTCAAAATGAAGCCATGCTTTCACATTTTGAATCAGAATGAGGGAGTATAACCAGTCCTTGTCAAAATATCCCTTTTCAGATGACACTTACCTGACTTGCTTTTCAGTGGGACAGAAGCCACAAGCTCTTCTGGCCAGAAACCATGTTTAATTGATTCCAGTAAAACTGAAGCTAATCTATTTTCAGAAAAGACAAATGTCCTCCAGGAAATTAGAAGGCAGGTAGAAGAACTCAGAGGAAATGTGGAAGGACCATCTTTGGGTAGTTTGTAATGTCTGCCCTGACAGCACATCACGAAATGCTTGCCATTTTGATAAAAGAGAATTCCCTTTGGAATCCTCTGAGGAGTACTGGAGAGACAACCTGCTATTAATCCCTCAAATCAAAATGAGGCCTATGCCTAAGTCTCCAAATTTATAATTATATTAGAGTTCTATAATACATTTTTCAGGACCAAAGAAAGTCTAAAATCTAGTTGTTATAATTCCCAGAGAGCCAATTGTAAAAATCAGTTTGAAGATGTGAATTATCAGGGAAAAAATGGTATCCAAAGCATAGCTCTTCAGTTAATGGGAAAATACAGCTTAATCTTCATAATTCTCATGAAACGCCAAAACTGGGCAAGTGATACAACTATTTACATTTGGTGAAACTAGGCAGAGGTGAAGTGCTTTATTCAAGGACATACAGTGAGTTACTACTGAAGCTATCATTAAAAACATAACTCTCTATTCCTTGTTAACATTAAAAAAAAAAGTCAAAATTAATTGTCTTCAAACTTCCCTACAGGGTGACAAGAAAGAAAATCAGAATTGGATTTTCCATAGTAATACAGATTCATGAGAAACATATGTTTATATGATTATTATTTCTTTGCCACTGAAAAGATGCAGTGATAAAGCAATGCTGGACTTGATTGCAGTCACATAGCAATGTTCAAAGCGCACATAGACTTATAGAAATTAAAAGCACATGCTGTCAGTGATATTGCAAAGACTGTCAGCCTTCACACTTTGTGACATAAAGTAATTACCATTTGGGACACAGATGACACACATGTCTCTGTGGAATTACACTCTTCATTGACAGGAATTGTGTAGCTTCCACTGAAATTTTTGTATTGGTGATTGTTGGATACAGGTCTAGATAAATCAGTGTTCTCTGGTTTTTACTGGAGTTGTCTACGGCAATTTAGCTTGTACATAAGAAGCATATTTGAACTTCGTAGTAGTTAAAATTACAGTAATTTTTTAAATATCAAGAATATTTTTTCTAATGCATTGGAAAGACAAAAAATTAAGACCTTTGCTTTCTGGTTTCTGCAACTGGTCTTGAAATGTACAGCACTGTTTTTGATTAAGGGAGGAGGAAAAAATCAAGTTACTACTTTAGTTTTTTTAAACTAGGGTGTGGTGAATGGAGCAGCTTTCTAAAATGTCTGAGTTCTTGTCTCTGCAAATATTTCTAGTAGGCCTATCTGAGCTCTACAATCAGTTACCTACATAAGATTTCCATCTTCTTTATGGAAAGGTAGCAGGGAAAGTTGCACTTGATTTGCATAAAAGGATATATCCTTTTTGACGTATGCTATTCTTATCTCAACAGTTTCCTTACTTCTATTAGTTCAGCATCCGGTATGGCTTGGAAAAATTTATTAGATACGGTTGGGTTTTCTTATATTCCAGTTGCCCTCTGTCAGCCCAGGGATGCACAAATTTCCTAAATTATATATAGTTGGCTAAGAAATTCCTGTTGGACAGCAGAATGCTTTATTTTTTTTGAACTCCTAAGGTAATGTGATCTTCTGCAAGTTGGACACCTTTCTACTTGGTTTACTTTACTTGTCAAAATGCCTCCTAGATTTCCTGACAACTAGTTCAAGAGCAGGATGAATTATGAAAGTAATACTTACGCTTCCTTCCATCAAATCCTAACCAAACCAGCTGACAGGTCCAGAAAACTCAGTCCACTTTGGTCGTGTATACGGTAGTTTTTTGTTTTTTGCTCTCTTTGACAATCTGTAACTTGAATTCCTTGTCTTATTTCCAAGTATGCAGGTATTACAGCTATGGCTTCTGCAAAATATTGTTCAGATCTTGACAGGGTGTTTCCACTGTCCTACATTCAGTATTCAAATACAAAGAATCAGCACGGCAGACATTCAGCACATTTTAAGTCATAGTATAGTATTTCACTACGCATCCAGGCTCATTATCCAGCTGTTTTCTTTCTCCTTCATTGTTACGTTGACTCATTACTGGCAGTCTTTTCTTTACCTAACCTGTTTTCCCAGAAATATTGTCTTCTAGTATCTCAACCAAAACAAAAAATGAATTGTACCAACAGAGAATAATTCATACAGCAGTGAAGCAGCTGCCAGATATTATTACAGAATTCAGTGAAGACAACAGTTCATTAAAATGATGTATTTCAGTCATCACAGCCATATTCTGTCAGTACCAGTTAGTGCAAATATTACATATATAGTCTGTGATACATGTTAAAGTGGAGTCCTGTTGCCCAAAATCACAGCGTGCGGCAACACAAGTAATTCTAGATTGTTTTCTTGCTTTTATCTTCTTTATGTTGAATTAACAATAACAGGAATCTGTCTTACTATTCATAAGCAGTACTGTGATAGGCGTATCCACCTGCATGTTGCACTATTTTTAGCTGCTAATGTCTTCTAGTTTGAAATTAGATGAGTTGGTCATTTGATTTCACAATGAAAATCTGCCTTTATACATATAAATTCCTGTTGTTTGCATTCTTGTCCTCTGGCTCCAGGCAGTCTTCAGAGATGTGTGTGTGACAGATGCATTTTGGGTTGTGGTTTGGGGGTTTTTTTTGCTTTTTTCTTCCTTTTTTTTTTTTTTTTTAAAGGTTCAGACTTTACACAAAATCTTGTATTGATGGAATATTTTCTCTCCCAAATGCTGTAACTCTAGTTGTCTACTATGTGTATCCTGTTAAAGCAAACTACATTCGTCTTTGATTAGCCTCGGCTGGAATATGAGCACAAGTCACATCCTAATCCTTAAGCAATGACTTCTTATGTACAAAAAGAGCCTCCTGGGTCTTTTATTGAAGTTGGAAGACATTGAATTGTGTTGTACCTTCTTAATATGTGAATGAATATTGTTTTCAGTCCAACAGTGGTTTCTTTTCTCAGTGACACTTTTCAAAATCTTGGGGCTCATTTCTGTCCTAAATCTTAAATTTCCCTAAATGGTAGGACCACATACATATAATACAATTTCTTTGGTACCCTGTGTGGATTTTTCTTTGAGCCAGATCTCAGAATCCTCAGAGTAGACTTTGAAAGCTATAAAGCTTATATCCGTACAATAAAAGTGGTTAAGTCTTTGAACTGTTTACATAGCCAGTCTGATGCTTCTCTTGAAAATAAGGGGGAGGTTTTGCCTTAATGGAGGTGAAGACCAGGACAAAGAAAATAAAAATGTTGGCAATTTCTCTTCTGCACTTCCAATATTCAGAGTAGGTTTCCTGATGTGAATTGAGACACAATATCACAGAACAATCTCGTTCTAGACTGGCCAATATCTTTCCCAGCTATGAATCAGTTCACCAACTGAAAGGCAATTTTTATGCATCTATTTACTGGACTCGGAGCATGAAAAGGTATGTGTATCTGTGGGAAACCTATTAAATATGTATTGGAATTATCCAGTTGATGCAAAACCAATGAATTTATTTATATTTTAGTATCTCTTTCAAACATATTTCTGTCACCAAAACAAAAATTCTAGATAATAGAGTCTTAATATTGAGACTGCAGTAAAATGTCAACAAAAATTGTGAATTATTTAATAGAGAGCATATAGTCATGGACCATTTCTGTTGCATAAAGGGCATGCCAGTTAGCTGCACAGTGTCAACATAGTTTAAGTTATACTTGTATCTCTCTCTGAAGGGATAAAAAAAGAATAAAAATACTATGTGTAATCTTCCGCAGTTATGTTCTGCTAATTAAAAAGCCTTTTTCATAGATTCTTTTTTTCATATCAGAGTTTGTTTCTTAGTAATATAGATTGGAGCTAACTGTGTTTGGAAGGTTAAGATGAAAATATGGGCTTGAGGATGCAGTATGCAATACTAGGTGTGAAGTTAGCAGCTAGCACTGCGGGTTGACAAGAACCTAATTCTAAGTGTGTCAGTCTTTTAAGTAATCCTTATCAGGTTATCAGTCATGACTTGACAATACTTTGATTACATGTTCAGCACCTACAACAATAATATAAACTAAGCTTTGCTATGTGCAACTGAGGATTTTAGTAGTGACTTGCTGGAGATGTATTTATCAACAAGATAAGATGTCACAACTTCTAGAATAACAATGCCAGTATTAAAATCTTGGCAAGTACCAATCTGTAGGCTATCAAATATACCAGTTGGGCTTCTGGGACCAGCATTTGTGATCCTGATAACTGAGCTTCTCTTCAATATGCTTTTAGGCATATTAATACGAGGAACTACTTTATGTTCCTATGTGTGTAAAGTGAACAGTTTTTTGTATTTGCAAGTTTGGGAAGAAAATGAGGACAAAATCATCCCACTGTAATAGGTACATATCCTACCTTCTCCTGCTCTGAAGTGTCCAGTCCTCAGAGAAGTTGCTACATTTTCCAGTCCTGTGGTGTTGAGCATTGACAACTTGCTCAGTTAAGAATGGATTAGATGTCCCAAACTGTTCTGATTTCTATCAGACTGATGTCAGATTCTTTTCAAAAGGACCAAGAGGTACACTTCCCAAATTTATTTTGGTCAAATCTGCCTATATGGAAAATGATTGGATTTTATTTCCATTTGTGCTTAAGAGTGAGTAATTTGATGATGAAATTTAAGTATTTAATTACGAAATAAAGCAAACGACTTCGGTCAATTTGAGAAAGGGCGATATATCTTCAACTGTATAAAAGGAGGAAACAGTACTCGTATTTTGTGCATGTGCTTCAAGTTAATCTTTTCCTTCAGCTGTCGACAGAGGGAAATATATCTCTTTTCCAGCTCTGTTTGGAGGAAGTGGGTGTGGTATATAATATAAAAATGAGCTTGTAAGAAGATAGCAGCAAATCACGTAGCCTTGGGAATTTAGCCCTTCACACCCTATATTTTAGTAGCTTTCTGGCTGAAAACACAGAGCCAGTCCCATAGTTTGCTACAAGGATCTGAACAAAAATGTTAGCACCTGTAGCTTAAATCAGTAGTCCAGGTTTTTATTCCTTACTCCAACAGCTGCTTATTAGAGAACCTAGAATGATATTGTTTTTGTTGTGGCTCCGTGTCTAAGGACACGACAAATCCATTATTCATAATATCTTCCCAAGTTCACAAAGCCATTGAACAGTGTTGCGTATCTCCTTAAAGCTGCCACACACTCAAATCCATTTTATTCGGACAAATAAATAAACTCTGCACTGAAGAAAACCAATTTGAAAACACACTGAAATTCATTTTCCTCACTTAAATATTAAAGTGCTTATATTTATTGCATTTCAGCCATGTTGTACTGTTTTCAAAATGGATTTGCTCATTTAACAAGGTTTAAAGGAATTTCAGTAAATTTAAAATATGGAAGAAAATAAGCTAACATACAACATGAGTAACACTGCTTTTTATGCAGTGAATCTGCGCTCTGTAGATTAAACCCATCCATTAATATTCTGTGTAACTGCATACTAATTTACAATACCATAGTACTGGTCCAGGCTCTCATGATTCTCTGCACTATTGCAACTGACTGCTTTGGCGGTTTGGGTTTTTTCGTTGTTGTTTGGTTGGTTTTTTTACTAAAATAGTTTTTTATTTGAAAAATGAGAAAGACTGAAGTTCCCAGTTTGCAATATAGTAATAAATAAAGAGAGGCCTCTAACATTCACTTGTCACTGCTTTTTTGAATTTCAGACTGTAGGTTTTTCTTTATCTGACTTTTTTGATAAAGGCATTTTCTTTTATATGTCAACGAACAGTAAGACAGCTTCTGGTAGTTCATGGTGTGTATAGTTTTGGTGCCTAATGCATTTGTATGAGATGTTCAGTAAGCACAGCTTGCAGAAGTCCCTTTACATGTGCATTGAACAGTGTAAGTTACCTATATTGCTTACGCAACTCTTCCTGAATGTGGCTCGGGATTAAGATATAGAGAGGTTATTCTAACCTCATATTAAAAAAACTACAAATTAAGAAGCTCATGAAATTACATTATGAAGTGCTAGTACTGCTTTCTCTGTCCTGTATGGAATTTCATCACAGTAATGCTAGACTAGCAAATGGATTCTGAAGTAAATTAATGGTGAAGTTTTTGTTTGTTTGGGTTGGGGGTTTTGGGGTCTTTTTGGGAGGGGGTTGGGGGTGGGGTGGTAAAGGGTTTTTTTGAGGGCTGATAACTGAATTAAGTCAGTTTTATGAAAACTGTGTGGATGTAGTCGGGTTCTCTAGATTTATTTTACTTTTCTATACAGTTCTTGTTTCAGTTTTTCCCTTTTGTCAGTAGTTTTACAACAGTTGATTTTTTTGGAAGGAAGGGAATAATTTTGTTTTAGAAACAGTGAAAACCTAGGTCATCCGTCATGCAGCTTAATGTCTGCTCTTAGCAAACAGAAGCCCCAAGAGAATCACTTCTTATTCTTCAGTAAGGCAAGTCTTCTCCTTGTCAGCTTCTGCCTAATTCTGGTAAAGTCATGTAACAAAGTTCTTACCTAAGCAGAGGTTAGAGGGTGGGATCCCTTCATTTAATATGCATGAAGAGTTGGATCTTTCAGTGCCTGAAGGGTTGACTGAAAATCTGTTGGAGCAGGCACACGGTGACTTTTGAAAATCCCATTAAGGATCTAATTGATTACTTAGGTACCCAAAAGCTACATGAATCTGAGACTCTGCATTGTCAGTGAAGTTTGGAAATCTCATCCTAAATGTACAAAGTTATAGAGACTATGGTATGATAGATCTTTACGGGATGAACTCAGGGTAGACTTTGGCAAGGTATTTTAGACAGGAGTAGCATTTTTTAAAGATGTGCTGTTATATACTGTTACAAACTTAAAATCCTATAAAAAGCAATTACTCACTACATTTGTCAGTGACTTTTTCAGAAGAAATAGATTAGATCAGCCTCCCGGTAAGATACTAGGATTCAACAAGAAATGTGCATTCCAGTAGAGCAAAATAAGTTTATCTGGCCTTCTGGTGTAAAGATATTTCAAATTTTATTTTCCATTGTCATGTTTCTCATTTTCTGTGTTATGCGTGACCAGTCAGTAGTTGTGCATATAATGCCATATTATTTATCTGTTAATGTAATCAAGTAGATGACCCGGCAATGTGCGCTCGCAGTCCAGAAGGCCAGCTGCATCCTGGCCTGCATTAAAGAACCATGGCCAGCAGGTTGAGGGAGGTGATTCTGCCCCTCTGCTCCACTCTGGTGAGACCCCACCTGGAGTACTGTGTCCAGCTCTGGAGCCCCCAACATAAGAAAGACACGGACCCATTGGAGCAAGTCCAGAGGAGGGCCACGAACATGATCAGAGAGCTGGAGCACCTCTCCTGTGAAGACAGGATGAGAGACCTGGGGTTGTTCAGCCTGGAGAAGAGAAGCCTCTGGGGAGACCTTATAGTAGCCTTTCAGTACCTAAAGGGGGCCTCCAGGAAAGGTGGAGAGGGGCTCTTTATCATGGAGTGTAGCAATAGGACAACAGGTAACGGTTTTAAACTGAAAGAGGGTAGATTTAGATTAGAGATTAGAAAGAAATTCTTTACTGTGAGGGTGGTGAGGCACTGGAACAGTTTGCCCAGGGAAGTTGTAGATGCTCCTTCCCTGGAAGTGTTCAAGGCCAGGTTGGTGTGAGACACTGGAAGGTCAAGTAACTGCCTCAAAGCTTGCTCTGCAGCTTGCAAGAAACCTTGTGCAAACAACAGACCATTCATTTCACTTATCAGGAAAGAAATTTATGATAGCAGCAGACCATTCTCATCACTCGTCAGGTGCCTCCAAAACCAACCCCTATCCATGCGGGGCTGGCAGCCCCCAAAGATGTGAAGGCTGCACAATAAGCAAGACCTGAGGTGCTTGAACAGCTGGTGAGATGTACACGCATGTGCCTGACTGAGGATAAAAGGACCACAGAAACAAGCT
The DNA here is from genome assembly GCA_013398295.1 of Chionis minor. NCBI lineage: Eukaryota > Metazoa > Chordata > Aves > Charadriiformes > Chionidae > Chionis > Chionis minor. The sequence continues at coordinate 1,050,593 of VZSF01001726.1, forward strand.
GTGGTGTGCACCCACCGCTGAAGAGTTGATGACTGAGGATGAATGGGATGCTGCTGGATACATGGTGATGACTATCCTTTGCTTATCTTTCTGAATGCTTGCTTAGTTTCCTTCTAATATTTCCTGCCTTTCCTATCGCTCCATTCCTTTGTACTTTTTCAATAAAACCAGCCTGATTGGTGGCATTTGACCTCATTTGTGTCTTAATCTCAGTCTTGGCATCACTACAAATCTCCCCCGAACCTGAAGTCGGACTGGGACTTTACAGTTGGATGGGGCTTTGAGTAACCTGGTCTGGTGGAAGGTGTCTCTGCGCATAGCAGAGGGGTTGGAACTAGATGATCTTTAAGGTCCCTTCCAACCCAAACCATTCTATGATTCTATGATAGAAGAGTGAAATAAATTATGAAAAGGAAAAGAGTGAAAGAAATGACAAAGAAATTCTTCAGGGTGCTTGAAATACACCCTAAAGCGGGTCTGAATATTGAGTTTAGATGGCTCACCTTTTCCACAATTTTTTATTTGAGCAGTAGAAGCCTAAAACTGTACAATATCCTGTTTGAATAGAACAGTTCTAACATAAGCATTAATATACACACACACACAATTAAATCGCTTGGTACAAAAATACAAAATTCAAAATACATGAATATCTTTCAAAATCAACAGCAGTATGTTCTTGGATGAAATAACAGACATCTGGATTTAGTTGTTCAGGGTTAACCAGAAAAGGCAGAAGTTTTACCTGTAAAATTTTTGTATTTAAAAACAACAACAACAACAAAATTATAAAAACATGGCAGCTTCTGCATTGACTGAGAAAACAGTACATCAGTTCAATGCTGATGTCAGCTGATATGATAATTGAGGATAACCCACTGTCACCAGGGAGCAAGACTTTGCTTATTCGGCTGCAGAACTGCTGAGCAGAAAACACGCTCATACTAGTTCTGCAGTGTTTAATGTCGGCTTAAATGGTTTTTATCTATTTTATTATTACTGAGATTGTGCTTATCTGATTATCTAGTACCCATATGCCTTGAGGGAGCAGGAGATAATTGTTTAATAAAATAAGGCTATGGTTTTCAATAAGTGATTTCTGGTGCTTCTGTCTTTAACTGTCCAACAAAAAAATCCCTTAAGGAAGCTTGATTTGCAGAAAGCGCTGAGCAAGAGTTAGAGTAAAAAAATAATATAAGCACCATCATGTACCTTTCTGAACCTGAGCGCACCTTGCCCCTGGATTGATGTCAATAATTCTGGAATAGATGATTATTCTTTCTGTATAGTGCAAGGGAGACCCAGGCATCTCAGAGGAAGACAAGATTGTGTTCTAGTTCCTGTCCTAAGGACTGAAATGGTATTTTATTCAATAACTATGAAACACGAGAGTTGACCTTGGAGAGGGACTGCTTTAGTTCTTGTCACTCTGAGTTCTGGAACCATTGGTCTGCCGAAATGTTTTTCTTCAGATGGCTGAATTTATTTTCTGCACTTAGTCAGACTCAATGAAAAAGTTAGAAAGTTATAACCATGAATGGATGGTTTAATACATGTATGTTGACTTTCCTCGGGCAGAGGGAAGGATTAAACCTAGATTTTGTAATTTGATTGAAGAATCTAAGCTGTGTGCTCCTGCATCACGTTAGGAGTGGGTGCCAATGCAGTTTATGTGGCATCCAAATTCCATAGGTATATGTTACAGATGTTCTGGGAATGCTTACCACGTTGAGTTCCTTAGAGTAGTGTTAAAAAATTTATTGTTTCTGACTGAGTTCAGGGGTGAGATAGATTACAAATTGCTAAATATTGTCAGGATAAATATACGTTGGACAGTTCCCAGACATCGATCTTTTACTGATATTTACAAGCAAGACCAAGGTTCTGTATATGACCAAGACGGTCCTTGAAAAAGGTGCCTATTAGGATCTAGATGGTGGATATAAATACCTAAATCTTGTTCCTGAGCCACAAATTTCCAAGTAAATTTTATTCACCTTATTCTAAATTTGGGAAAATATGTCCCTTTTCAAATGCAAAATAATCCAAAGTGGAAGCATACAAAAATGCTTCTCACTTCTAAAAAGTTTGGATTGTAAGTAACATGCTTCTGCTCAAACTAAAGTAGCTGAAATAAATTATCAAAGTTGATTTGGAGCCCAATTTCAATGGAGAGTGAGCTTTTGCAACAGCTGTTGCCATGAGCTGAAAAATGCCTGGTGCTGCCAACGATTAGGCGTTGACTAGTGAGATTTTAAAGAAATCTTGACAAGGTACACAGTTCAACTGAGCCTACATAGTAAAAGGTAATGAAGAATATATTACAATCTGGTATGAAAATATATGTGCTATATTGCAAAACTTTTAATCTCAGCAGTTGTCCTCTTGGAACTGACTGTAATGCTATAAAAGTATTCCTTGCTCTCCTGAAGACAGACCTGGCAAATGGAACCCTTTTTTCTGCTGTTAGGGTGGACGCAGTTTGCTGCCAAGCTGTTCAGGCTTCTCTAGTCCCCCCTTGCCACTGTGACTGAGTCCTACAAGACACAGCTACACATGAAAAAATGGTTGATTCAATTTATGGTGATCACTTGTTGGTGTCTCTGTTGAGAAAGCTATGGAAGTACTAATTTCTGTTTCTATTTTTAGGCTAAGTTTGGCAGTGATGTGTATTCTGGTGCTGGTTCAGCTGAAGAGTTGAGAAAATACTTTAATTTAAGCATGTGCTCAGTTCCAGATCGTATCTGTAAAGGATTCTACAGCATTACCGGATTCCTTTAGAAATCAGTCTGTTCTTGCAATTGTGGATACTGTTCTTCTCATACAGTGACGCTTACTTTGGGCGTGCACTGTGATTATATAGGTTTAATTATATTGATATAAAAATCATACCATTAACAGGGAAAGTTATGACAAAATGACTGTAAACCATTCTTAAGCAGAGATCTTATGCTTTATATTTTTATCTGTCCTTTTAAAAAAGTTAAGCTTCACACCAAAAAACCTTTGCCTGGAAGCAGAAAATAATGCAAATAATGATACTTCTTACACAACACTTTACTTGTTCAAAGAAATGTAAGACATTAAGAGGCTAAATCTTCAGTACAATAATGAGCAGATTCATTATTCATGTTTGAAGCCAATAAAAAAGGAGATAGACTATTGGCATATACTGTTAGTTTTTCACACCTTCTAGTGAAAGCCTAAGTCGAATATAATTAATTTAGTGATTTGTGCTTTTCACTCATAAAAAAGCATATAAAGCTATTATCAATCATATTTATTATTCTTGATGTTTATCAAAATAGAACCTGGTTTTGAGTAGTATTTGAATCACTCAAAGAATGCAATGTAATTGCTTATATTTCTTTTTTGTCTACTTTTGCTAGATAGGTCTAAACACACACAGTACCTGTGAAAGTCTTTTGTTCTGTAAAACCCCAACCAACCACGATCTGTGTGGACTCCATGCAGAAACATGCTCAATAATCAATGGTAGAAAATAAGAGTTCTTATTATTTCTCAGGCTAGCATCAGGCAGTCAAGTCTGTGTTCAACACCATAGCAACCAGTGTGTCCTTAAAATTTCGCCTTTGTGCTTTTTTGTCCGAGAGTAATTTTTTCTCAGTGATGTATCTTAGTAAGCTGATCGGTATCTCACTGGTAGTGGAAGTTCCCACACACTCAATAAATACACAGCTTCTACTAAAATATGCATAGTAGAGGTCTTCCAGAAAAATAAATACAGTGATAATTGGCTACTTCCCAGTAATACATATTCTGCTACATAAATTACAAGGAATTGAGACAAATAAGCATTTTAATCCCAAAGGTAAGGCATGAAGTTTTGCGACCTCTTTCTCCCGCATTTGTAGAACACTATTTCAAGGACTGTAATTATTTGGCTGTTAGCTGATTTTACTGCAGAATAGAAATCTGACTGGAGCATTGCTTTCTGCTGGTTAATTATAAATTTATTAGGGGAGTTTTGACCAAATGTCTCTCACTGTTAGACCTCGCTGAATCTGAAGTTCAAGCTATTATATTATATTCGCTTAATGTAATGCATTGCCTTCTTTTTCTGTTCTGCATGTGCTTTTTTGTATTTTTTTTGTGTTCTCAGGTATGTTCAATTTTTCCTTTCTGGATATTGTTTTCCAAAGAGGCTCTTTCAAGTTATAGAAATAGGACAAAGTAATTTTTAGAACAGCAAAATATGTAAGGAGGCAAGGTCCCTGGAGATGAAATAGATTTCCAACGCAGCACAACAAAATAGCTTTCCTGTTCTGTTTGGGTGTTGCTGCTGACTGAGTAGCTTGTTAACAGCATACAAATGCATAAATGGTAGCAAGGCTGTGCACTGCGAATGGAGGTGGCACCACAGAACAAGAGAAGCCCATATTTGTGTTCTGAGTTGGAGGAAAGGTTTACAGACAAGTTTGCGAGCACACTATGATGGACATGCTTTTGGCCCTCATTCCTGCTGTAGGCAGATTTTAACACTTACATGGTGCTTGCAGGATTGAATCCCAAAATATATGGGACTAGACTGGGCTGGGGAGGACTCAGTGTGCTCAAACCTCATAAAATGAGATCCAAACTTAAGGGCCAGTCATGCTCAGACGTTGCCTTTCAGTTTCTCTTAGAGTTTTGCTAAAACAGAGGCCTTGCAACATATGTTAGAAAAATTTGGTCCAGACCTGGGGCTTACCTGAAGGTGTAGTTGCATCCTGTGTGAGCACAAAAGCCTGCCCTATGTGTGCAAAGTGTTCCTCACGCAAGCAGGGCCAGAAGAGGATTGTGACTACAGGTCCCACCTGCAGGAAGGTGCCATCTGTTCGCCTACTAAATCACTATAGTTTTTATTTCTGATTTCAGCAGGAACTGAAGCAGGGCTGGTGATGGTTTTGTTGAGTCTTTATAAATTGGTTTTGAAGGAAAGCTGCCACGCTTAGATCGGCTCCTGAAAGGTAAGAGGAAGAGAGCTTTGCTAAATTTCAGAGAAGAAATCTGCACTCTGAAAAATAAACTGCTGCAGCCTTTCAAAACCTAACAAACAAAAATGGAACTCTTAAAATTAACTTACGTACTTTTAATTAAAGGAAGTGATTTGATCCATTTCAGAACTTCCATGTTGAAACAGTATGACCCCTAAGTTCTCGTGTTTCTCAAGGAGGTCTAAGAAAATGATGCAAGAGTATTTTATTGCAGACTTGTGAACTTGCTGAGTCAGATGAGTAATGTTTGTCTGTATACCTAGAAAATATTAATAAAACATTTGTATCATGTTTGGGGTTCTTTCTTCTTTGGCTAAGACTTCCTAGTTGTTAAGCCTTTGCTTTACTTTCGGCAGAAGGAGGAGGAAAAGGACAGAGGAAGGGAAAGGTTTGCACCCTTGAACTTACCAGTTAAATCCACACCGCTTCAGAGATCAGTTTCCTTTTACATGCTCAATTTACTGTGCACTAGACCAAAAGTGCGAGCTGTCAGGCTCCTGTGGTGATAAACCTGGATTTAATCCTGCTCCCGCTGACATGAGTGGCAAACCTTGTGTGGCTTTCAGTAGAAGCAGGACTTATACACCATGCTTGTTGATTCAGACCGTCTTACCTGGCCAAGCTCAAAGCATCCTCTGATGTGAGTGACCACAGGAAGATTTAATACTTAATCTTGCCTCTGCTCACTGTGAATTTAAAAAGTGTAACAATTAAAATTATCTGGAACCAACAATGTAAAGTGATTTCACATGATTTAATAACCCAGGAGTAACTCTGCAAACTGACGCTTGCTAGAGAAACCATGATTTACAGCTTCTTTTAAGTCAGGGGATTGCTCTTTGTTTTGCAGACCTCTCAGATTGTATTCCATAAGTGCTGAGTATGACGACAAATTATACAGAGAAGGATTTAATTTATATTTTCTTTCTAAATGGTTATAAATACTGGAGAAGAAATGTTTACATTTTCACAGACGTAGTAGTATATACTTCGCACTGCATTTTCAGTCTCAAACACTAGTTTGAAAAAAGGCACAAATTAATGTTCACAATTTGAAGAGAGCTTCATTTTATTGAAGATAAGTAATAATTGAACATAGTGGCTGATATTGACAGCATCATACTGGCATATTTCTTTTCAGAGGAAGTGTCCTCACATGTCAATGTCTTATAAAATGTGTTACTTTTAGTGAAATAATGGGTCAAGAAAAAATCATTGTCATAAATGATGGTAGGCACTTTTTACTGAAATACTGGTAGTTTTACATTCTTGACATAAATGATTGTGTGTGTCATATGTGAAGCTACCTAGAAATAAAACAGAGGTCATAAAATGTAAAGACATGTTAGGATGCATTTATAACAGCATAAACCAAACTGGCATTTTAATGTCTTAAGTCAGCCCATTTGCTAATACTTGCCCATTGATCTTGGCTGGAAAAGTTCTCTGCCTAATTTAAACGTTTTTTGGAGATAAAGCCATATAATGGAAAAAGGATAGGATTTGTTTTTGTATAAACTATTCTCCTTTGCACTGTTACAATTATATCACTATAACAGGACTGGAGGATGGCTGTTGTGTGACCTTACTCAGACATGTTGTGTCCACCTTCCTAGCAGGTGACTTTCTGATGTAATTTACCTTGATATTTTACCTGCTAGTGATTGTGGATCACACAGAAGAATATTATTCAATAGACATGAGAAAGGGTTTAATTTAGTGTTCGTTCAGTGGGATGATTTGAGAGAATAGTTGTTGGGAAAGAGTAGTCTGAGAGTGTGCATTTAATGTATTCCTTTGGAAGGCGTGTAAAAAGATGTTTGGTAGAGGCACTGACTCAAAAGTACATGCTTAAAATCTCATTAATTTCAATTGGCTATGTAGGTGCTTTTAATTACCATTCTTGAAACAAGATTTAATATGGCACAGCAATAAATAAGTAACTATGGCTGCCTAACTAATCATTGAAATGGTATCATCCTCCCCCGCCCCTCCCCCCCGCCCCCCATTTTTCCAACTGGAGCTGAACATAGAAACCACGTGCTTAAAAAAAGATCACGAAAGAAAGGAGGCAGAGCTTGTCCTGTTTTTATAGGATTGCTAGTAAGCATGTGTTGTGTGTTGGACATTTTTTTTAAAACACTTAAATAGCAAAAGAATTGGCAACATGTAATCTGACTTGTTGCTCTGGTTTGCTGTGTGTCTTTGGAAATGAGTACTAAGCTGGTGTACTAAGCACTGCAGATTGTCTAATGCTTTGTGCCCTGTATAGCCTTTAGCAATAAATATGTACCAGGCAATTTAAAAATGTTCCTATCAGGGTGTGCCGGCTTGCTGTCCTTACTGAGTTTTAACTCCATCTGTGCAGATGGGAAAGTACATGGGGTAAGTGAAATCTACCCACTATCTGTATTTTCTTTTCAATTATTGTACAGTTGATGAAATATCTAACTAGTGCATTATTTGGCTGCTATTGTACGTTAGTGTAGAGACAGCAGCCTGTTAATATTCAGTGAAGTCTTATGTAAGTGGAAATGTTTCATATCTTCTCTTTTCAATGCAGTTTTACCGAAAGCCCTTTTGAATTTGAATGAACCATTCTGGAATGTGATTCTCAGAAGAGAAGTCTCTAAAAATCGAGCAAGTAAAATTTGCCCATCACTGTTGAACTAGTGATATTGGTAATGGCATGATTAATTTAAATGCAAACATTCATAGTATAGGTGTGCTTCTTGTAACTATAACACTCTGTCCATGTTTGTTTGAACTTGTTAAGAAAAATCAAAACCTGGCGAGAAAGAATAAAGGCTGATTTATTGATGGATGTTATTACCTTACCTGCATTTAAGGGAAGGGAAATTGACTTTGTAGAGAAAAAAGAATGCTGAGGATAATTAGTCATAAGTCAAGAAAGCGTAACAACTGATGGTTTACGTTGAAAAAGTTGTAATAACACAGGTAATGGATGAAGGTTGGAATCGGTGTCTGAGATGAGGTTCAGAATGCAATCTGCAAAATACCGAACTACTGAGCAGTATTTCTACAATGGCATCATTTACTCAGGAACTCTTTCTGTGTCTCTGGATGTAAGCAACGCTACTACTGCAAATGCCTAACCTGCTATTCATAGATGATTCCTTCTTTCTCCTGAACTAAAATGTTCAGAGATGTTGAAGCTTATATCCATGAGGCTATGTGTTCATAATGAGAAAAAGACATTAGATAATGAATGTTGCTACAGATTTATTCTAATGTAGACAAACTTGAACCACTGGATAGAAATATGACCTCCCATGAAAAACAGGGTAATGCTCTACCCTTCATATCAACTTCTTTTTTGTGGAAAAAGGACATCTAAATAAAACGTTCCCCTTTCCAACCAAAAGATAGCTTGTATACATGACAGTCTTGCTGAAATTATATCTCAGCTGGAAGGAAAGATGAGTTTATTTTATGTAGCAGTTGGAGGTTCTTAGAAATATCAGTCAGTCAGTTACCAGAGTGGTAAATTAAATCTTGAGAGCCAGAGCTCACTCATCAGTACGCAATGATATGGAAGTGGCAAGGAGAGAGACAGACAACTGCATCAGGTCTGGGTGTTTATGTTCTTGATGGAAAAGTACAAATCATTTCCTTCCCTTCTGCTGCTGTCATGGTCCATCACTTTAGTCCATTTTCACCTTGCTAAGGGATTCTGAATGGGCCTTCCTGCTTTGGCACCTAATTAATATCTCTCAAGCCCGTTCTTGCAGCCTGCCCGCCTGGGATGGTCTATATCTTACGTCAGCGACTCACAAACAAAATATTCTTTTTTCTTTTACTTTAATTCCTTTTTCTGTGTTCTTTCACTCCAAGACCCCTCAAGCAGGTTGAAGATGTTGTTCTCCTTCTGCCTTTGAAAAGGACATAAATACATCCTTTTTTAAAGGAAAATATCCCCTTTTCTTCTAGCGGAACACTGTCACGCTCTGGTATCTAAAGTTGTCTATGTTTTCAAATTTAATAAGTGACTACAAAAATGCAGAGCAGGATCTTGCTTGTCAGAAACTGTTCAGCAGCTCAAAGTTCTTATAGTATAACTGGCAAGCAGGAAATCAATGGTCCCTTTTTAAAAATGGCATACCTATACACAAATAAAAGTATACCATCTGAGATGAAAAAGGCCCATTCTGTGGTGTAAAACATTACCACGAGACTGTAAAATAAAAAATTATTTCATTGAAGTTATTTTATTATCTTATATCAAGTGATCATGAATATCAGAGATCTTGTCCAATGAGCTCCAACAGCTACAATACTTTATGACTAGTTTAAAATGAGTCCTTGTGATAAAATAACACATGTAGCCTATATAATGGATAATACTGAGTAATATAATGTATTATCTATAATGGAAGAACATAGATTCTCTAAAATTGCACCAGTGGAATCTAATATTCTTTTGACATTTATTTCCTGGTTAATATTTCTACTAAGAAACAACTTCTCTCCCTTCTACTATCCCTTCTGTGGGCCAGAAGCACAGCACAGCTATATGCATTTCAGTCTGGGAAATGGAAAGGCATTAAAATATGTCTGAGAAATCGCTTTGTTAGATCAGTGATCGGGGTAGTGTCCATCAAACCCCTTTAATTCTACTGGCCTGTATCTGATCTGCAGATACTGATCTGTGCTGTTGATACAAAACTTGCAAGAGCTCTGAGTCTTCTAGTGACATACAGGCAGGAAGAAAAAAAAAAAAGGGAAAAAAAATCACAGCTTTAATTACCCATGCTGACAGCTTCCTTAATAAATATTGTAAGAAATTTCTCAGTTAAGAGCCACGTGGTAATCTAATTTGCAAGCCCCGATGATATATTCGGCAGCCAGCTCAGGGGAGGTGTGTTTCTACTGTCAGAAACACATGAGCAGGGAATAAAATTCTGAGCTGTCACTGAAAGCTGTAATAATTTATGATGAGTTGTTGGCTTTTATTTTTTCATACTATTTTTGACTCAGCTGAACAAAGAGGCTAGAGCTGCTTACATTGGTTAGTTTTTTCCATAGCATACTCACCTACCTGAATGTTTTCACAGGATATAACAATACGAACACTGTGAATTCATGAAGTTTCACATACATCTAAAGAAATCACAGACTGAAACTTTTACCAGCATGCGTGACTTTTATATACAGTCGTGGTAAGTGGTGAATGCTGGTTTGTTTCAGTTGTCTCCCCTCTTGACATGTTTCTATAGGAGTTAAGCCTTTGCCATTCTGTTCAGTTTGAATAATCCACTATTTGTTTGTTACCTTCTGTAAGGTCCTGGTGAGGCATCCTTGGGCTAGCTCTTCTCCTGGACTCCAGTTTAAGGAAAGTTCTCCTCTGGTGTGCACACAGAAAGCAAAACAAAAGCCAAAAAGCTTTTATAAGATCATAGCTATATAGCCAACTTCAGGGTGTTTTGTGGGAGAACTGATTCTCTACAGCAGTGTCATAGAGTGTCATCCCTATTCCTTACAGTGGAAAAGCTTCTGTCTTGTGTTCCGTCTGTGTCAGGTTCATACCCTGAACTGAGAAGGGTTGATAGTGTTGTCTTAGAAATTAACTCATTAAAAGATACGAAAACAAAATGAAAACCTCTAGGGTATTACTTCATAGCGTTTCAGCTGGGAGAAGGCAGGATAGTTGGAAGTCTTCAGCACTGAAAGAACTTCCAGAACCATGTCATTCCATCGGAGCTGTGGTCAGTTCATGGTAAAGACCTTGATGCTTGGTGTTCAGCTCTGTTTCCTCACATCTGCTTTAAGAACTTACATCTTATAATGGTTAGAGGCTCAGCCATAGTAAAAGACCTCTTCTTCAGGGAAAAGGCCTCTTGGGTGCCCACAGTGACAAGACTTTACCCTCAGTGAAGAACTGCCAGACATGGCTTAGTTTCTCTAAGTCTTTCTGCAGACCTTAAGAAGAATGTCAGACTGGCAGCACTCTCTGGCTTTCTTCAAGGTGCATGCTGGCATGGTGCTATAGATTTATTCATAAGCAAGAAGGAATAAGGTATCTTTAAAAAGGAAATGGTGCTGTTCCTATCCTACCTTTTCATCCACATTCCTTTTAAAATCTACATCAACAAGGTTTTTGAGGATGCACCCAGGCAACATAAAGTGGTGTTTTCATCATTGCTCCCTACAATTCAGTCTTTTAAACTCCTCCATTTCTTTCTATTTTCCCACTATAGCCTTTATTACTGGGAAGCAAACACTAACTGGATTGGGTTTTTTATTTTCTCTGTGGTGTAGTGCTTGGGTGACGAACAGCTGTCAATGTTCAATTTTTTCTAAAGAGCAGCTAGGTGATGCAACAGATAGATGAAATGTGTTACTAATTTACCTAAACTTTCTCTTGTTCTTATTATCCTGAATGGCAAGTGCTGTATTTCTGTTATTTTCTTTGACAGTGAGAGATGCAGATATACGATGTGTGGCCATAAAAATTCAGTCAATACCACTGAGTTTCTTCCATTTTCCAACATTGTTTCACTACCTCTACTGACAAGACTTTATCTCTCTGGGATGCCAGAACAGTAAGCAGTCTTTTTCTTGGTCTTTCTTGAATTCAATGCAAGTGATGGCATGTATGGTGTGAGGGAAGAAAAAAAAAAAAGCCAGTGTAATATTGCAATAGAAAGTAAGTGTGATGCAGCAGTAGAATATTCACTAACACAGCTATTATATTCTGGCCAAAAATATCACCATATAACATTTTCTTGACATCTGAAATGACTAAGTCGTTACAGTGCCACAAATTGACATGCACTGAGAACACTAACTAAACAGGTAGACTTAATTAGATGGCAGTGGTTTTAGCAGCTGGTGGTTTGGGTCTGGAAGACAGCATTGGTGCATGCTGTGCTGTATCAGTTCAATAGATAAAGCAGCTGAAGGTCAGTTTTGTTGGGCTTCTTTTGTAAGTGCTGGCTTTAAGTTACCTACAAAGGAAATGGGGTAAAATGCCATACGAGAAACACAAGCTGCATAGAAGTCTAATATATTTATTCTTCCTCTAGAAGAGTTCCCATTCCTCCCCAGACCCAGAACTCAATGCTGATTTCTCATGGAATGTGTATTATTTTCTCCATAATGTATCACTATAGGTAGTCTCAGAAACTCCGCATCTATTTCTTTATTCTTTTCTACTTTCATTCTTTGGTATAGGCATAAATGGATTTAGTACATTGGAGAATGTATTTGTCCCTGCTGCGTTGCAGACCAAATATGTAAGTCCTGTTCAAGTAGAATGTGAGAACAATGCAGGAAGAATTTCTTTCTCTTTCATCAGAAAATTCAATAATTATTGCTGCTGTTGTGGTATTTCTCATACAACAAGTCTTGAAATTCTCAAGTTGCTACTTCAGTTGGTATTACAGTCACTTTGCATTGCTCAAATAGTGTAAAGATACAAGATTCTAGCCCAGATTAGAGAAGGTTGTATTCATGGAAGGGATTTGAGAGGAAGAGGGCAAAGAGCTATTGCTGTGCATTAATAGGTATTGTCAGCAGAGCTATACAAACACAGGATAAGAAAAACTGACATGAAAATGTCAGTGGAATATTTGAAATGCTCATTAAGCAATTTCTATTTATGGATTATAGAAACCGAGTGAATAGAAGGTCATTTAATAATAATCCTGGGCATAAAGCAAAACAAATTAAAATGAAGTTATTCAAGACTCATTATTCTTAAATGTGTTGGTTTGTAAGAATATTTGATACCCAAATATGAATAATTCAAAAAGAGGAAAAAAATATTGAAATACAAACAAAAGAGAAAAACTCAGTGGAAATATAGATTTCTGGTTTGTTTTGTTTTCTATAAATCCTCCAAGGAACTTTATGTTGCAAATGTCTCAGTAATCTCCTGTTCATAGCAAATTAACAGAAATATAAAAGAGTTTTTCTTTGATAAACTTAAGGAAAATGCCTGCTCAATTTTAGTTTATCAGCTTTAGGTAATTTTGCTAAGACAGGAAAGACCTTTTGCAAAAAGAAAATATTTTACATGGCATTTTGTTGTGTATTTATTCCATTGAATTTTTTCCCTGTTCAGTGGGAAATCTTGCAAATTTGAGATATGTGCCCACATCAAAGCATCACTTTAACTGGTGAAATCATTGTGAAGATGCTATCTCCCTCTAAACATTGAATGATATTAAATGTTCCCTCCAGAAAGAAGATGAATGATTTTGTCCCATTAATTTGGAACAGAATATTTTCTCACCTCTGTGAGATCAATTAGCATTAAGGAGTACATTTAAGATAATTTTAATGAAACATGAAAATCATACTCCAGTTTGTTTTCTCATAAATTAAATTCATATTATTAATCACATCTTGCTCTTCAATCATTAACTTTAGTCAGCTCTTTATTATTAAAGATAATGGATGCAGAGAACTGTAAGTCAAAGCGGCGCAAGTTGAATGGACAATGAGCTCTGGATTAGGGGCAGAATGGAACATAAATCTTTGTAATTACTGAGCTGAAGCCATAATGCAGCCTTCAGACTTTTGAAACACATGACATCACTACATCACTTTTTTCTTTTTTTTTTTCTTTCTTTCTTTCTTCTTTTTTTTCTGGATAATATAGGGTCAGATCTAGTAGTTCAGAAAAATCTACAGCACATTGACTGTACTTTTAACTGAGATATATGTTGCCTATAGGGAAATGAAAACACAGAAGGATGAATAGTATTTAGCTGACTATGGCTCTTTCCAAACATTATGGGAGAAAACAAGGAGTTAGTGCTGGATTTGGACAGGAACCATCCTCATGCCATGCTAGACTCCCAGTAGATAAGATGTATGAGACTGAGGTTGCAATTCATCGGTAGGAATTTCTTGCCAGTAAAGCTGATGGCTCTCATGCCAAGATAAGCTGCAGAATTTATTTCTCTTTATGCCAGTTTCATAGAAAGACAAGCATATTCTGGCTTTTCACCAGAATATTTTTTCACTGACACATCAGAGTGAGCATCTCTACTCATGAATTGCAAAGTATGTCCAATGATAAATGTGAGGTGCAAAAGAACATGAGACCCCAAGAGTACAAGTTCACCTGGCCTGGGTTAATTCTCATGATAAGCGGTCTGCCACTCATCTGCATCCCCCACATTCTGATGAGTAATTTCTTGGGGCTAGTCAGATTTGTCTGGATAACATTTGAGACAAGCTGAATCTTTGCTCTTTCTCAGATAAAATGCCAAATATTTATACACTTAAATAATTAAATAGAGGGGAAAAAAGTAGTCACATTTTTCATTCTACATGTTTGAAACTTATTGATTTAGTAACTATCTCATCTACTTTCTGATTTTTGAAATGTCAGGTTCTGTAACTGGATATTTCATTTTTCAAAAAGTTGTGCAGTGACTGTTGTTTAGAAATCAGCATTCAGTAGCAATGCCCTAAAGAATCGTAGAATCACTTAGGTTGGAAGAGACCTTTAAGAACATTGAGTCCAACCATAAACCTAACACTGCCAAAACCACCCCTAAACCGTGTCCCACGGCACCCCATCTACCTGTCTTTTAAATACCTCCAGGGGTGGCGATTCCACCACCTCCCTGGGCAGCCTGTTCCAATGCTTGATAACCCTTTCCGTGAAGAAGTTTTTCCTAATATCCAACCTAAACCTCCCCTGGCATAACTTCAGGCTGCTTCCTCTTGTCCTGTCGCTTGTTATTTGGGAGGAGAGACTGACCCCCACCTCGGTACAACCTCCTTTCAGGTAGTTGTAGAGAGTGATAAGGTCCCTCCTCAACCTTCTCTTTTCCAGGCTAAACAATCCCAACTCCCTTAGTCGCTCCTCATAAGACTTGTTCTCTAGACCCCTCACCAGCTTTGTTGCCCTTCTCTGGACACGCTCCAGCACCTCAATGTCCGTCCTATTCTGTGGCGCCCAAAACTGAACACAGCACTGAAGCTGCGGCCTCACCAGTGCTGAGTACAGGGGCACAATCATTACCATGCTCCTCCTGACCACGCTGTTCTTGATACAGGCCAAGATGCCATTGGCCTTCTTGGCCACCTGAACACACTGCTGGCTCATGTTCGGCCAACTTTCCACCAGGACCCCCAGATCCTTTTCTGCCAGGCAGCTTTCCAGCCACTCCTCCCCAAGCCTGTAGTGTTGCCTGGGGTTGTTGTGACTGAAGTGCAGGAACCGGCATTTGGCCTTGTTGAACCTCATACAATTGGCTTCCACCCATAGATCCAGCCTGTCCAGATCTCTCTGCAGAGCCTTCCTACCCTCAACCAGATCAACACTCCCACTTAATTTGGTGTCATCTGCAAACTTAGTGAGGGTGCACTCAATCCCCTCATCCAGACCATCAATACAGATATTAAACAAGAGTGGTCCCAAAACTGAACCCTGAGGAACGCTGCTTGAGACCTGCTGCCAACTGGATTTAACACCTTTCACCACAAGTCTCTGGGCTCGGCCATCCAGCCAGTTTTTAATCCAGTGAAGAGTCCACCTGTCAATGCCATGCGCTGCCAGCTTCTCTAGCAGAATGCTGTGGGAGGCTGTCAAAGGCCTTGCTGAAGTCCAAATAGACAACATCCACAGCCTTTCCCTTATCCACCAGGTGGGTCACCTGGTCATAAAAGGAGATCAGGTTGGTCAAGCAGGACCTGCCTTTCATGAACCCATGTTGGCTGGTCCTGATCCCCTGCTTGTCTTTCACTTGCCATGTGTATGCACTCAGGATGAATTGTTCCATAATCTTTCTTGGCATCAAGGTCAGGCTGACAGGTCTGTAGTTGCCTGGATCCTCCTTCTGGCCCTTCCTGTAGAGGGGCGTCACACTGGCAAATCTCCAGTCATCTGGGACCTTCTCTGCTGATAAATGACCATGGGTAAATGATGGAGAGTGGCTTGGCAAGCTCCTCCACCAACTCCCTCAGCACTCTTGGGTGGTTCCCATCTGGCCCCATAGACCTGTGTCTATTCAGTTGGCATAGCAGGTCACTAACTGCTTCCTCCTTGATTATGGGGGGTTTATTCTGTTCTCCATCCCTGTTTTTCAGCTCAGGGGGTGAATACCATGAGGATAACTGGTTTTGCTATTGAAGACTGAGGCGAAGAAGGCATTAAGTGTCTCAGCCTTCTCCTCACCCTTGTTGACAATCTTTCCCTCTGAATCCAGAAAAGATTCTCCCTGGCTCTCTTTTTGTTGTTAATATATTTGTAAAAACCTTTTTTTATTATCTTTAACACCAGAGGTCAGATTAAGTTCTAGCTGTTCTTTTGCCTTTCTGGTGTTCTTTCTACATGACCTTACTAGGTCCCTATACTCTTCTTGAGTTGCCTGCCCCTTCTTCCAAAGATGGTAAACTCTCCTTTTTTCGCTGAGACCCAGCAGAAGCTCCCTGTTCAGCCAGGCCGGTTGTCTTCCCTGCTGGTTTTTCTTACGGGATATGGGGACAGCCTACTTCTGCGCCCCCAAGACTACCTTCTTGAAGACCGTCCAGCCTTCCTGTACACCTTTGCCCTTCAGAGATGTCTCCCAAGGAACAGTCTCAAAGAGTGCCCTGAACAGGCTGACATCTGCTTCCTGGAAGTCCATGGTAGTGGTTTTCCTGACTCCCCTCCTTACTTCTCCAAGAATTGAGAACATAATTTCATGGTTGCTAAGCCCAAGATGGCCTCTGACCACCACATCACCCACCAGACCTTCTCTGTGAGCAGAAAGTCTAGCGAGGCACCTCCCCTGGCAGGCTCACTTACCAGTTGTGTCAGGAAGTTATCTTCCACACACTCCAGGAATCGCCTAGACTGCTTCCTCTCTGCTGTGTTGTATTTCCTGTCTGGTAAGTTGAAGTCCCTGACTGGGACAAGGGCTAAGGATTGCGAGACTTCTGTCAGCTGCTTGTAGAATGCTTCATCTGTCCCTTCATCCTGATTGGGTGGTCTATAACAGACTCCCAACAGGACACCTGCCTTGTTGGCCTTCCCCCTCATCCTTGCCCATAAGCACTCAGCCTTGCCTTCAGTCATTGAGCTCCATACAATCAAAACACTCCCGAACATACAGAGCCACCCCACCACCTCTCCTTCCCTGCCTATCCCTTCTGAAGAGCTTATAGCCATCCATTGCAGCACTCCAGTCATAAGAGTTGTCCCACCATGTTTCTGTGACGGCGACTATATCATAACTATCCTGTTTCACAATGGCTTCCAGCTCTTCCTGTTTGTTGCCCATGCTGCGTGCATTGGTGTAGATGCACTTGAGCTGGGCTATGGATTTCCCCCCCAGCACTGGTATGCTGCCCCTAGACTCATCTCTGAATCTGTCGATTCTATCCCCTTCCCCCTCTGCACCAAGTTTAAAGCCCTCTCAATGAGCCCTGCCATCTCAAAGGCAAGGATCCTTTTCCTTCTGTGAGACAGCCTAATTCCATCTGCTGCCAGCAGGCCTGGTGCCATGTAAAACTCCTCATGATCGAAAAAACCAAAATTCTGCTGGTGGCACCAGCCCCTGAACCACGTGTTCAACAGGTATGTTTTCCTGCTCCTCTCATTGTCAATGTATCTGACAAGGATTTGGGAAGCTTTCTGTGTGAACTTAACTGGGCAGTCTCATTCACATCAGTGATACTATTGTCGTGAATAAAGTTCAGCACATGCACAACTCTATAAAAAGTTAGATTTATACAATGTTGTATTTTTCTATTTGATTTTGTGAAATACTAAGTGAAATACTGAGATATTGGTTGATAATTGTTTTCCATTTTGGTCTCTACTGATCACTGATATTCAAGTGCTTCTAGTTTAATTTTTTAATTATCCAGGATATATTCCTGACTTTATGCAATGTTGCCTAGTGATTTAAGATGAGCCCTATTTTTCTGCATTCGTTTTGAAGAAGACTGCTGGCATATAAGACAAATGAAAGGATCACATTCCCACCCTACTATCAAACTAATATCCCTGACATCCAGACAGGAAGGCATCAGGCATGCTAGCTTTTTACTCTTCAGGTCAAAGATGACATAAATAAGGGTAAGACAGCACAGCAGAACAGTGACCAGATGCAAGTTCTAGCTCTACACATCAAATTTTATCCTTGACAGTAAGTTGTGGGCTGTACAGCACAATCAAAAGTTAGCAGCTCTGAGGTAATGTGGTCTTTGATGAATAATGCAGACACTAATCTCAGAGGAAAAAGCAAAAAACAGAATGATATTGTCCAAAATCCTGCCTTAAAAGCAGCAAATAGATAACTCATTCTCATCAAGCCAGAACCTGGCTGTGTCCATCATACTCCTCAAAGACTGCTGTAAAGTTTTCCCTTGGCCAGGGAGGGGAATGGGAATCCCGGCAGAGCCTCCTTCCATGCTCATGCAGGCGTATCTCTTCATGGGCATGAAGAGATTGGTTCTCTCTTAGCCTTTGGGAATGGTTCATGAGTGTGGTACAGCCACACTTTATACAGTAGGGCAGGCTGGACTTTTAGGCCACATTACACCAAGAAAGACATTAAGAAGTAGTCAGTGAAAAGAATAAGAAGCAGCTGAGTGTTTTTTTAGGACAGGGTTTTTTTCTTTGAATGTGGCATTGGATAAAAAAGAGCCTTATGTACAGCCCTCTCTAAAGCGTTCTTTCCTAATAAATTGAGGCTTCTGTACTCACGGTGTCTGCTTATCATTTTCTGATAATGGCTTTTGAATGTTAAATGTGGTTTAATAGAGTCTAAGTTCCCACGCAGTCAGGTCTCTGGGCAACAGCAGGGAAACCCAAAAGAAGCCCCAACTGGTAGAAGAAGTGGCAGTGGGTGCTCAGCCCTCCTGTCAGGCACCACTTATCCTGTGGCGCACAACCACCCCACTACATTTGTTCTACAGACTGGTTACAGGTGGTGGGGGTAAGATAATGCCTAGGACTTTTCTTTCTTGGTTTTTCATGATCTGCCCCACAGACTTTTAGATCCTGAAATGATCTGTCTGTGAGTTCAAAGAAATATTAGAGTAAATCCCCAAGAATTTGTAACGGTATAATTTGAATTTTTGTGGTCTTGCATTTAAGGCATACAGATCATTTAAGGACAGTGGCTATTTAAAAGGGCTTTTCACACTGTGTCCTACCAGAGAATAAATACTTAGGTACACCCGTTTTTGATCTCTCTGCTAAGGTTGCCAGCTGTGGTGCAGCATTTTAATGATAAGAGCGTAGCTGCTTATGTGTTTCATATGGATGTAGAATAATTACGATGCTGATCTAAGCTCCAGTCTTGCAATTTTTTCCTTTGCAGTACAGCCCATCATTCCCCACTGTGTGAAGTCTATTGCATGGACAACCCTACTGTAGTTCCTGTTACAACTGGATTGTGCCTGAAAGCTAGTTAACTCTTACTTGATTGAATTTTGTGGAATTGTTACGAAATAGCAATTTCTTTATTTAACCTTTTTTTTCTTCTAACAAAATTATCTTTTAGACCACTTATTTTTCAGTGTTGATATTGTCAGAGTTCAGTAATTTTCAGATTAGTAATTCTCTAAAATAAACTGTTCTAATTTTTTTTCCAGTGAAATATAAATTATCTTTTAGCCTACTTGTTTTTCAACATGGATTTTGTCAGAATTTTTTTGTCAGTAGCTTTATAGTATGTGGGAACTCCCAGAGCTTTGTAGGGATGCTGCCTATCTGTGGTGGGGGATTTTATGCCTGTGTTCATTTGGAGTGGGCATTCATGGCGCAAATTCAGGAAAAATGTCAGAGTGTTAAAGGATCAGGCATATGAGACAGGGAGTTATTTTGAAAGCCGATCTGGTCGTCTTCACATTTTTTGGCCTAGTCCAGTTGATTTATCCCCGGGTAAACACCGTAGACACAAAATTATCAGTCAGAATATCCTCCGGGTATTGGATTTGTCAGTTTTATTTGAACCTTTTGAACTTCTGAGGAATGAATTCAAGAGCCAAGTGAATAGACAGGATGGGTCATTTAAAAAAAATTTTTGACAGGCAGTTTATGATTCAAGTCAATCCTCTTCAAAAGTAGGTCAACGATTGAAGTTGTCAGTACTGGAGACGAAGAGCTCTTCCATGCAAACTTTGAATCTCTTAGTGTAATTGAATTATTTTGCTGTAAATAAGGGACATGCAAGGATAATTCCAGTTTCTGGCATGAAGTGTAACAAATTAAGTGTTCGTGATTCAGTTCTATGTATTTGTAAGTAATGGGTTCATATTTTAAAACTCCCTGTCTCAATATGAAAAGGAGTTTATGAGTCACAGGAAAATATGAAATCAAGAACAAATAGCTATGAGTAAGGATTATGTTTTCTCCAAGAAATAATATCATGAAAGACAAAAGTAAAACCCAAAGAAGTTTATGTTGAGTCTGTTTGGACATTTTCCTACAGACTTAGTGCCAATTTTTTTAAAAACACAAATATGGCTGAGGAAAAATATCTTAATTTCTTTCTGATCTTGAAAAATAATTGGGAAAAAAGCTTGATATTGTCACTGTCATTTTAAAAAATGCAACATTCTGACTTTCCTCCAAACAACTTCTGTGGAAAAATGTGGATTAAAATAAAATATTTCAAATAATGAGCATATAACTCTTCAATTTGGATCAGATGACTCAGATGCAAGCAAGAAATTATCCTATGTTCTTGTTTTGCTGTGTGTTTTTTTCTTCCTGAGAGCCAGGGAAACCATTGCCCTTCAAACTGTATTTGGCTGCTGTCCCGAGAATAACCCTCAAACTGGAACTGTAACTCTGCCTTTCATTTGACCTGCCATTACTGACTTGTCCCTCCTTTTTCTTGCTTTCCTGACTTTGCTCCCAAATTGAACCATTAAATCCAAAGTTTGGTTAACTGTATAATCTGCTGATTTCATGGGCTTTTCCCCCCTGTTAAACTAGGTTTAAATTAGACTCTAAACATTTTAGATCAGACAACTTACCTTGTTCTGCAAAGCTCCAGGTGAATTAGTGGCTCTTAAGAGGTTATAATTACTGTTTTATTAAGCTGTTCCTGTTCATTGACATGACTGGGCCTCTCCACTGGACGTCAGAGTCCTTTTGCTAGTGGGAAGGCAGCCCCTTTTAACACCTTGTCTTCCTCTGCCTTGTCTACACGATGTAGAAAAGTGACATTTTTACTGCATTTCAAGAAGAAGTCTTTTAGAAGACAAGACAGTTCTGTATGTTAAAGCTTAATGTCCAGCTTCCTAATTCCTGTGAAATGTATAAACATCTTTACATTGGCAGTGGTGTAGTTAGCTAGACTGCAGTAACACCTTTCCATCATGGTGCTCACAGTCATACAAGCTGCTACTAGAGAAGAGAGTGGCAGGGTCCTCTGCAGCCCGTTGCTTCTGTCCCTGTACGGTGGTGGTTTCCCCAGGGGCGCTGCCTGAGTTCCCTCCTGTAGCTAGAAGTGCCATCGCACCCTTCAAGCAAGGCTTCTTGCAGCGCGGGTTGGCCTGGCCTTAACTTGCTGTGTATCTTAGAGCAAGTCTTGGCTCCTTTCTTGTACTATTGCCTTTCCCGCAGCCAGAGCAGTCTTCTGATCCTTCTCTGGCAAGCTATAGGTGTACCTGCCTTAGAAGTCCTCTTCCCTGCCAAGTTCATCAACCTCCCAGCACACCTGATTGCCCGCTGCAGCTAGGAGGTCACTGCAGCCACCCTTCCCCTCTGCAGGTTTTTGTGCCTTTCACTAAAGCTTCTTTTCTGATTCAAGGTCCTCTTTCATCCATGTGCTGTGTTCCCCTCACATTCCCCGGGATGGTCCCCCCCATCTAATGGTGGGTGATGGGGACGTGTTTTGGCACTGTGTGTCTCACTGCAGTTGTTTCTATGTACTCATGCATTACCAGCTAGGGGGTTGCTTCAGGGCAAGGCATTTTGGAGTGATGCAGTCATGTGAAACACATGCCTGTAATTACAAATGAGGGATGTCCTTATTCCAGGCAGCTGGCCATGCAATTCACAGCTCCACTGAAGGCTACCTGTGACGGGACACTGATGCCAAAGCGTTGTAAACTTACAGGCAGAGAGGCAACAGTGGGGTGGAAGAGGGTATTAATTTGCTACGGATTGAATCAGATTTCATCACTTGTCAAATGAGAGCGGATCAGTTTTCAGTTGCTGCTGGTTATCTTAGAATATTAGTAGTAATTAGTGACATATAAATAGATAAATTTAAAATATTTGAAGTTGTAGCCAGGGGAAAGGTCTGGCTATATATTTCAGTAAACACTTAGATAGCGTGGCTTCTCCTGGCGTGCCATACAGGGAGTGGGTTCTGTGGGAGTGTGCAGTGTAATGGCATCTGGCTGTGTCACTGATTATTTAGAAATGAAGTCAGAGAAGCAGGCTGTATTCCTCTCTGGGCAGTAAATAGATTGACTTGAATCTGAACTTCTTACCAGCTGCCTGTGTATATCTATAATGTGTGTGCATGATATATTGCAGTAAGTATGAATTTAATTTTTATGTCGCCAATGTCACTTTGAAACAAAATGGGAGTAAAGTTCTTTCAAAGGCTTTGGGAAAGGCCTGACTACAGAATAACATTTGCATTGACTTCTTGGTCCTAAAACTCTAATTAAATTATTGATTATGAAGCTGGCTGCTTTCTTAATAGTTCCTAATGTAACAATTAAAGCAAAGAAAGTAATTAAAAATGAAAAGATCGGTCCACAAGTACAATCTTCAAAAGGTCATTTTCAACTTAATCGCTTTTTTGTAAGAGGCAAGTATAAAACAAATGAGTCATTAGTAAAAAAGCAATTTAATGTGTGTATGTGTGTAATAATGTTCCTACCAGATTACCACTGGCCACACAAAACCTAAATTAATTAAAAATAATCGCTAAATTTACTTAGCTGATATTATATTCATACGTCTCTTCCCCGACCAGGCCTCCATTGTGTGAAGTGCAGCAGAAGGTACATAGCCACAGCCCGCTTCTCCTCCAGACAGCTGATAACCAAGGCAGAAGCCAGATGCTTCAGCCAAAGAGAGCAGAAAATTTCAGTGAAACTATTATGTTACTATTTAATATAATAAACAATGTTTTGTACTACACAGATCATTGATTAGGAACTTTTTTATGAGCATGAGAAGTAAGCGGAAATTTTTAGAGGTCAGTCAAGTTGGTCCACGGATGTTTACAGGTGTGAAAGGCGAGGAAAGTACAAAGCTGTTAACCAGAGAATTTTCAAAATACCACTTAACACTGTTGCTTCTGGCAGAGCACAGGTGAGAGGTGACACTGGAGGATTTAAGAACTGATAGAAAGTTTGGAATCAACAAGCAAAAAATAGTCACTCATAAGCAAAGTACACAGCCAGGCACCGTTTGCCTTCCCCTGAATGGAGAACTACTGAGTTTTGCACTGATTGTGTTCTGTACTGCAGGCTTTTCACAAGGTTCTCATAATGTGATATGAAGTAAAATCAGTCACAGCTTTTACATCATCTCTAAAATTTAGCCGTCATGTCCTGACAAGTCAGAGAAGGAAACACATTTGAGATGAAAGCTCTATTACAAATTCTTTACCCTCTGCCACACATCTTTCAGTATAAAACATCTAGCTTACGTATCACTGCAAAAGTAGCTAATTGGTACAATAGTTCATAGGTATGAAGACAGCCTGTTCTGGAGCCTGTTATAAATGTAGTTCAGTATCACCATAATGCTTGCACATGCAAGCTAATCAGAAACTAAGCCAAACTTTGAAGCAAGGATGTGGAAATCTGCTAAGCAAACACCTGCTATAGTCAGCACCTCCTGTGCCTGTAGAACATGTGCACAGGCAAATTCATTAAACCGTGGGAGACAGAATTCAGATAAGCACGTACATCAAAGAAATATATGCCAGGGGTATCTAGGAGTCATCTAATATTGTGAGCTTCATAGACAATTGGGGAACTGAGCTCCCATGAATAGTTACTGTGCAGAGCAACTGTAAAGGCTTTCTCTAGATAGTAATCGTCATGCTTGCTACTGTTAGATTCTGCTTCAACACATTTGCTCAGAACCAAATCCTATTCTTGATGAGGCGGTAGAGGGAAAAATTACTATGCCATTCAGGTTGTTTGAGGAATAGATAAATCTGTTAGTCTGTTAAGTTTAAAGAATTGCATATTAAATGCTTTTTCATTTCCACAATTAATTGTGGAATCTTCTTTCCTCACATACTAATTGAAGAAAGGAGATTATAGACATGAAGTTTTTATGAAAGGTCCGTAAAAGATCCATGAAGTGGATCAGCATGTCCACTTCTCCACCTGCATGCCTACAATGCTCTACCATGTTATGCTGAAGGAGTGGGTGGTTTGTTATTTTTCCTTTTATCTGGCTTCCCCGTGAGCTGTTTTTATGTGCTACTAAGTACAGAGCTGCCGTTCTGTCAGGTTGAAGTAAGGCGTCTAGACATGCTTGTCTACACAAAATACGCTACGATGGGTTTTTACTTTTCGAATTCAAAGATTACACTGGACTCTCTAGCCGAAGTGTGAGCTGTTATGTTATACACCTAACCAAGCATTCCACTGTCCCCTCCCAGACATAGCTGTAAGAACTTAAGTTTCAGAAGCCTGATGACACGGTGATTGTAGCTATGCGTTCTCAAAAAGATCTATCAAAAACCAAATAAACCCTAAACCTTACAAATCCATTTCCTTTCTACTAACAATAACATTGTGAAGTAAGTAACATATTTTCAATAAATATCATTCTGGTTTGGTAAATAATGAATCAAAGTATTGGTGGCGAATCAATCTGTTTCTTTGTATAGATTACTTCCTTCTAACTGCTACTACTTGTGTGTAGACTTATTCCTGTTCTGGTTCCCCACACCCTCAGTGAGTGATTTCTTCAGACTTCCCGATCACATGTCTTTTTCATAATAGGAAAAGAGATACTGTCTGGGAAACAGCTTGAACTGAAGAGCAGTCAGACCTTTGGGATGACTTCATCTCTGTGTTCAAAAAATTGGAATTTCAGAGCTTGCGAGATATTTGCTTAAAAATATTTTCCTGCTGCTTCAAGAAAGCTTTAGTCGTCAGTTTTTGGTGTCATCTGCAAAATATTTGAGGGTCTTAGTTTTGAAGGAAAAGCTGTAGACTGTCAAATTGGCTTTGAGTAGGATGGCCCATGCAGTGGGCACTACCATCCATGGGTAGTGGAAGTTTGCAGTGGTAATTCATACCTCAAATATTTTCCATATGATAGAATTTTTGTATTTAATGTACAGAGAACTGCCAGGAAGATACAGGTTTAAAACATTTTTATGCTCTGATACCCCCAAGACAACAGCACAGAGCAGTATTGTTCGCATTTTATGGTCCAAGGCTAAAACGCAACTCTCTGATTGTAATTGAATTCAGCTTCCACAGTTATAAGCTTGATAAATATTTGAGGACATTTCATATTAAAAGGCAGCGTGGTTGGTCTAATACAAAACTGATATGAAATTTGGGAGGTGCTTCTCTTCCTCACACAGCCAGGATTTTGCTTATAAGTAGCTGGCCTATCACTTCACCTTTTTTCATCGCCCTTTTCACCCTTTCTTGTTGATGTAGACTGCAGCATAGGGTGTGAAAAAAACACCTGAAAAAGTAAGAGTCTCACCATCTCACAGGGTGCTGTATTAATAATCTACAGACGATTCAGCTGAGGTCCTAAAATATGAACATATTCAATTCTCTCTTTCTGGAATCTTTTTCTCTATTTGTGTCTTTTGGGTTATTCTGTAGAAAGGATTGATTCGACACAAATGAGAGGTAGACCTGGTTGCTAAAATGGTGGAGATGGAATGAAAAATATATGACAGTAGTCCTGAGAAGGAGCTTCAGGTGTTGTAGAATATTGATGTGGACAATGGATGTCAGCATGGGCTACTGGAGAGGAGAAGCAATGAGGCAGCACCTAATTTGTGTTGTACAGTTCTACTTAAAATTGCTCCAGTAGACTACCTTGATGGGATTTCATATTGTCTGTAGAAATAGCAGCGCATGTTCTTTTGTTGTCTTGCAGACAAGGAAATGTGACTGTGTTGTAATTCTGAAATTGTCAAAACTAGTAGTGAGTCACGTTGTGGAGAACTGTCTGTTCTGATATCCTGAGAATTCCAAGTGTCCCTACTCAGCAGCAATGAATACAATGCTAATTATGTGCTGTAATTTATGTGAAGCAATGAAAAGAGCTCTGTCTCCGTCACCGTGACAGTCTGGACTTTCCTAACAACAGCGCAGTATTCCAATCAGTGGTTGAATTGCTGTGTCATTCTAGTTACCAGCCTGATTTTCTTGCATCATAACATTTGCTCAGGCTCTTCATCTGGAGGCAAGCTTCTCCTCAGAGTGCCATGGGGTTATTTACAGAATTTACTCTGTGTGTTTTCTCCTCCTGTGTTTAATGGTATCTCCTTTGTTTTCTTAGAACAATTAGATATACCTCACAGATGCACATTTATCAAAGCAGTCAGCCCGCAATTCCTCATCCCTACCACAAATCCCAGTCACATATGTTATCCCATGCCAAATCCAATCGTGAGTGCACTAATCCCTTCACAAATGGTATGTTTGAATGCTTTGTGTTCTGCTTTCCTGGCAGGTTGAGGTCCGTCAGCTTCTTTTCAGGAGTGCAGTCTCAGAGCCCCTCTTGATTGTGAGGTGATTTCAGAGCTAGGACAGAAAAACAAGCTTCAGCAGCAGAATTGTTGTCTCCCAAGTTCAGATTTCTGGCATTAGTTTGCTGCAGAACTACTAAAATTAATTGTTTCAGGACCTAAAGTATCCTGGCACTGACACAGAAGGAATGAGATGCTGCCAAAAAGGTACCACCAGTTCATCCCCTGGGAACTGACTGTTCCTGCATCACTCAGCGTGGTTTTCAGGACAAAAAGGATTTACCGGTAAATACTGGTTTTACAGTTTATTTAGCTTTTCGTTCTCTCTAAAAATAAGTATGTGATTATTGCATTCCTGTTTTCCCTCTTTTGTGGCTCAAGCCCAGCTTTTCTGCCTCCAAGTGCGTTTCAGGCCAGCGTTTTGCAAATGATAGTATTTTACATGCCAGTCCCTTCCTAAGCTGATTGTTTCTTTCCCCTCTCTCTCCCCTCAAAAATGTTTTATAAAGAAGCAATAATCTTTCAGAAAGAAGACATTTATCACGTGCAGATTGGAAACAC
Source organism: Chionis minor (assembly GCA_013398295.1). Classification (NCBI taxonomy): domain Eukaryota; kingdom Metazoa; phylum Chordata; class Aves; order Charadriiformes; family Chionidae; genus Chionis; species Chionis minor. The sequence continues at coordinate 1,077,786 of VZSF01001726.1, forward strand.
TGGGACAAAACTGATAGGCGAGTAGCAAAATTTAGCAATACGACAAAGCCTTTGTACGTAATCTTCCCCCATTGGTGACTAGAATAAATATCAATGGTCCAATTTTCCACTGTGAACAAGCTCACAGTAAAGGAGATGCTCAGTGATATATGCTGATATGACTGTGCCACAGTCCTACTTTTTATTTAAATTTTTCCTGTTTTATACTAGGTTTGTACAAAAGCAACAGAGCTGCTTTAGCAAGAAGCCACAGAAGAGCAGGAGTGGTCAGGACTAGAGTAAGGCCAGGTGGTACGCTCTGCACACTGCATTCCAAGATCTATCCTAATCCTGCTGCCGAAACTGCCCTCCTTCCCAGCCCCATGCAGTATGCCCCCAACCCATGCAACTGATTTTACTAGTTGAGATGGAGCCCTAGAAAGTTGAGTCTGGGACTCAATGTTTTTTGGAAATGCAGGTAGAATGTTCACCTGTCTCAGAGCCTGTGCCTCAGGAAGTATGCAACCTCTTGACAAATGCCCTTATTTTAACTCTACTTGCCATTTATTCTGAAGTTTAGCTTTGGAATTGTGACAATTGCAGGCTTCTGTAGTTTTTCTTTTGTTTTCCTTCCATGTTTAGTGAAAATTTGCATAGTCACACAGTTAATATTTTAACCTGTTTTGGTCCTGCCCATCATGCTTTCTCCTTTGCTTAAGTAAAAAATGGAGAAAGCTGACTTTGCTGGCTTTGCAGCATTTAGGAGACCTCATGAAGATCTCTTACCAGGCATGTTCTCCCATCAACACCCAAACTGTCTCTGTGGCTCTCCTGCAGTACCACCATCACAGAGAAGGGCTATGGGATACTTCAGAGTCATAGAATCATAGAATCATCTAGGTTGGAAGAGACCTTTAAGATCATCGAGTCCAACCATCAACCTAACACTGCCAAAACTACCACTAAACCATGTCCCTCAGCACTACATCTACCCATCTTTTAAATACCTCCAGGGATGGTGACTCAACCACTTCCCTCAGCAGCCTGTTCTAGTGCTTGACAACCTTTTCAGTGAATAAATTTTTCCTAATATCCAATCTAAACCTCCCCTGGAGCAACTTGAGGCCATTTCATCTTGTCCTATCATTTGTTACTTGGGAGAAGAGACTGACCCCCACCTCACTACAACCTCCTTTCAGGTAGTTGCAGAGAGTGATAAGGTCTCCCCTCAGCCTCCTTTTCTCCAGGAGGAGACAACCTCACTTGTTGAAGTTCCCTCAGCCGGTCCTCATAGGACTTGCTCTCTAGATCCTTCATTAGCTTTGTTGCCCTTCTCTGAACATGCTCCAGTAGTGAGGGGCCTTCTGTAGTGATGGAAGCAAAACTGAACACAGTATTCAAGATGGGGCCTCACCAGTGACAAGTACAGGGTGACAACCACTTCCCTAGTCCTGCTGGCCACACTCTTTCCAATAAAAGCCAGGATGCTGTTGGCCTGCTTGAACACCTGAGCACACTGCTGGCTCATATTCGGCTGGCTATCAACCAACACCCTCAGGTCCTTTTCTACTGCGCAAGCCTCTAGCGTTCATGGGGTTCTTGTGACCCAAGTGCAGGACCCGACACTTGGCCTTGTTGAACCTCATACCATTGGGCTGAGCCCATCGATCCAGCCTGTCCAGATCTCTCTGTAGAGCCTTCCTACCCTCAACCAGATCAACACTCCTGCCCAGATTGTTGTCATTTGCAAACTTACTGAGGGTGCACTCAATTCCCTCGTCCAGGTCGTTGATTAAGCTTAAAGGGAACAGGCCCCAATACTGAGCCCTGGGGAACACCACTTGAGACTGGCCAACTGATTGAACTCCATTCACCACCGCTCTTTGGGCCTGGCCTTCCAGCCAGTTTTTGACCGAGTGAAGAGTACACCCATCCCAGCCACGAGCACCCAGTTAAGTCAGACTTAAGTTTCCATAAGAAACTTGGGGGTCAAGTATTTTATTTTCCACAGGTAAAATGTTAATAGGCTTCAGTCTTATTTGTAATGAGTATAATCTGAATTTCAAAAAATGTCGGAGTAGGAAATGCAAGATGCTTTGAGGAAAAAAAAAGACAAAGTAATGAAAAAAAACCCCACAGTTTTATCCTGGGAAAAACTGTGTAACATGCTTGAATAACTTTGGTTTAGGGGTGGGGTTCTTTGTGAATTTGGCTCCTTCTCAAATTTTTCCTTTCCAAATCTGGAAAATGGATTTTGCAAGACCTGCTATGGGTTTGCAGAGTATTCCCATTTTTGGTTACCTTTTAATCATGTTATTAAAAATTAGCACTCTGTCAGTTCCTCTCTGAATAATGCAGAGCCTCATGCCTCAAATTCCTCTCTCTCTCCCCCCCCGCTCCCGCCACGGACAGCAGCAGACATGACCCATAATGATGAAGTTCAGCTGGATTCAATTGAGCATAGGCAGGGAGAGGGCTGACGTTCCCCCATGGGGGACTGCCTTTCCGGGGCTGGCTGAGCACACCCCGCAGCTGATCAACCTTAAGGGCACACATGCACTCCTCTCCAGTACAGCCTTTCTGAGAGCTGACATGAGGGCACATAACATCTTTGGAGCTTGAGGGCTTTATTTTAGAAGAATAATTGTCCTACTTTAAATAGAGCAGCTTTACTAGGGCTAAGACTGATTATTTTTTTTCTTCATGACATTCTTTTGTTATTGCTTTTTTCTTTTTTTAAGTTCAGAAACTACTCTTTCTCGAGAGGAAAAATGATATTGATATCAAGATTTTATTCGTAATTCAGATCCTAGTGTTTTCAGTGGAGTGTGACTTGCTATAAACGAGAGTTAAACAATTGTTGAACATACACCTGCAAATTAAAAAGTGTGTGTCTATGAGTGTGGGGGAGTATGTGTGCAAACATTTTTCTAGATGCATTTTGCTCTCTCAGAAACATTAATTAGTTGTCAAGAGTAAATAGTGGCATTAAACCTAAAATCATAGAATCACCTAGGCTGGAAGAGACATTTAAGATCATTGAATCCAACCGCTAAGGTAGCACTGCCAAATCCACCACTAAACCATGTCCCTCAGCACCACGTCTACCTGTCTTTTAAATACCTCCAGGGATGGCAATTCCACCACTTCCCTGGGCAGCCTGTTCCAAAAAGATGACATTGTTTGACAATGTATAATATGTAAAAGCCTAGTAAATAGCATCTGCTAGTGTAATGTTCAAAACCAGGTTTTGCCTGCTATTTGACTTAGACATGCCACTTTTGAAAAGTTTGGTTATTAAACAAATTAATGAAGCAACTTATATTACTTACTAGTCTCGCTCAACATTAGCAAGTGGATTGCATTTCCTAATTAGCATGCAAGGAAATGGATAATAAAGTTTTTCCCTAAAAAAATGTATTGCCAATTTTCACACCTTTATTCCAAATTTTCTCATTTTTAACCTGCCAAAGTGAAATAAATGTCTGTTGGGGGTATGAAAAAAGTAATTACTTTCCTTCTCCTTTAACTTCCTCTTAATTAACTTTTAATGTATGCTGTTACTCAGGGAGCATCCCTTAATACTAAATGTGTCTAAAACAGAAAAGACAGAGATTTAAATGATTTAGATAAACATCTGCCTAACATAGAGGCATAAAAATTACAGATTCAGAAAAACAGTGGCTTACAGCCAGCATTTGCAGACAAAAAAAAAAAAAAAAACCAAAAAAAAACCCCAAAAAAAACGTTTTCTTGTTCTATAAATCTTCTTCCCTTGTGTATATGAGCTTGGAGGAAATGATCAAGCCTTCAGGTGCGGGTAACTTGGATTGCAAATAGTGTCTAATAATATAAACTTTCTGAATATCACCAAATTGCTCTATGAGCATCACCAAATTACCAGTGATTTTGGGGGAGGACATATTCTTTCTGTTACAAATTCTGTGTTTTGACTTGTTCTAGAGAAGCCCTCTTCTTCTTAATTTAAGAAATGGAAAAAGAGTTGTGGTTTCTATCCATAGTTTCTGTCTACCTGACTATATAATGCTAATCCATACTGGTATTAAATAATTCTGCTTAGATAAACTGATTCTGTATTTAGTAATTTAGAACAATCTTCTAATGTGCAGTAAAAGTGTATTCAAATAATTGCCTGCCATTTATTTTCAGCAATATTCAACTCTCAGAAATGACATAATAAAAAGAAATATTTTGTCAAAATCTCAAGATTTCCATTAGTTGAATCAATAAAGTAAACACAATTATTGTTGTATATAGTTTTCCAAATAATGATAGAGATTAAGGATGTGTTAAAAACCTAAACACAAAATCCCTCTTAACATTTTTTGAAAATTATCTGATGAAAGAGAATTTAATCGTAAAATGCTGATTGACCCAAATATTTCTGTGGAAACATCTTTATTTTACAAGCTTCTCTCATATGCTAGGCAGTGTCCCAGTGAAAATTTTCTTCATCTCCTGGGAGGTTTCAGTGCCAGCCCCCCAAAAAGGGCTTCTGAGCTGGGCAGAGAGCAGACCTTGGAGCCTGCAGTCCTGGTATGGGCTGCGCAAATGAGCTGCTCTGCTGCTGAAGACATGGGGAGCCCAAGTATGTCTGACTGAAATTGATACTGTCAAGAAATGTATCATAAATAGAAATTTGGATCCCTGTATCTTGTATTAGATGCATAAAATGAATCATGCAGGCTTTGGATTTTGGGTTTGTTTTTTTTTTTTCTTTTCACTTCTTGACTTCAGCATGATACTGTGCATCTGGAGATATACCAAAATGTAACAAACTTAAGTAAAAAGCACGTTTTCCAGCATCTCACTCTGTTTCTCAAGAGTCTGAATGAAGCGTGAGGGGATGTGGTCTTGATTTCTTTAGCAAGACACCTCAAGTCTCAGCTTTGCTCTGCTGTGTAAGCCATGCTGTTCTCACGGCACTCTCAGACCCTGCTGGAAAGTGTTTCCTCTGCAGTCTTTAGCCCACTGCTTTGTGCTCCTGTGTTATTACAAAAGTGCTACTCTCTGGGTGTAGTAATGAATCTGATGATAGAACATGACTAACTTGAACTGAATCCGTGTAGTCTACCTTACAGTAGTTGTGTCATAACTCAGAAGTGTCACTCGCGTTAGCTGGTGTACTGAGAAATTCATAATGCTTGTTTCATGCAGGGGAAATGCTGGTTCGGAGAGAGGTATATTCAGGGTTTGTACCCTAATTTTGGATCTCTGAACAACAATAAAGTGACATCCTTCCTGGGAGGAAGTGGATTTTTTAATAATCAAACACATTTTTGAGATTCTGAAAAATCTTCCTGCTTGGATTAGGATGAAAAGTCAATAGTTTGAAAACTTTCTGAGTATCAATACATGGATAAAATCTGTGTTCTGAACAACCAAACTGTAGTGTCACCAGAATTTTGAACTATTATCCTTTGACAATTTTGATTTATTTTTCAGTTTCTAAAAATCTACTTAAATTAAACTTGTTAAAATTTTAGGACAGCAAGGTGTTTTGACTTAGTAAGCTGAAACTTTTTAAAAGGTGATTTTTAGCAGCTGTGGTATTTATTTTACTAAATGCATGTTGGCTGATTTATTTAAACTGACCTGTATCTCAATCGGGTTTATCGTTTAAAAAGTCTTTATTTCTCCCCAGCAAACATACTGTCAATACCTACCTCACTTGTTCCAGTTGACAACCCTTCTGTTGATAAGAAGACACAAATTAAAACATGAAAGAAAACATAAAAGCAAGTAAAATTAGACCTGTGTGCTCGGTCTTCAGGACTGTTCTCATGTGAAAGCTCTGGAATAACTGTATGTTCTGATGTCTTCTGGCTGGATTGGAATCCACCCATGATCTCCCTTATAAAATAAATGCACTGATGAGAAGTGTCACATATGGCAGCCGTGGCTTCAGTGCCCAGCGGTGCGGATGCACCCTGACGTATGAGGAGCTTTCTCTGGATGTTTTATATTGTAGCTGAGGGGCTACAATCATCTTTTGCCAGACTCCCTGTTACCTTCTCTCATTATTGTGTGGATCCTATCTTACTAAACCTGGCATCCTGCTATGAGCAAAACCAGTGAGAATGATATATGAGATGGCTTCAAGACAATAAAAATTAGGTAGACCTATCTCCATTCTCTGTCAGTGTTATCGTCCCATTTTTTGAGAAGAGGGGTCTGGGTGTGAAAGAAAGGGAGGATGACAGCGTAGACTAGGAAGATCATGTTTTAATTCTGTATCAGGTAACTATGGATGGTGTAGGTTAGCACTGAGAAAGATGGCAGAAGGATAAAATCAAGTATAAATGAGAAATATGTACTAAGAAAGATGGAAGTAAAAGCAGTGAAAGAAGAGAAAGCAGAGGTGTCAGGAGGAAAAGAGGGCATAAAAGAGCTTAAGGAAAGGAAACAGCAAACAAAGAATCAGGACGTATTATATATTTCTGGTATCTGTTTTCTGCTCGGAAGCTTCTACCAAATAAAAGGCTTTATAATAGTGATTGATTTGTAATCTCTAGTGTCATTGCCCTCACTTCCCCCCCAAAGCCATCTGGAGGCTGTCTGTAGACAGCCCATTGAAAAGTATGAATTGCAGCAAAGAAATTCTGCCTGGCAGAAAGAGGGATTGGTAATCAATTCCCTTCCTGCCAGGCAAGGCTGCTTTGCTCCCTTTGCATTTGCTGTCTGGTATCCTGTCTGCAAAATACCGTCAGAGATGGTACCCGGGGAGGAGCACAATGATACCAGGGATTACAAATCAATCATTCCCATTGTTGCTGGAGCCTGCTGTTGAACGCTGAAGACAGACAACACGTCTTTTGTTCGATAATTTAGTTGTTTTTAAGGATGAACAAAAGATTGGGTGGCTTTTCAAGATTCGCTGCCGTCTCTGGGCCGGTGGTGTCTGGGAGGATGATGTCCAGCTGAAGGACGCATTGGGGTGGTGCAGCCTGGCTGCCCACAGCATGTGTCTGGGGGGAGTGGTGGGACAGGGCTGCTCCTGTGCAACATCAGAACTCACCCTTTTCCAAGCCTGTGACTTCCTATGTTTTCTCTCCTTTTTGTGTGTCCAAGGAGCTGGGCAGACAGCATTGTTGGGAGAAGGGTGTACAGTCTGCTCAGATGTATGAACAGAAAAGGCTGGGACCTGTTCATAGCGAGGAAGGGCAGTACTGGAGCTGAGGAGGAGGTTTCACAGCAATGGTATCCTCAGACAATGGCACAAGGCTGTGAGGGGAGAGAAAACCCACCCCAAATTGAAAACCCAGAGGAGAACAGCTTTGGAGCAAAGTGCCAGAGCACTCGTAGCAAAAAGGCAGCATGTTCCTGCGTGTGAGCTCTTCCCTCCTCATTTGAGGCCAAGGTGCCAGGCAAGGGCCAGCAACATCTGAGGAGGAAAAGGAGGACTTTAAGGTATCGGGTAGGAGGGCTGTCCTTACACCTTGCTGTGGTGCTCTGAGGTGGGATACGGGTGTTTGGCAGATGCCTTGTAGCTGCACCATACGTGTTGCCCTGGGCCAGGCAGAGAGGGTGCAGGGAAGCGCGGCCATGCGTCACGGCGGCGGGATGCAGGTGCCTGTCCCACTGCCGTGCAGCTTGAGCAAGGCCCTCTCAGCACTCCTGCTAGGGATACAAAAGGAATAAATAAAACTGTAAAAGAGGAATTACTAAAACTGTCCCTTGATAACTAAATGGTTGATCATAAATTGGAGTGTCTATGCAAATGAAGTAAATAATTAAAACCTCCAAGAACAGCACTGACTAGGTGGTTGATGGCTGGCAATTATAAAAGCTGAATTTTTAATATGCATACATCTAAGGAGCCAGTAAAAATTAGCTCCTAGACTAATGGACTTGCCTTTCTTCCAAGGCAGAATTTTAATGAGAGCATTATTTATAGCAGAGCCCAAGAACGAGCATTTTCTTGCTTAGTCTCGTTTCTTCTTTGCTGACACTTTATTCATTAACCTCTGAACTTCTTTAGAGAAGAATAATACTCTACACAGTGGAGGGCAAAGATCACCTTGACCCTCTGAAATTAGTCATGGGCCGTATATTGTTAAGCGAGTTACTTCTTCTAACAAATAATGTTTATAAAACCCCACTGGTGATATGTCCTCATTTCATGCTGGTTTCTGAGTCATTTATTTGCAGTTCAGTTCATTGAAGAGAAAATGAACATAACGTGATATCTCATAGTGCAATTCTTCTTGTGCCATCTTGTCTTGTACAGTGGGTAGATATACATCCCGATGAGACCCGAGAGGCTATTCTGGCCGTGTATTCTTACCGTGGACAAGAGGTGCTGCGTGTGGCTTGAAGACAGGCAAAGGCATGAGTTTATTTTTGAGCTCAGACACTAGCTCTGCCGTGTCATTGCAGTGACCCTGCTGTACAGCAGCACGACTTGCACAAAGAGCAAAACACCCCCACATCAGGGATGGCAAACCCAGGCTGGCCTGTGCTGCTGCGGAGCATCTGCTGGCTGGAGGTGGAGCCCAGGGCATCCTGCTTCCTGCAAATCCCTGCAGGGAATCAGGGTGAGAAGGACACAAGCACAGCAGAGCTAGCTGCAAGTAAAACCAAAGCGCTTTGGCTGAGATTTTAAACTTTTATTTGAAAATTTACAAAACCGAATGCAAGTTATAGATCATTTACATTTAAAGTGCTTCATGTGTCTTCTTTTTGAGCTTCCTTTTGTTAAATGCATCTTTTTTTCTAATTTAAAGAAAAAATTGTCTTTTAATACTCAGGAAAGATCTGTATTTAACTGAAAAATTACAAAACCAATAAATCTTCTCAGATCTAGGAACAGCTACTTATGCTGGCCCTAGTGAAGGAGACAGGAAAGGAGAACGAGCAAAAAAGAAAACAGCATTTCCTATTTGTTGGGGCTTTACAATCAAATTGCACTGAATGCATTTTTTTCAAAAACGAAAAAAGGTATTTCTTATTTCAAAAACAATACAATGGTGTCTTCTGAAAAGACACAGTTTTAGTTGTATTTCATTCTTTAGTAATTGAAATCATGTGGTTGAACATTTTGACCTGTAAAACATACATAATAGGCCAAGAGTTATGCTGAGTGCTTGCTGTATTTGAGAAATGGCATGAAATTTCATTTTGCCCTGCTCTGCTTAAACATAGTGTCAGTATTCCTCCTATAGCTTTCAGTCATGTATGCCAGCATACTTCCTTTTCTCCAAGTTGTAAAATGGGCATTAATTCTATTCTCATCTGAGAATAAGACTTCAACAGAAGCTCAATCTGTTCTAGGGTGTAAAATGCTGTGTAAGGAATACTTTTTATTTATGACAGTTCTTATAACAATGTTCTTGAAGCCTGGATGTTCAAATGATTGAACACTGAGAAGATCACTATGTAAGAAGTAACATTTCATTTGGTAGGTGCCTGAACATTGTTATAGAGCAGGATTGTTGATGTGCAATGCAGATAATTTTTTTTAATTAATTTTTAAAACTCTTTAGTTTTTGCCAGTAATATCTGCTTTCTGAGATGTGTCTAATATCTGAGGAAGTTATCAGAGCTGTGTCTGACTCCTGTATACTTTCATCTTGCTGCGTGCCCATGACAACACTTGGAGAGATAGAAAGGAATTTGGGACTGTTTTTAACTTTCCATCACTGGAGCTGCAGGCAGGTTTGAGACACTAAGGCCAAGACTTTAGCAGGATACAAAAGCGAATGGACATTTCTGTGAATAATGAGACCCCACAATGTGTCAAACATGAAATGCATTTCATATATTTTGACTATGGATAGGAAGTTTAGACTTGAAAACGCAGTAATATTTATGGCCAGCATAACTACCTGTTCCATGAGAGAATCTTCTTCAGAAGTAGTTGGTTTTGTGTGCAACTGGATAGGAAAACTGGAGCAGGTATACTGGGGCACAGGACTTCCCACACTTTGGGATGTTTCAGCTAGGATAGAAAGGACTGTCTCTTATCCAATGTTAGTAAGTAGTGTGGAGGTGACCTGGAAAATGGCTGTGAACCCTCAACTGCGAATTAATGACTCAAGTAGTGTCTGGGTGTTTTACTGTCCATATGAATTGCATCAGCACTGTTGACTTCCACTTTTAGAAAAATATCTACTGGGCAAAACCGGATAACACAGTGCCATTGCAGCACCAGAGTAAATGACTGAATGAACTGAACTTTTGAAGTACTCCTTTGTTCTTTCCTTCCCTCTCCTAGTGCTGGTGGCGTAGCTTGGAGCTCAGTCATGTAACTGCATGAATACTGTGTCTGAACACGAAAATTCTCCACTAAGCCTACTGCATGTGCCTTAGTTTGCGTTTATTTTCCAGTCTTTTCTCCCTGCTCCTGGGTTTGCAGGTATTTCCTGAAAATGTGCTTGTTTCACTCATCATACAAAGTCCCACTGAAATTCAAACTTCCGTAGGACCTATGAAAATCCCAGCCATTTTATCTAATGAAGAACAAGTAAGAAAGTGTCAACATTTTTTATTACAGTTAGTAAAGAGCTTTAGAAAACTAAGCTTTGTAGGTGCTCCCTTCCATGTATGGTTAGTTCCAATTCTTATGGTTTTCTCAGGTTTGGATGTTCACCCCGAAATGAAAGCAGCTCCCACAGTCATTATTAGTCTGTGCAGAAACCCTGTGCCTTCGCACGCAGCTCTCAGTGGGAACATGCTATAAATCCAGCTTCAGCGCCTGCCAGCTGTCTTGGCAGCCCCTTTGTATTCTGAGGCTCGATTCTTCATTGTCTGCAGGTTCACAAGTGTTAGGGGCTCCTGCTATATGTCCCCTAGCCCAAATTTGTCCCCTAGCCTAGTTCAACCTCCATATGGACTTGCTGTGTCAGTGATAACATGCACAGGATTTATTGAACACACCCCATTGTCTAAGACCATCTCCAGAGGACCTTTCAAAAGGAGCTGGGAAATGATCGCCTGACAGATCTCTACCCAGCCATGGCTCTGCACTGTAACCCAAATGCGGTTTCTGTATGAAGTCCTTTCATCCACTAGTCAGTCAAGATGCTAGGTGAAAGACATTCCGCTCCCATTTGAATCGGGGGCTTTTCAAGTTGTCTCTTGTATTTTATTTCTACTCTGATTATTACATTTTTATTTATTCTGTCTTGAAAGACTCATTGCCTATTGTAACTGCATATCCTTTCTTTTTTTTTTCTTTTTTTTTCTTTCTATGATGACTTAATTTGCTTAGAAATACCAAATATATTACAAAATAAGTAAAAGTAGTAAGCGTTTCTTTTACCCTGAACCAGCTGAGGGCTTGGCAGCTACAGGGCCCAAAGAGTTGGGAAAATGAGGAAATAAAATATAATGGCACAGAAAAATAAAGAGGTGACCTTCTATATTGTAAAATGTTGCAAACAGAAACATTTCATATTTCCCCCGCTGTCAATGTGTAAGCATTCAACAACAAATCAATAATGCCCTATGCTGAGTGGTTTTCTTTCTTCATTTTAATCTGTGTGGCTCATCGTGGTGGCAGGAGCGCAGCAGTGTCAGGAGCGCAGCAGTGTCAGGAAAAGGGAATGATTTTTACCAGGATTTTGTTGCAGCTGTCCCACCCTCTTTCTGAAAACAAATTCACAGGGGCTTTGAGGCTTTAATTTCACTTCTTCAAGAGTCAGAACACAGACATTTGTTTTCTTCCCTCCTGCTTTGTATTCATCCCTGGCTTTTCTTCCCATCGTGTTGGTGAAGGCTGTGCTCTTCTCTCGTTTTGCTTCACACTTTAATTTCCAGGGGCTTTGCCGTAATGCTGTGGCTTCTTAGCATAGGAGGGATACTGTTCCCAAGGTGGAGGAGGTAGGAAGAAAAGAAGTCCCAATAACAGCTTCTGAGTGACGGTGGTCTGTGTTAGGAACTCATCTATTCAATCACTGCATTGAAGAAGGGCAGATTTTCATCAAAAGAAGCTCCCAGAGGGTTTACTTACTTGGAAGGAAATACATTAATTAAAACGCTCTGCAAAATAGTGGGTGAAGAAATGCATAACATTTCAGCTAGATTTTATGCTACACTGAGCACTTTTTTGACCTTCATCTTGGAATGGTAAATGGAAATACGATTTTGAAAGCCTTCGTAAGTACTCGTAGCACAACTTCATTGTTTCCTCTGCAGTTCCTCCTAGGGAAAAAAAAAAAAAAGCAAAAATATGATACTGTTACCATATTTGCAGCTGAGGCTGTTTAGAGCCCAGGCAGACTAACATTAACAAATGATGATAATTAGGCTTGATTTGCATATTAAAATGGTCTTAATTAAACACTGATTCTGTAAACGTTTAAAGGCTGTAATCGATCTTTTGCAGCTCTCTTGGTTATTTATATGATCTAATAAAGGCTAGAGGCTTTGTTAATGAGACCTCTATTTCCTAACTTGTATGTGTCAATGAGATTATTTCACCGACAATTACAAAGCAGACTGCCATTAATAACTCACAAAACCCGAGTGCTGGAATTCTTTTGTCTGAGGCTACATACACGATATAATTCCTTTAATGGGAACCTGCTGTTTACATTTTCTTTCTGCTCAGATAGGGGCCCAGGCCAAAACCCTTACTAGGGAAAAATCCCAGGAAAGATATTTCATGGGGAATTTTTGTCAATGTAAAATCAAGCTCGTGGTGTCCTGTGAGCTACTTGAATAATGGATCTGATATTTATACAGCATTGAGCTTAGTCATAATACATTTGGTCCCAGATCTAATCCTGGCAACTCTGACAGTTAGGCTGAGCTTTGTAAGAAACTTTTTTTAATTTAAGAGGTAATGTAATCGTGCCATAATTTTACAAGAGCTCTCTGAAAAGGCTTCCAGGACTTTTACTTCTCTTCAGTATTGCTATGGTCTTGTGCAATGATGTGCGCATCTTGGGAAAATGGTGCTAAAATGGATGAAGAGCTCTCATTTCTCAGATGTCAAATGTTTTTATTCCCCCTGCCCCAAATAACCTTGTTAGCACCAGACAAAAACATTTTGAGGAAAGTGTTCATATTGCTTTGGAATAATTTTTTTGATGTTTTCAGTATTTGACTCATCTTCTTGCACATGAAGAACTATGTGTTTCTGTATCTATATATGTATGTATTTATAAATTACTATGACACTTTGTTTTGTTGTGGGGTATTCCCAATAAAGATTTTCTGGCTTCAGCCCTCTACGTGTGTTTCTTCGAAGGTGACATAAATATTTGTGTATTCTCTAGTCCTGTAGTAGTCCAGTTACCAGATATAGTGCCAGTATTGACAGATTAAAAAATATATTTATTCCTATTTCATTTGTCGCTAAGTTTATTGGGAAATATTAATAAGCTTAACAAAGCTACACCACTAGAGTGTATTTTAAATTATTAAAATATTTTTTTTGTAAGATGATTGATAAACTTTATAAAGCAAGCGGACCTTTCAAAATTGGTGTTTTGTCAATTCCTTCCCCACCAAGGCTGAATACAGGTTTCTACGGGAAGCAGTGCTATGGTGAAAGAGTAATATTGGTAATCCTTAGGCTGAGATTCAGCAAGGTACTTCCATTGGGAATGCTCTGTATGATGAAAGGCAAAAGGATGTATAGAACCATACCATAGGATTGTTTGGGTTGGAAGGGACCTTAAAGATCATGTAGTTCCAACCCCCCTGCCATGGGGAGGGACACCTTCCACTAGACCAGGTTGCTCAAAGCCTCATCCAATTTGGCCTTGAACACTTGCAGGGATGGGGCCTCCACAGCTTCTCTGGCCGATTTGTTCCAGTGCCTCATCACCCTCACAGTAAAGAATTTCTTCCTAATCTCTAATCTAAATCTACCCTCCTTCTGTTTAAAACTGTTACTCCTCATCCTATGTGTTTACAAATCTTTTGGTCTGAGCATAAGCATATTTATTGACATAGGTGATTTCATATGCAATGAAACTTCACATGAGGTGGAAGATCTTTTCTAGCAAAGGAGTACCACAGAGTGTCCTCATTCTGCGAGTGAAACTGGAAATAATTTCATCATTAGCCTCAGTAGGCCCCAGATCTATTTCTTTTTGTGATACGTCCTCGTGGTCGTGTAAGGCAATGACAAAAATGATGATGTCTTCTAACACGTTATCTGTATTTCAGCTAAACAAGAGGCCAAAAATATGTAAGGCCTGTAACAAATAAAGCATGCAAGTTTATGAGACAAAGTTTGCCTGTTTCTAAATGTAACAGAAGTTAACCATCATATTATTGAGATACTGAGATTGTAATTATTTGTGCTTTGAATATGAAATAAAATGTAGATGTCCAGCAGACTTACTAAAAAATATAACTATTTCCATCACTATCCAGATCTTCCTGCTTTACTTTCTCTTTTCTCCAGAAAAAACTCACAATCTCATGAATTTGATTTTGAATACTTACAAATCTCAATTTGAAATTGCAGAAGATTAGGAATATTTTTGACGGGCATTTACAATCCTTTATTCTCCTTTCACTCAGAATAAGTAGACAGTGAATGCAGGATCTGGTATTGTCCTGGTTTGAGGTAATAGTGATCCAAGCAAAATGCAAATGGTATGGCATAAGGGGTGGAATGCCCTGGTTTGAGGGAAAACAGAATCAATTTTCTGTTCGGTAATTTTACTTTGCAGCAAGGCCTCTTCTAACTACTGAAACTAACAGCATACTGTGCAGAAACTCTTTGCTCTTGGAGTGGTAAGACTGATGTTTATAGTTGATGCCAAGGCACGGTGTGCAGAGAGGCTCTTGCTTATACTTAGTGCTATAACAACCAAGGGCAGCCAACTTTGGTGTTTGCCCCGATGGAGGGTCAGAAATGGAAAAGCATAGAAGGGTCGTACCTGTGGGGAGGAGCGGACAAGACAGGTGACCCAAAACTGACCAACAGGGTATTCCATCTCATTTGCATCATGCTCACTATAAAAGCTGAGGAATCAAAGGGTCACGTCTCTTCCGTCAACATCCGACGTCCAAGGATTTCAACTCTGTCTGTTCATCTACCTTGGATCCCAATCCGTGCACAGCTGAATCCAGATCTAGAATCCAGTTCCCATCTGTCACCAATTCCAGTCTGGGACTTTCCCAGTGCCTGCAAGTGACATCATCCTGGGAGCGTGATACAGTTTTGCATATATTTCATTATTTCCTTTTTATTATTTTACTTTAATATTTCATTAAAGTAGTTTAGATCCTTCTAAACTCAGGAGTCTCTCTACCCCCTCTCCTTGGAGAGAGATGTGGGGGAGAACACCTGTCGTTCACCTCAGTGGCCAGTCCAGCCCAAATCACGACAGAGGTATAGCATCTATGGACAGTGTGTTTTGTAAGAGCAGATTTCAACAATTTCTCCTTTTCTGCTGATGATACTATTTTTGTTCAAATTCTCAAATCTAAAGACTTTTTAAAATTAAACTGGTTTGTTTTGTTGGTTTTGGGTTTTGTTTCAGTGATTGCTTTTTCAAATGAATACCTTCTTCAATGTTTCTAGCCAAATAATCTAGACTCTCTTCTCAGATCTTGGTCCCGCAGGTCAGTGACACTATTATTGCAAAAGCTGCAGTACTTGGGAAAACTAGTGAGCAAGTGATGTGCTTTCCATTTCCATTCTGATCCTGGTTCCTTTGCAAGACTTTGGGAACTGGTCAATCCCTTCCTGCTGGTTAATGGAGAAAACAGAGATCAAAGAAGGACCTGACTTCAAGAGTGCTATTCAGCAGTCACAGGTTAACAAAAGAGAACTGCAGACATGTTCTGTTAAGTTTGGCTTTTTTTGTTTTTCTTATTTTGGTATTTTTTCTCTGTGCATCTAACATTTTAAATTTGGATGAGATGCATTTGGTGCATAACGACTGCCAGAAGAAAATTCACATTGCGAATGCAGGAGGCTTACAAATTTGTTTATACCAATAGACGTAAACATTCTCTAAATGGCTGTCAGACAAGTAATAACTTTGATCTTATTGGCTTACTCTTGATTTATACTGACTCTCTGAAGAGAAGAAATTCTTCAGCTTTTTCATTTTTTCTTTTTTAAAAAAAACTTTTGGACCAACTCATTTGTCTTATTTAGTAATCAAAATTGTGTAAATACTTGCTTGTGCCTCTATACTGCCTTTTTCAGTTAAAAATACTTAGTTTTTCCTTTCTTTTGTAGCAACAATAACCAGTGTTCTGATATGAAATCACATAAGGCAACAGTTTGGCATTTGGGCCAAAACTGAGCTTCAAGTTTTAAGAGCACTAAAATCCTTCAGACTGATACACAACTTCTCATCTTAGGAGAAGATCAGAAGATAGTGCATGATGTTGCTTTGCTTAGTTGCTGATTTCTTAAGACTTTTGTTACAGGAGCAGAATCAGATTAGCAGGTGAATAAACACAATTCTTGAGTGCAGATACTAAAGACAACGCACAGGAGTGGTAGAGTCAGATGTAGAAGCCGTATGTGTGCAGAAGCTGAACAACTTCTCATGCTTTTTGTGGTTTTCTTGCAGGCCAGACGCTGTTCATTTATGAACAGAGGAAAAGTAAAACTTTACTTTTCAAGTAAAACTTGAAAAAAGGCAAATTTCAAGCCCTCTACCTTTAAAAGTGGGAAGGAAGAAAGAGTTTCCCATGCAGCCCTATCACTTTTTCTCATATATAATTAAATTATGTATTCATTGTTTTATTCTGCTTTCATGTAATTTCACTTTCAAAGCCAACAGAAATTCTTTCGTATTCCTTTTCTGTGCTGTCACTGCACTCAGCTTTCCAAGTTACATTTCACCAGCAACTTCCACTCATTTATAACTCATCTTTTTGATCTTTTTTACATTAAAGCAATAGAGCTCATAAAGTTTAATGTTAAATGGTTGCTATGTCTTGCAAAGTACTGGAATACCAAGTTAATTTAAAGTAAACTCTAGTTATGGTAAAAACAGGCTACCTAATTCTGTGGGGCTAAAAGCCATATCCCACTCTGAGAAGTCCACAGTTAATGGGCTTCAGCATACAGGATTTCCCTGGCCATCTGTGCTCTTGCACTGCTGATCCTTCCCTCCTGGAACATTTAAACTCCAGGAGTTATGTTGAATGGGAGGAATGCAATCACTGAATTTGGCTTTTTTAGTGCTGACAGGGCAGGTGATGTATGTTCACCTGCTTCACGTATCCTTATTAAGATGCACTAGCTTCTGTTACTGAAGCCATCTGCCAATATCAACCAGGGGAATAATATACAGGTCTGCTTTTAGTGAAAGAATTTCAGTATCTTTGAGGGATTTTTTTTTTTTCTATTTACTTCCTTTTAAAGGAATGATGGGTCCAGCAAAGAAATTTTTCCTTTTGCCTCCCCCACTGTCAGGACCACGCAGGTAGAACTGTGTTTGTCTCCAAGCACAGAAGCAGGTACAGGAAGGTATCTGCCTCCTATAAAACCTTTTCTCCTCCTTATATAGTTAGAAGTTTGATGTCTCTTACAGGAGTTTAGTGAGGAGAGAATCCCACACAGTCATGTCTGTTTAAATACTGCTTGTGGTTACAGGTTTCCACAGACCGCAGTACAAAAATCCAAGTGTCAGTAGAAGACAAAAAGATAATTCACTTTCATCTTGAGAACAAAGCTGAACAGAGGAGCTTTTTTCAACTTTTTTAATTCATGAAACATTTATCTTACAGTCAGGTTATACTATGCTGGCAAGAATATCATCTGTCAGCATTTCTACTATAAACTCCTGGTTTTAATGTTTTTCAGGAGAGCCTTAGAGGTTCTCTTTGAACAGATTTAGCAGACAAGGTCTTGGCCTAGAAACATACTTTTCCACCCAATTAAGAAAAATTAGTATGACTGCGTATTCAGTGGAAAAGACGTATTAATAGTATGTTCAGGTGAAAGTTCAGATGCAGAAAAATGAGGTAGTTCAGGAGTGTCTCAGAGCAAGGTTACTTTATCTTTTTCCATATTTTTAATACCAGGTGTTACTATCTCTGAAGTGAAAGGAAGGCTAGTCTGATGAAAAGTATGGTGTTAGGCTTAGCTGGCAGGCAGAGCTTTATTTCTACTTTCTATTACCTACCAGCTTTAGAAAAACACTGCTTCTCAAGTTTTTAATGTTTCACAGTATGAAAGTTGCTATATAAGTTCATGCTTTTTGAAGAGATTCAAAATTCTTTTTTGTTTCTTTAGGAAGATGTAGTGAATAGAGTTAAAAAAAAGGAAAAAAGGCAGGTTGTGGCTGTCTGTGAGAAAGGGAGATCACCTTAAGAGTAGCAAAGAGTCCAACAGCTGATGCACTTCAGCTTTGGTTTACATGCCTGCATCTGTGAAACCTTGTGTAATAAGGCACACAAATGACTGTTGCAAGTTAATTTTGTTCCCCAAATACAGAATAACAAAATATTTGTGTAATTCCCTGGCCTTACCCTCGGTCTAACATAAAGAAACAGTACTCTCTACATGATTTTTCCCCCCAGGGTCTATTTCAGGCAAGGACAACAGAAGCAAACTCTGTGCTGAAGGTTCTGTGCTCGAGCTTATTGAGTAAAACCTGTGGTGATAGATGGTAAAATTGTTTTCCAAATTTGTTTATTGCTTACTGTACAGATATTGTATGTAATGTGCTCATGAAATTCTGTGAGAGAGTAGTGAGGAGATGGATGCATTTTTGCCTTGCTTTGAGTGGTGCCCTCTGGATGAGATGGGATGGGGCAGATGGAGAAGAGCAGCTCTTGCTGCGAGCAGCTGGGCTGGCCTTGTGGGGGACACACACACAGACTTCATGTGATGTAGGAAATTGCTGAAGTGAGTTATTACAGGCTGGGCTGAAAGGAGAGACTAAAAGAAAGGGGCTGTCTTGTGAAGGGTAGTGCTTTTTAGACTCTTTCCTCCAGTTTTTGTGTTTAGCTGCCATATCCCATGAAAATGAGCTTTCTGTCTTTTAAACGTTACCTTGTTATAGCTTCTGCTCTAACAAAGAGATCCAAATCCCTTTTGATGTTTCTAGTGCACCTACTGCAAGACAAGGATGCAGGCAATTCCCCTGCAGTGTGGATTGACTTCAGAGCCCACAGTTCTGCCTGGAGATGCCACACGTTTCCTTCAGAGCTTGCTAGTGCCTTGCTGATGTGAAGTGCAGGTAGACCAAGCAGAAAGACCATGTCATGAATAAGGCAAGGATTTCAGTAGGAGTCATGGTTTTAATTTTGCACGTTGCTGTAAAAAGGGAATGGCCATATTCAGCAAGGGAGATTGAGAGAAAGGTTAGACCTTCCCCAGCAAGTCAACAGCCAGGAATCACAGTACGCTTAATGTGACACTTGCTTTAGGAAAAGTTCGAGCCTAATGAATTGAGCTTTCTAAGCATTAGATTATTTGACTTCCTTGAAAAATTTTACCTATGTAAGATCAGATGTTTCATTCAACATACTAGTATTTTCCTCCAAATAAAATTAAACCTTTCAGGAAAAAACATTGGGATGTTTTGATTGGTTTTAATAAAGAGAATGAGATTAACAGTTCCACTGTTGAATGCTTGATGGTTTGAACACTTTTCTTAGTTCAGTCCTTCTGAATGAACATATTTCTTTGAGTTAATTTCTAAATGAACCAAGAAATTGCAAATAAATCTCTTATCGGAACACTGTTTATATAAATCTCATACTCAGATGTTGTTATCTAAAAGCTCATATCATATGAAACTAATAAAGATAATTACATATTGCACCTAGTATATTACACTCAGCTTGATCTAATGGATATGTTATCTTGTTTTTTGAACTTGGCAACCTAAGTTGGTTCGTGTCAGACTTTCCTGTATAGCGGGGCATTCAAAATCCAGAAAAATAATCAAAAGAGCTGAGTTTAAAAAACATGAAGTTTTAAATGTTGCTTAGCAGTTTTTGGCTGTGCGTTTTCTCTAGAGCTGCTTTTTAGGTTTGGGGTTTTTTGCTGTTGCTGCTAAACTGGTAATTAAAATAAGTATAGGAAGGTTCAACTGCTGTGTTACATAGTTAATGGTTGAACTTAATTTTAGTGATGCAAAGAAGCTGTCTGTCTCCAGCCTGTCTTGTCTCGCCCTGGTATTTGTATATCTATATGGACACATTGGGGGGGATTTACAACAGGATTTCACTATTGATTCCAAAATCTTGGGCTTTTATCCTGGAAAAGTAAGAACAAAAAATCATTTGAATTCAGGTTCCTTGTTTAACTACTTTTGCAACAGGGTTACTGTTCACAGATCTGTAGTTCCAAAGGTCAGGCTGGTTTTCTACAGTCCTGGATTGCGTTTTTAAGAAATAAATGTTTTCTCTATCTGAAGGCTTTTAGATAGCTCCAGTCCAAGGCAGGCAATTAACGTCTGTGCTTAGTGGAAGCTGAGAGGTTGATAGGCTCCATAACATAACGCCACAGTGTTTCTAACCGCTGATTCTAATGTTAATTTGTGGGTTTCAAAATGGAAAATTATATGTGTGTGTGCATGTGTGAATAATCATTTTAAAAAAAAAAAACACCCAAAACCACAATGCAGAACACGTCATAGTCTGTTTTCTTTGAACATTGCTATTATCTGTGTATTTTCTGCAGAGGCAGAATGTATGGTTATTAATGTAATTGGAGAATAGCTCAAGGAGTGAATAGAACCACGATTTCCTCCATTAATATTTCAATCAAGACCTGATGACTCAGTTAACAATAATAATGTATTCTCCATAATTTACTGCCCTTTATATCGCTAGGGTGTCATATGCAAGGAGACAGGATAGACCCCATGGGTTAAATTTGGAAAAGATGGGCCTTTTTACAGCTGCAGAGTTCTGCTCTGACGTTTTGTTGTTTCTCCTACTCTCAATTTGTGGTAATGTTATCTCTGTCAGTGTAGTAATGATTAGTGAGACCTTGAAGGTAGCAGCAAAGGTGCGTAATTTCCCCTAACTGACAACTCCCCTAAGATTAAGACAAGCTCCCCCTTTTTCGTCAGCTCTTTTCCTCACAATACCAATCACAAATGTTTGCCCCTGCTCATCTTGAACCTTAAAGAAATTCAGTTAAATGGCAGATGCATATAGCTGGTTCCTGGATGACAAGAAGGTGTTAGTAAGCCAAGGACCAATTTGCAAGGAGCTCCAGTGAAATTCTCCTGAAAAAGAGATCCTCCAACCTTCGCTTCAAGGAAGTTTAAGCCTGGGACTCATACACCCTGTTCCCACCTGGTTTGGTTCCACACTGAATGAAGCAGGGGTCCTGGTGGTGTTATAGTAGATTATTTTATAATTAACAACTGAAAAAGCAGAATGCATGGGTAAAAGGGGTATCATTAATTTACTGCTCATCTCTTGCTGCTGAAAGCTCAGTGCTATTTTAAAATGCTATCTGATCCAGAGAATATTTATTACCGTTTGATTTTGCTAGGACATTACAGCTGAATAGTAAGCTTTCAAATTTTGTTTTTATGGCATCTAAGTCTGCAAAACTTGGATTTCCTGCTGTTGGTAAAGGAAACACTAGCTGTACATTGAATAAAAATAAAGTGGCACTTTGGAAATTAAGTTTCAGTGATAGTATTGAGAAACACATTACGGAGCCATTGCCTTTGTCTAGATTTTATTATCATTATTATTACTATTATTAAAATCCTTTTTCAGGTGGTTTATACTGAATTGACTTATGGAGGAAAAATCAGAAAGTTCATATTCCTTTTGTGGCACAGCACCCATGTGGTTTTCTTTTTTTCTTTTTTGGTTTGTGATAGCGTGCTTTTTCTGCATTTGTGGAAAGGTTATTCTGTATATATTGGTATTTGAGAGTGTCTGAGGGTAAATACTATGCCCTGCTGAGCAACAGCAGTTATTTTACAAGGGCCATCTTTTGCGTGTAAAACATGTACCAACATCTGGTTTATTACCATGGACTGGGTGCAATTGATACTGCTGCTAGACCACAAGGTAGATTTTATGTCCTTGAAATTTTTTGACTGCTCATATGTTTTTGGTTATCTTTGCCTCCTATTTTGTTATCTTTATCAAGTTTAATTTGCCTGTCAATATCTGGGGAATTTGTGTAATCATATTTCTATTCCAACAGTGAATTTATAATTGGATAATAATTACTTACATTTTCTTTTTATCAGGATTTATTGGTTCATATTTTATTATTTAGAAATCATGTAAATATACACGGTTTATTGGATGGGGGGGTTTTATCACTTTTTTCCCCTGTAAATCTTTTGAAAACTGTGGAGGACTCAGGAACTGTACCCTGGCAACGCTTTTATGCTTAAAGTGGACGGCATGCTTGCTCTTTGAAGATAGTGCATTGCTTTTAATAGTCCAGAGCCTTTTTTTCTTCTTATGTTTGTCTTGTAATCATTCCATGGGAAAAATACTAATTGTCTACTTTGATCTCAATATTATATGTGGCCTTGAAGCAGAGACTGCTTAAAGACAGAAAGGTAAATGAAAAATACAATAAGAAACAAAATGGTGCTTGCCAAAGTAGCCTGCTTCCATTTTTTGGTGACATTTTTTAAAACAAAAGGGATTCTGTGAAGCATTAGATGCTGGGCTTTACCAGAAATTTGTATTCTTACACCATATGAACAAGACTTGAAAGAGTCTCCTTGGTCTCCAAGTTCAGGCAAAAGATTACATGCAGGAGGTCATTTATTTCCAGACTTTTCAAGCAGCTTTTTACAATCAGTAAGAAATTTTTTATCCCAATACTTGGAGGGGAGGGGAGTTTTTCGTATGTCACTGTTTGAGAACTGTCTTCTAATTTCCAGCTGAAATTTATCTGCAGATAATGAATACCCATACTTTCCTGCGTCGACACTGCTCTTCAGCTTCAATAGCTCTTTTCCCTCTTTGCTCTTAACCCCTGAGATATTTACAACAGCAATCTAATCCCCTTTAACTGCTGTTTTGTTGGACTGAGTTATCCTAAACGGTTCAGAGATGTAATATGAACTACAGAGTATTATTGAGTAGTGTCACTCCAGAATTACTTTGTGGACAGACCTCATTAACTACTTTCCTGAAAGCACTTGTTGCAAACAGTGAGAAAATACTGATAAAGCATGCTGATGGTAAAAATGTAGGAGGTTTTGTCAGTGAAAAAGAGAATTCAAGTATCTTACGTCAGAGTAGGAGTGATTTTTTGGGGGGGAATAAAAATGGAATTAAGCTGATGGTATAGACTCTAAGCATGACAGAGGTGTGATTAACGTATGTTACTCTTGCTCCTGAGAGATTGATTCAAGCTGGAATAAGTACAAAGAAGGACTACTAGGATGAGTAGAAGAATATCACATCTAAGTTTGGAGGTTTTGGTCTCTCCAGAAAAATGCAACAAATTGTCTTTCAATTCCAGAGTCAATAAAATGTTTTCTCAGAGTGAAAACTTGTTCTTCAGGATATGATTACACTGTTCAAAGCTGGGTTTCACTTTTAATAGAAAGTATTTTTGTTACTGTTACCAATGAAGCCAGTGATTTTTATAAAAACAGAGAAGTGCGTCCATTTTTAATACTGCTGTCTACCTACCTTGAAGACTTTGGTTTTTTTAGCAGGAGATACCTTGTTTTGATGCCTCCTGTACTGGGAGAAGTCGTCAGATATTAGTGATGACATCTGACATATGTTACTGCTCTATGTAGGTCACTTATGGCCTAATGTGGAAGATGACAAAAGATAATTAATTTTCATTTCATGCTTGTGATTCCTTAAGGAAGACTTTAATGGTGTGTGTGGAATTTCGAGAGACATGTACGAAGTCACTGTCTAAGAGCAAGAGCTCAGTCTTTTGGAAGCAGTGATTACACCTTGTAATTCAAACCTTACGGCAAGGGAGATGGCTTTTCTTCCTGGTATTTGAATGTAGCTCTTCTGCTAGCTATTATGTGAAGTAAGGATATATATCCTTAGTGACTGTAAGAAATGTGTCACTCTTCTAGCAACCAGAGCTGTTTTTCAGTAAACAAAGTGCCTTGCGGTGCACACAGCCATAAAATCAAGGTCTTTCTATTTACTAGGGTACAGACTAATTTATATCAATACAACTTATTTAATTGCATTCTTTTTCTGTTTAATTCCTAGGTTCTCCATGTTTACACATTCTATGGTCACCTGCAATCCTGTAATCATGCTACATTCAACATGAAGTTAACTTCTGCATATGAATTTCCTTTTTTTTTTTTTGTTAAAATCATCATGTTCCTTGCTCTGGTAAATACTGTTAGGCACTTTGGTGAAACAGATACCTCTGTGGCTTGGCTGAATTCAGAATTAGTAATGACTTCTAGGGCAGACCAGTACACCACACACCTGCCAGCCAGAGCAGAGTCCCAGCAACTGTTACAACAAAGATGCCCCCTCCTTGCGTCTACCTCCTTTTTCCTTTGATCAATGTACGATATCTAAGCCATTCTCCTTTGTTGTGATCATTTAGTTACTTTACTTAAATGAAATTTGTTGTTAGGTTCTTTTCTTGGATGGTTTCTCTTATAGTTGTTGTCTGAAAAGGATAATTTTAATTGGGATTGGTGGCAGACTGTGCTCTGAATGCCTGTTAATTTTGGAAGTAATTAACTTCCAAAAGTAATTTTGAATTTTGAAAGAAGTAATTTTCCCAAAATGTTTCTTTGAGGTGATATGAGATATTCTGAAACAATTAAAACATTTGTGATGTATGGTTCCTCTAGCTCTCGTGGTCACACTGCTCTTTAGAAGTGGTGTGGAGTTAGCGAGGTATGTGCTGGTGGTGAGACATGTTGGTTTCTGCTGCCACTTGCACTCTTTTCTCTCAGGGACCAGCTTTCTTCCATCTTTCCTGAAAAAAAGCCTTAACAGTGTTCAAGCTCCCTGTGCTCTCACTGCAGAGCAAGGTCACAATTTTTATTGTGGGAAATCCTGAATATTCTCTTCTTGTTCAGTACCAGGTACTGCTTTACCATCTGCTTATGTCAACCCTGTGTGTTTATAAGGTAAATCTTAGGGGCTGACGTAGCAGAAAGTGTGGGGTAAAATTATGTCAAGAAGGGGAATAGAAATTCCTGAGACACTCCAATTCTTTCTCGGCCACATGTGTGCATCTGTATATTTGACTGGCACAACCTGCCGCTCAGTATTTTGAAACACCATGATACAGAACAAAGAATATTTAACAGTAGCAAGAATTGTGAGGGAAATACTATAGCAATACTATAGTGCTGTCGTTAACATGAATATTTACCAAAAGCCTCATGCTCTTATGTGACTTATAATGATTAACAGGAAGCTGAAAGACTGTGTGCTGATAATCTTCCAGATAAGCATGTTATTTTGATAAAGAATATTATAGTTGGCATTAAACTCTAGACTAAAATCATTGGTTGACATTCTCAATGATTGAATTAGTAAAAATGGAAACATCCAGTGCAGCATTGATTAAACTGACTGAGGAATATAACTTCCGAAGCTGTAATTGCAGTTATATAAATTAACACTGTATGTACTGGAAAACTAGTGAGAAGACTGAGTACTTGGTCCTGAGTTGTACAAGCTACAGTTGTTACATTGGCTGGCTAGCAAAGCAAGTGCTGTATTTCAACCAAATGTAGCACCAAAGAACTGTTTTCTTACCCTCTAGTGTTTGCCCACTAAGAAATTAAAATATTCTGTCCTAAACCAGCTTATCCAGGTGTTTTGAGCAACAAGTTTTTGTTGACTCTTTTTGTTAAAAGGTGCGTGTTTTATGAGGAAAAGTGTTTTTTATAGAAACATTAGTGTTGTCAACAATACTTTCATTGGAAAGATTTTGGAGATGAAGCAAGGAGCATTTGGATAAGGGTGCAACATCCTTTCCAGAGTGGTGAACGCAAAGCCTAATGGCTAGACCTGGCCAAAGCAGTTTTGCAGCCCAACAAAGGTTTGTTGGAAAAGTCTAGTTTCCCAAGCCTGAAGTCAGGCAGAAGTCTGATTACTGACAGAATCCTACGTGGATTTTTTTTTTTTTTTCCTTTTTATATCTGTCCTGGTTCCGGCAGGGACAGGGTTAATATCTGGCCCAGCACAGGTATTCCACACCACGTGACGCCATTCCCAGTATTTAGGGGGAGCTGGCCGGGGAGGGGAGTTCCCAGTTTGGGAGCGGGCGGGGACGGTCCGGGTCCGGTCGGTGCGCGTCGGTACGGTACCCCTATTTATACATTCCTCTGCCAGTACTATTGTTGTTTTGTCGATTTTTCTTTGTTGTGCTGTTAAATTGCTTTTTATCTCAACCCACGAGTTTTTGCCTTTTTATTGCAATTTTCCCTGTTTCCCTGCTGCGAGGTTTGGGTGAGCGGCCGCGTGGTTCTTTGTGCCGGCTGAGGCCAAACCACGACAATATCCTAATGTCACAGGTCTGCAGATCCCATGCTTTGTCAAAATTCTCATCTATAGGCTCAGACTGTGTGGGTGCAGTGCTGTAATGGTGAAAGATCCCAAGAGATTCGCTCCTTTCTCTGCTTAGGATATAGGTCAGTTTAAGTAGGCTCCTAAGTCATTGTAGTGGGCTTATGATGGTTGTGTCTCAGACTGCTTGGTGCCCCAAGGAGTTTTGAAAGAACATGGAATTCTAGTTACACAATGTCCTGTAGAGAAAATACAAGAAAAATGAACAATTTTTCCAGTTAGATCAGAGAGCCATCCAGGCAGTGTGTCCAAAAACTAACAGATGTTTTAGGCAAAGAGTAGTGTATGAGGACGAAGGAAAAGAGAACAATACATTTATACAAATTGAATAAATCCTCATTAAACTCTGTGAAACTGATTAAATCTGAGTTATTTACTATACCATGCTTCTGAAACTGTAGTTAATAGTTTTTTATTAAGTGGGTGACGTTTAAAGCCAGAACTCTTAATAGGATTCAGATTAGTCCATAATTAGCAATTTTTCTATGGAACATATAGCTGCCAGTTTGGCACCTGATATGTGGCTGTTTGTTGGAGGCTGCCTTGCCGGGACATGAGCTCTCTGGAGAATCTGGCAGGTAGTCATATTGCCTTGATAGATACTCTGCTCTAACTTCTGTAGTTGCGGTTATATCAGGACTTAAAAGATACCGCTTTCAGTAGTGTACAAATTATGCTTTTTTTCAAGTTGGTTCTGTGTTTGTAGAAAGCTTGAGAAAATTTGAGCAAAATCCATATAGCTCCTTTTGAACTGAAGATGTAGAAAAATGTATCTTTCCTCCTGAAAGTTAATGTTACTGTCCCTTTTACTCCCACGTTCTCACATAATACAACTAACTTTGTAGAGAAAAATGTTTCAGATGTTTCTTTTCCACTGAGGGCTAAGCCTTTGTGTAGAAGCATGTGCATGTGCTTGTAAAAAGGATGATTTTTTAGAGGCTACTGCATGTGCTCCAATTTGCTTCAAAGGCTGTGAGTGCATAAAGGATACATTTGAACATACCTCACCTGGAAAAGCAAAGATATGCTCTCTATGGAAATCCAAGTGAGACTGCACTCAAGAAGCAAAGTAATTTCCCTGGCTTTTGGATGTTACCAGGATTTGAGGTTACCCCCCTTAATCATTGGATTCAATATGACTGCACCAGTGTAGGCTCATGGTGGGCAAAAGGTGATGGGAGCCCCTTTGCTACCGAAGTACCTACATCTGGAGCTAAAGGCAGTGATGACCAAGTCAGCCCTGGCTCTCTCCTTCTCTCTTGTGGATGTTATGTAGATGTATTTTGCATCTGTATAATTCATGTAAAGATGAAAAATCAAACCACTAACATTTCTGCATTATGACTTGTTTTTCATCCACAACTAGAGGAAAACAACGCCATCTCATACAGCAGAATTCATACAAGGAGTGGTGATCTCTTCGTGCATACTGGCAAACCTTTTCTATAGGGTAATACAAAATCTAAGTATAGCCTAAATAGCATTTGAAATAAGTATTGCTTATACTTTACACAGCATTTTCCTAGCTTGGGAAATCACTGCGTGCCAATGAAGTATAAAGACTACAAATGCTTGGTTGAATCATTGTGAATTTAAAGTAGAATGAAATTTGCCCCCCTTATGTGAATGTATGTATGTGTTTGTGTTCAAGTAAGAGTATGATTATCATTCAGCTGTGTTTGTATCTGCCATGCTGTGTTTGTATCATGTTTGCATGTTAAGAAATCATTACAGAGGTTACCAACTTTCCTTAAAACAAAAAAGTAGATTTTGGAATTACAGTTTATATTAGGAAAACCTAAAAGACTATAAAATGTATGCTTGATAGCAACTGCCCAATTTTATCTCCCCAAGTGAAAATGCAAACAACATTTAGGTCATTCTTCCATTGATTTACTGAAGGACAAATAATGTCAGACAGTTTTTAAACAAAAACAAAATTTCAATTTTGTTTACCTCCTCAGCAGTCCAGTTGGATGTCAGCTACCATTTAGCTGGGCCAATAATATTGATATTTGATGTCAGTTCTTATTCATTACTGCACCCAAATGATGCAAAAGTCAGATCTTTCAGATGTTTCTATGGATGGCCAAATAAAGCCAGGGATGTCTGACTGCATCTAACAGACACAAACAAGAAAAGAACAGAATACAAAATCAAAAACCTATCTGTTCTTATTGTTATTTATGTATTCAAAGTGTTCACCTCTTTGCATAAACTCAAAGCCAGTTACTTACAAAGGTTACCTAGTAATATCAAACGTGTTCAATTATACATGCAAGAGGGCTAATAGGTTCTTCCTCTAGTTTATTTCTGTCTCTGTGCATAAGAAATATAATTACAGAACTGAATTACATCTTAAATACAGATTTTAGTATCATTAGTTAACCATTTTCAGGCCATCGAACATTGTTAGAAGTAAAAACTAATCTATTCTGTCTGTGTCATGGCAAAGAATACAATCTGCACAAAAATACTCTCACTTGTTGGCCAAAAGCTCTTTCTGATAATAGTGAGATTCTCAGAAAACCATGCTAGAATCCACTTCCACATCCACATCTGAAATATTCATGTTATTCCCTATTTTGGGAAGTAATTTTCCTGGAATGCTCTCTTCCTGTGGCCCGGCATAGTGTTTAATCACTTCCCACCATCTCTGATGCTATTGGTATTCACAGACCGCTAGAGTTAGCAAGTATGTACCTGTTTCATGAGTTATGTGTAGACCAGACAAGGTGTTCTGAAACTGCTCTAGAAGAATCGAGTAGATCCATCTTTATTTTGATCAGTTTAAATAGTCCTGCTATGCAGCTCTGATATCAGAGTCTTAATATCGAAGGTTGGATAAACAAGTAAGACTATGTCTATGAGATATCCTAGAAGTAAAAAAAATTCCTCCGGCTCTTTCTGTGAGGAAGCTCCAATATGTATGGATTTATCTGACTGTGTTCAGAAGGCCAAGGAAATTCATGCTGCATTGGTTTTTATGGGGGTGGCTCTCCCAAGGTGTGGTATTTTTGTCTCCCTGAGAAAAGAGACAGTCTGTTATCAAAGGTGCTTCAATGGGACTGAAAAAAATCCAAGCCTGATTTTTAAATGTCAGACTTTGTCAGTGTCATTCAGTTTCCCACCACCATTTCTAGTTTCTTATCAGAGTTTGTTTGCAAAGAAAAACTTAGTAATAGGTGTCATACATCTCCGTAAGTCAACGACAGACAAAAATCTTTTTTTCTTTCATGCATAGCAGATGATGGTGACTGAGAGGCTTTTGGTGTCAGTCTTTAAATGCCACGACTGCCCCTGGAGTTTACCTCTGCACTTCTAAATCAGGCAACATGCAGTTCCTTTGCTGTCTTAGTTGGGAAGAAATTTGCCTTCCTGGATTATTTTTGGATCAATTTCCCAGTTATTATTTATTCTGACTAAAAAAAAATATTTTCTTTTAGTCTTGAAGTTTGTTTAATCAAAGCAGAAGTTGCCTTTGGAAACTTGGAATTAACCAACCTTTATATTCTTCCCAGTGTAATTTATTTGAGATTTTAAACCCAGTCTCGTCAACATGACTAACTCTGAAAATAATTACATCAAGAAAACTCACCTTTTTTTCTTGTAAGCATTTGATGCTTTGTATTATGAGATGTGAGATTAGCTCATTCTGCCAGAGAACCTCTCTCCTCCAACCTCAGGATTTATATCTTTCTTTCATTTACCACAGAGTTGATTATTATTTTTTTTAAACCCAGGAATGCCTTCTGATGCTCTTTGTGGCCCCCATGCAGGTAGTCTCAGTAAATCTCAAAGTATCTTGCAACATTCACCCAAACAAACACGCAAAGCCTTCTTTTGTTATTCTTCCTGATGGTACTTTCTCGGAAAGCGTTTCTAAACCCATCAAGAAATGGAAAGCAAACTATCTTACTGTAACATTGATCATTTCTGAAAAAGCCACTGCCTTGTGTTCTCTTTTCTTGCTTTGCCATGGAAAAAAAGGAATGTGCTTTTTCCCAATAATGATTGTAGAGACATCGCTTTCAGCTTTCTCTGTCACCAGTCATTACAAGTTGGATATCTGCCTGTCTGCACGTATTACCTAGTGGCCTCATGTTCTGTAAGAGGCGTTGCGTTCCTACCCAGTCAGTCCTTTCAGTCCCTTCTTTGTGGCATGTGTTCTTTGCTGGATCCCAGTAGGTCTATGTGGTCTTGGTGCTGTGAGTGCGAGACATACCTTAGGTTAATGTGGTGTCTATTAGCACCTGGACTTCGTAAAAGTGAAATAACTGAGGGACAGCTGCTCTTCCTTGCGAGCAAGCCGCACGTACCATGATACCTGAAAGTCTCTAGTCATGCCCACTGAGGTGTCTGTGCTCCAAAAGTAGACTACATGAAGATGGTGTAGATGAGGAAGGTGGGGTAGGAGGCAGGGCAGGTGTCTGCCATCATACAGTCCCATTCATTCATTTTGAACCAGCAGTAAATTAAATATTTAACATTTATAATTGAAGCTTTTAATCAGATTTGGCTCTCAATTAAATATTTGCATACGATGAAGCTTTGTCTCAGCTCTTTTTTTTAAAAACTTTGGGGTAATGCATAGACATTTAGATTTTAGACAACTCTGTAAAGACCAAGAAGAGAAGATGTGACATCCTTTTTAACTAGCTTTGACATCATTTGCTTTTGTGTAACTTTAAAAAACCTGTATGTTTTAGATCAGACTGACCCTTGGAAAGATCCTCAGCAGAAACAATTAACTGACCACACAGTATTTTCCTATATGTTTTCAGACTTTATATTTACAAATACAAACATACTGTTATGTCCATTTACTCCTAAGTATAACTGAAAGAAATAGATTATCTCCTTTAACGTGATTTTGTTTGTTTAATTGTGTGCTCTGCAGTGAGTGTGACCCTCTCTGCATACAATACATGAAGCAAGTGCTGTTTAGCATGCAAAACTGCTAGCAGTGTGGAAAATTTTGCCCTTCTTTCTTAGAGGAGAAGAATTAATTTGTGTATCCTAAGGAATAAGGATTTTTTTTTTAAATTGCATCTGCTGGCCCAGCACGCCAGACTTTCTGGGCAGGTGTACACTGTGGGTCCAGGCCCCAGCATAATTAATTTTTTATTTTAACAACTGTTTTTTAAACTGTTTTTTTTGCAACACAAACAAAATCAGAATACGAAGTTCCATCTAGATTATTTTAAATTCAATTTCCCACCTGCAATGCAGTCAAACTTGCCTCTCTGTGTGATACTTCACAGGAAATAATGTTTTAAAATACATGAGAAAGCAGCATACCATCCCTACCCTCTATTCTGTAACTCTCTCATGTGACAGTCATTTTCTCAATAGATCGTGAGACTTTTATCTGCAGTGCTGCTGTTTTCACTGACTTGAATGGGAATGATAGCAGACACTCAGTGCTGAATGTTGAGGCTGGGGCTCCACACGTGGCTGCTCGTGTTGAATCTGCTCACCACCAGCTCACCCAGCACTCCCAGTTGTGGCCAGGTGTGGACCGGAGCCTACGTTACACTAGCCAGGCTACCTGTTAAAATAGATGCCATCAGTTTGGGGTTTTGTCAGTTACAAGCAGAGAGGTGACAGCTCTTCCAACAAAAATCATGTTTGTGCACAGTTAACTCTTCAAAAGGGCTTAAACTGAATTTGGGTTAGAGAAGTGTGTTAAGTTTAGACCAACAATTTGTGTTTGGTAAGAGGACTCTTGAACTGTTTACCACTTATCAAATCGTGGCTAAAGGAAAGCAGGGTTCTTGAAAGACTGCTGTATACATGGTTGTATAGTACGTGGCTTTATATAATACAAAGTTGATTTTAAAATGAATTTATACAACAGTGAAAGTAGGGCCACATTTGGAAAGGCCTCTTTGTTATGAAAATGCACTTAATCTGTAGTTGAATAAATATCACTCTTAGCAGGTACTTGAATGTCAGAATGGTTTAATCTGAAAATAATTGAGAATGCACATCTGAAGTCCATCAGGGATAGGAATGCAGATTATTCTATTTTGATATTTAGCTGGTTTTTTGTGAGGTAGGTCTTGAAATAATGGGATGAGATTTGTTGAACTGATCGCTCTTTTGCCTGAAATACTTTGAACTGGGAGAAACATTCATACACTTCCCAGAGTTCAGAATTGGGCAAGCTTCTTGAATGCATTTTGTATATTGTTGATATTACTTCTTTATGCATTGTTTCCCTTAAAAAAATGCCCAAAGATAAGATAAAGAGACAAATATTAAATTGAAATTTTTCATTTTACATATCCCTTTGCTGGTTTCTGTTTCAAAAAAGTACATGTAGTTTGCTGACACCTATTTTCTTTCCATGACTTAGACGTTCTGCATTTTTAAAATGGACAATTCCATATTTCACCAGTAGATCTATTGCCACTAATACTAATTTATGAATTTATGAAAGTATGTATTATATCTATATTTTAACATTATTGCAATGGATACTAACCCAGATTTAAAAAATGTACTTATTTAGACTTTAAGGAACTGAATGGCAATAAAATCGGTGTACACAATCATGGCGTACCCTAGGAATTTGTTATGCTTCTTGCTCTCAGGAGTGTCTAATCAGGTAATGATGGCACCTAATTTCACTCATAGGGAATATTTTGAGGGACTATCCCTCAAAATACTGTGAAAAGCCAGTAGTGGCAATTATCATTCATCTCCTCCTCTCACTGCACAGCTCCCAGAATTCAAAGGCACTTCTTTGATGGTTAGAAAGGAAAAACAAAACTGATTATTTTAAACCTCTCTGCAAAAGATACTGCTCTCTATGCAGTACTGTTTCAAGTGCAATGTCAACTATGGCTAGCAGTAACTCTGCAGGGAGTGCAGTGATCTTGGGTTTCATATGTAAATTTATGCAAAGGGCTTCTGCAAGCCTAGCATGTGTTGTTCTCCTCAAACACCACAAGGCATTTCATGCTACTTGATGTGGCAAAGGGAAGAGAGATTCCCTCTGTTTCACACAGCAAGAGGAAAGCCTGCAGAGTGCATGTAAACAAACAAGAGACCCATGATCCGTCACTATTTTTGAGAGTTGATAGAGCTGGAAATTCTGCTGCAACAAAGTTCTACCAATTCCATTCATTATTTTTAATGGAGCTCCTCTTTTGGAGGACACAAGGGGTGTTCTTTGTGAGTCTCCATATGCTCTGAAAGAAATATATGAATAACCTAGAAATAATATCTTTTTAGGATATTTTCCATCTTGATCAAAATCACTGAAAAAAATGAGGATAAGAAGTAAAAAAAAAATCACTCTTGATATTTTCAAGCTTCTCAAGTATGCGATGGCCCACATACCTGTTCATTTATCACCACAGACATCTCATCCACATCTTTTTTCCATGTCCCGCTGCATGTGTTTCTACTCCGCTTTCTAATGGCGATATGCTTTTGGTCACTGGTCACATTAGAGGCATCTATGTACCTCTACCTTTCTGTAGTAAATTTCCCTTCTGCTCAAAACCTCTCCTGAGGACTGCCTGGTTGTTACCTTTGCTCTGTTTGGTTGATTGCATTAACAGCACCCACCCCTCAGTCAGCGCTTCTCCACATGCATCTCTCTCCTTTGCAATTCCCACAAGGACTTGCCGTCTCCATCTACATGCTTCCAAGTACCTACAGACAGTCCTCATGTTATAGCTGAAGCTGGTCAGGCCACAGCATGTACCACCTCTAATTACAAAGCATTTAATCCTGGACCATAATTTAGAGCGGCTAATTTGAAGAAAGCTACATTTTTACAGCATGTCTCATGAGTTAACATTCTTTCATCTTTGTTACAGTAAGTGATAAGTATGTCTGTGTTCTGGACTGCAGCATCATGAAAGAGGAAAGCACTGATACAGAATTCTCCTAGTATGTTTGTAAAGTGTTTTTTGACTTACTGTATTCATTATGAATCCCAGCTGTTGGGGCGCCTGAAGGAACAAGCGCCAGCAAAAGGATTCGAGCTGGGACAGGAATCATCCCTGCTTCCCACAGGGATGAAAGCTCAGTTATCCTGAGCTGTCTCCTTTGAGCTAGTGGGGTAAGTGATGATATTGCCGTGTAAGTGGGATTAAGAGAGATTTTGGCATGGATTCTCATAATTTTGAATCCATAATGTTTTTTTGATAACAGATACTGTATTGCCTGTTTGTTCAAATGCTCCCAGTGCATATAGAGCTGGATTAGGAGGAGGATGCTTTTGCATGCACAGTCAGTACACTCTCAAAGCCTGCACATTGAATGATAATATCAAAGGATTACAATAGATTAGTAATCACAATAGGTATAGCAAAACAGCCAAAATCTTACAGCAAGTTGTACCAATTCTACACAGTGCAAAATTAGGAGTTGTTCATTAACAACCGCTAATAAAGTCGGAGGGTTCTTCTGTAGGAACCAATAGTGAAGCTCTTAAGGGTGACTTTTTCTGCATCAATATCTTGGATTAACCTCACCTCCAGGAGAGCTGGTGTCTCATCAGTTTGTAACTATTCAAAGCTGTAAAAAATGTCACAGGGAGTGAGATCCAGACCCCAGTTGCTTGAGGTCTGGGGGTTCAGTTGCTTCGAAACATAAATGGTCTTTTGTCACTTTGATCACAATGCAGAAGTCAAAACTATAAAAGGAAAAAGCTAGTAAAAAAGCAGGTGGGAGAACACTGGCACTGCCTGTAAATAACCCTTAATCACCCCTTTTCCCCCATTCTTGATGAAAATAATTATTAAAAGTAGACCACTACACTTTCAAAGTTGTAATCAGTGTAGCTCTGTATATTTGCTGGGCTAAGTAATTCCACGTCTTTCTAAGAAGATGCTATTTTCACTTGAAACTGGGATGATTTAAGCCTGATATTTCAAAAATGGGTGGTGATTGATTAGTCATCAGTCTAATAATGGACTACATCTGCATTTTTTCCTCCATCTTTGTCATATTTTACATAATCCATTTGGCTTAATTGGTCATTAAAGTCTTTTTCCCTGTAACAGCTACAGCAGATTCACCAGCCCTTCCTTGGATTCTCTTGAGATCCCTCTGCCCTTGCTTGCTGCTGCTTAGAAAGCCCAATGGCCCCCTGCAGGATGGGGTCACACAGGGATGGGGCTCTGTCCGCTGTGCGTGCCCCCTTTTTTTTTTTCTGAGTGTAGTTAGTTTTTGCGTTACTTCAAGGCCTGAGATAATAACTCTCATCAGGTTTCTGATGTACTTCATGCTGTCAATGTGGGAGGTAATGATTCCCCCTCTTAAAAATACTCACTTTAACACATATAAAGTGGTGGTAGAGTTAAGTGACTTAGAATGTGTCAGGAAGCATCTTAGAAATGCAGATTATTCAATTCTGTCTCAGTTTGTGGTAGTTGAAGTTATTCCTCATGTGGCTACTTGGTCCACTGGCACTTAATGGCAAGGAGTTTCTACCACACCTTATGTACACAGAACGAACTCCTTTTACTTAGTTCAGAGACTGGTAACCAGACTGGTAAGACTGTTAAATAGCTCGTTAGCCCTTTGTTATGCCAGAGGTCAACTAGATTCCCAACTGTAATAGAAAGGGAAAATAATTATCAAGCTTCTTTTTAGTTAGCAAGGGGCCTAGAGCTTGGATCTATTTCCGCTAAGGCTGATGAAAATCTTAGTCTAGTGTCCTGGTTTAGGCCAGGATAGAGTTGACTTTCTCACGGGCAGTTAGTAGGGTGCTGTGTTTTGGACTTGGGATGGGAATACTGTTGATAGCACACTGCTGTTTCTGGTTGTTGCTAAGCAGTCAAGGCCTTTTCTGCTCCTCACACCACCCTGTCAGTGAGTAGTCTGGGAGTGCACAAGAAGCTGGGAGTGGAAACAGCCAGGACAGCTGACCCCAACTGACCAAAGGGATATTCCCTGCCATATGACATTAAGCTCAGTATATAAAGCTGAGGGAAGAAGAAGGAAGGGGGGGGATGTTTGGAGTTACGGCATTTGTCTTCCCAAGGAACTGGTATGTGTGATGGAGCCCTGCTTTCCTGGAGGTGGAGGAACACCTGGCTGCTGAAGGGAAGCAGTGAATGAATTTCTTGTTTTGCTCTACCTATTAAACTGTCTTTATCTCAACCCACAAGTTTTTTCTCACTTTCACTCTTCCAATTCTCTCCCCCATCCCAGCTTGGGGGAGTGAGTAAGCAGCTGCATGGTCCTAGTTGCTGGCGGGGTTAAACCATGACATCTAGTCATCATAAGAATGCCATAAAATACACTTCATATAGCTACATCTGTTTTGAAAACAAAGGACTTGCAAATCAGTAAATTTGACTGGTTTGATATGAACTTGTCATAGTGAAAATTAGTTGCCTGTTCACTCACTATTTTGTCTTTTTAAAAATATTTGCAAAAGGTCATGAAACAACTACTGACCTGCCTTCAGAATTAAACTTTGAAGAGGATACTCCTGGGAGGAGTTTATTGCAGTCTAAATTAGATAACCACTTGTTGTGGTTCATATATTCTTGATCTTTCAGCAATAAATCCAGAGGTGTGTTCATAAGCAAGAGACATAATTATTCAAAGTGTTATCCTTACTGCTGGTGTGAAACAGCAGTTTTCAGGAAATATTTGCCGAAAGTATACCTGCTGATTAGTCCCCTTGTTAATCATTATTAATACTTACAAGGAAACATTGTATATTTTAGAAAAAGAAAGAAGGAAACAGATTTTTAAAACTTTTTGGAAATCATATAAATCTGTTAATTTCTAATGTTATAATTATTTGTGTTACAATGGTTTGCAAGTGCCAATTGAGATTAGGATTATGATGTATAAGGAGCTGAGTGTACCCACTTTAATGGGAGATCTTCTATCATAAAAAGATGTTCATTAAGTCATCAGGGAAGGTAAAGAGTGGAGGGTGGAACTGTAAAGGCAATTAAAAAACTTACAAAGTCCTTTTAGTGGAGCCTGGAACAGAACTAGTCTTTGAATCCAGACTAATTGATTCCGTGTATAAATTCTTTAATTACTTCAGCATGCACACACAAAAAAGTACCAACTTAACTACGTAGAATAGGAAGCAAGTCTTACCGATTTTATGAATCATTCTACATGCACTTTGATTAGAGGAAGTAATAGAACTGAGCTGTGCCTGCTGCAGCATAAAGTGTAGTGTAAATGAAAATCAGTACAATGGGAATCTGCTTTTGCACATTTTCTCCTTGAATCTCATTGTTCCCTCCTTTTTACATGTAGGAAAATCAGTCAAGCCCTGATGGTCCAGCTTGCTGTTCAGTAAAATATGTCATCAAAAAGACATCATAAAAATAGTATGGCAAGAAACAAAAAGAAGAAAACAAAGAGCAAGGCAGAGGGCTCTTCCATGAATAACTAAAATAGTAACTGTAGAAGAAATGAAAAAGCCAAAAGCTCATAGGAGAATTCAAAGTGACTCTGCTTTAAAGCTTTTAAAAATGGCCCGTGGCCAGATGCAAATGAGTTCATTTAACATATGACTTATCCCTTTCTTTTTCTTTGAATGGCATGCAGCTTCTAATTATCCTTAAGCTTGATTACATTCCTGGTTTATTTCTTTATTGAAAAGTTGTTATCCCACATCTCCAGGTCACTTGATTTAGAAAAGGTGTGTAATAGAGGTGACATCAAGCAAAGAAGTGGTGAAATGTAATAGCCTGTTTATTAACAAGGATTCTTAAAAAGTTCATTAAAAGGGTTCTGTTGCTGCGTTTTTAGTGTACCAGCTGCCTAGGTATCAGTAATAATTAATGCATTTAGTAATAAGTCTGTGGACAGAGTATGCTGAGGCTGATAAAATACCTGTTTGCATGTGTTGATGTGTTACCATCAGAACCCTGTGTATTCTTCCTTCTGTTTGCAGATGAGGTCTACCGCCTTTTCATTGAAATCAGGCAACATATGCTACTGGGTGTTGCATTTTATGCACTGTATGTTTTACCAGGCATCTGGGAGGAAATTCTTAAAAAGTCTGCAGACTTTTGACAGCAAGAACTGGTTGATCTTGTTACTAAGATAGATTGCAAACCCTTTGGAGCAGGACTACCTTCTCTAGCTTATTTACATAGCACCTAGCACAGAGGGGTGGTGCTTCCAGACCAGGTTTCTCCAGCAATGCTT
This sequence comes from Chionis minor, assembly GCA_013398295.1. Classification (NCBI taxonomy): domain Eukaryota; kingdom Metazoa; phylum Chordata; class Aves; order Charadriiformes; family Chionidae; genus Chionis; species Chionis minor. Next base: position 1,116,354 of record VZSF01001726.1, read on the forward strand.
CTGTTCAAATAGTGTCTGCAAGCATCAGGGGGGCTCATCCTTTCTGATGTGGCCACAAATCACATGGTGAAAGAGCTTAAATAACAAGTTAGGGTAGTTCGATATATCTGGTACCTACTAATGATTTGATTGTGTAAATTCCTGTGGGAGGGGAGGCTTTTTTACTCTTGTGTTTCTTACAGATCTCCAGTAGAAATGAGAGAAAATAAACATGTCTGAGAATAGGATGGCAAGATTGAAGGAGGATGGGGTATGGTACTTTTCTTGTGGACTGCCAGCTATGGTAGGAAAACTGGTTCATAGAAGGAAGAACCTGTAATAGAAGTAATCAGATTGTTCTCCTCATAATTATGCTACTAGTAACGACCCCTTAATCAGGGCCAGTGGGAAGGTCAAAGTCAGCTCTAGAGTTGCAGTCACTTTGCAGCAGGGACTGCCTCTGATCAATGTTTGCAGATATCTATTTCAGTGAAGCATTCTTGGTGCTGTTATGATCTATTAGCTGGACCATGCTGTTAGTTAAAAGAGAAATGTCGCATTGAAAATCCATGGACGCAGCTGTTGATGACATAAGGAGTTGTCACAGAGCACCCACTGGAGTGTCTTCTGTAACTACACTGAGTGAGTTATTTGCAGTCTTACCCATATCAGCTGTCCATTGATCTAGGTCAAAATTGCTGAGTTTCCAAAGCTGTAATTAAGGAGCATTTATTGAATTGAAGTATATTGGATACATACAAAACAAGTTTGAAGACAAGCGTATTCTAAAAAAAGGAAACCAAAACCAACGCCACCCCTCCTCACCCCATCCCAACCCTACTCCCCCTCCTCCAAAAAAGTATTATTTACTAAAATGTCTCTATGGATAGAAAAATAAATCAGAAGTAAAATGCAAAAATATGTCAAAGTCATACTAAAGAATATGAAATAACAGGTGCAAGGGATACTAGTGATATCATAAGTGGACTGTTGATAGCGATGGACATAATCTTTGCAGAAGAATGTGAAAACACAGGGGATGGTGAGGTGTGGAGAGCTGGTCCAGAAGGTGAATACTTAGAGTGAGGAATGGAGCGATTTTTCTACATATGCATACTCAGTTCCTCTTCCCTTTACTGGTGTGATAGATAATGACCTAAGGAAAGGAGGTGTGCCACTTGATTGTGTGTGCCCTACCCTCCCACTTTATAGTTGCTGCTGTGTGCCAGCTTCACCGAAACCTCTGCTCAGCTGAGACACACATCTTTAACCTTTCTGAAAGTCGGGTTACAGGGATCTCAGAACGAGCTTGCAAAATTGGTGATCAGTTTTGCAAGAGCTACTTTATAAAAATCAATGATGGGTACATTCATAGTTGATCCAGACTCCATGCTATCTGAAAAGGGTGAGGAGGAAAGAAGGAAGAGCTTCAGCTGTCTAGCCCAGAAAATAGTGTCTGAGGGGAATATGAAAGATACTGTGAGTGAAACGCATCAGGCACAGGGAAGAAGGGAGGAGTATTTCTGCAAAGAACCCCCTTGTATTTAATCTAAAGCGTATAGACTGCGTGTGAACTTTTAAACTCTTATTTTATACTTATGGACTGAAAGATTTATAAATGCAAGGACAGGCAGGTTCTAGATCAGGGGTGGGGGCGGATGAGGGAACCGCTGCTAATCTGGAATTCAGTACTTTTATCACAGCAAGCATATGAAAGTATTGCTTGTAAGAGTAAGGGACTGGATTGAATACTCTTTCAGTCTCATATCTGTGATGGTGCGCTTTTTTCCCCCCATTAAAAACTTGCTTTATTGAGATCCAGTTCAAGCCATGCAACAATTTGGAGTGTAACCATTGTATTTGGGGTTTTAGTGTGGTTTTTTTTTTCCCTCAACGGCCTGCTTGAGGAGACAGATGAAATGAAATGGTTTTTGCAAAACAGTGAGTGGTCAGAGCTTACACATTGCCTGCTGAATTCTCCAAGTAATGATTACTTTGTTTCTCAGCATTACCCTGTATTAGTCCCTGTAACAAGCCAGAATGGAATTTTGACATTCTAGATCTCCTCCAAATGAACCTAAAGATTTCATTATACTTGTACCATGATAGTGTTTTGCAGGCCATTACTTTCTACTTGAGAAGGCAATGGATATTTTCAGATCTTAATTTGCTAGATAACTCCACAGGTTTTCTTGAACATTTTTTACGTGAAAGATGTAAAAATTAACTGCATATGAAAAAAGTCACAGCTGCAGCATCTGACCCATGTTTTACCTGGTTCTTAGTTCCATACCATTGTGATTATCCTTCAAAACAATACCATTTAATCTAATCTTGCACTCTTGCATAAATTGGTAAAGACACTGACTTTGATAACTCTGAGTGCACACCAGTTGAGCTGGTTTTGTGATTTTAAAGCTTTATTTAGGAGGTTAAAATGAAAAGTAAATGTTTCTACATTGGTAGCTAGGGGTTTCTTTCTGATATGGTAGCAGGAATTAGCTAAACGAAGTTATGTTTGGGCATCCTTTACGCTGCCTTCTTTGATTTTTGCATTTGTTCATCTGCTACATATTTAAAATACTTCTGTCACTTTTTTAGGTGTGGGTTTTTTGGTTTTGGTTTTTTTTTTCTTTTTTTGGGGGGAGGGGGAGAGGGGAGGTTTTTTGATTTATATTGAAGAGAGGCATGGAGGATGTGGTCCTGCTGTCTTTCCTTCCATAGGTAGTCCTTGCATGCTTCTGATTCACCAAAATGTGTGAGATTGTCCATAGCATGGCTACTAATGAATGTATGGCAGTGAAGGATTGTCTGTTCTGCTCTAATCTTATGCTTCACATAAAAAACATGAGTAAACAAATTAAAAATCAGGGCTAAAGGGCCATTCCTGTGTGTCTGTGAAAAGAAAAGGTACAGCAAATAGCAATTTGCTATTTAAAAACAATAGCAAACCATGTTCTTAGAGGACACTGGTACCAGAATTCAAAATAACCTCTTTTCTCTTTTACACTTACAGTTTCTTCTGAACTGTTCTGTTTAAAAATCATATAGTATTGTTGCTATTCAAGTCAACATAGCTCTTAAGAGACTGTCATAACCTCACATGTAATAACTTACATTCATGTAAATACGCACAGTTACTATGTCTGGCATCAGTGGGTATCCAGCCCGGTGTCATATGCTTTCTTCTCTGCAGAAGTAAAAAAGTGATGCATTTATTTTGCTTCCAACATTGACAGGGTGATATGATTGCTTCCTGTGACTCCTCTGGCGTGACGAAGCTCTGGGACATTCAGAAGCCAGTCCCTATTTTATCCGTAGATGCAGGCCCACATCCTGCCAACCAGGTCATCTTTGGTTGCTCTGGTAGGATTCTAAGATAACTTTTTCTACCTAAGATGTGGTTTATTTTGAAATCTCCCCAATCTCTCTCTGATTCTGAAGCCAGATAGCACGTGTGAAACAGAAATAGATGTGTTAATTTTAAAGAAGAGATACCTGATTGTGCCAGTGATTGTTACAATTGTTTTCTATGGAGTAGATTGGCAAATTGGACTAATGGTCCATTTATATAAAATAGAAAATGTGCAATAACAAAAAATGCAATTAATTACAAAAGTATTACATAAAATATGGTACTGATCACTGGGAGCAAAAAACTTAGTGAGATTACCGATGTTCTATTGGCGTTTATTCTCTATTACTGATTGTTCTTTTATTTGCTAATTCTGTATTTGCATTTTATAACCAATATTACTAAGTCCTCTTATAATTGCCTCAGAACTTCATTGTGTTGACAGGACTGCTTACTGTGCAGAAAGAATTGAAGTAACCAGTTATTTTTCATCATCAGGCATGTATTACCATGTCAGCAATATTGTGAGTGAACGTGAATTTTCATTTGAAGAGGGACTGTTGTAAAATACCTTTTTTGTTTGTTTGTTTTAAACCTAATATATTAATCTTCAATTCCAAAGCATGGACAAGCATTCATGTTGCAGCACAAAATTAGATCCTAGCTTAGGAAATAATTCTTACTCAAAGAGAATACAAAATGTGGTATGATATAATACAATAATATATGACATGACATGACAAATATAATATAATAAATGATATGATACGATACGATACGATACGATTCAATACAGTACAATATAAATAAGTATACTGAAAAATAGGTATACATTTGCATTATATGTTATGTGCATAATGCTGCAAAAGAATATGAGAGATAATTAGGGAATCATTAAACAAAAATAATAGTATGATATTTTGTCATAATGTTCCCAATACTGTGGAATGCATAATGTAAATATATTGAGTCACTCAGCAGAACACTTTGCCATCAAATTCTATATTACTTGTATAGTGATTTCACAGATCTCTCTGCTGTAGCATTAAAGAAGCTATTTTCATTTCCAAGGGGAAAAAAGTGCATTGACACTGTCCTTTTTTGACAGCTTCCCAAAGACAAATTTAATCACTATTCTATTTATATGTGTAATTTGGAATAAGAGCTCATTTTTTGTTCAGGAGGATTTGAAGAAGTTCTGCATTTTTGTGTCTGGAGTATAATGGTGGGTTATTTGCAAAGGAATCGCATCCCTGAAAAATGCTGTAGCAATATTTCTAGCCAGATGGGAACTTTCCAGTAGAAAGGTTATCAGCTTCAGGTAATCTAAGTGAGCAAATTTTTCCATCAGTTGGATAAAATTCAAAATTTTCTCTGCAGGAGTAACCACACAACAGAGATATCAAATTGGGATGGATGATCACAATGAGGCATAATGCAAGAGGATGCAATCGCACGTAGCTAAAGATAGGAAAATATCTAGCTAAATGAGACTATTGCAATTCCTGTTGTTTGAAGAGAGATAGTGCCTGCGTCACCTGACGAGGGACAGAGGGCAAGGCATACCAGGCACTATCCACACCCACAGCCTGTTCTGAGTAGGTACCTTGCAGAAATACAAGCGTACTAATATCTATTTGTTATGGAGTAGTATTTAATTTAATTGATGAGTGGCTGGAGGGAATGCATTTTCTGCTCTGCATCCCGGGGGGAACAATGTGATATTGTTTAGCAAACGTGGCCTCGCTTGGGTGCATCTGGTTTGGTTACTGCTAGCAATGCAGTCTGGGGCCCAATCTGAGGTGAGTATCTCTGGGACCCTGGTTTTGCGGATGTTTAAATCATGCTGACACCATGTTGCCATAGCTTTTTTTTTTGCTAATACCGGAGCTGTCAAACTAGGTAATCCAGAGTTAGCCCGAGTAATCCTAAAATGGCCCTTGATACATCAATGAGAGAGGCTGAATGATGTGCTTGTCTGCAACAGCAGAGGGCTAGACAAAATGATCCAGCAAGTTCCTGCATTGTTTGTCTAAACAGTAATTCATTAATTTGGTCAATCTGAACTATTCAGTGGTTTAAGTGGAGTTAACCAAAAATAATAAATGTGTTGAAATAAGTCAAACAGCCAGAATACTCAATAGCAATGGGAGAATACATCCTACGTTTAACTAACAACTAACTGTTGGGCGTGGGACATCTGTTTCATTTGGGACCTCTGTCTTCAGAGAAGCTTGGATGGATTTTTCTGGTTTTATCAAAGTATGGCTTAATTTGCGGCTATATCCTTCAGTCTGTCCTGGTGATGATACCATCTAGTGTAAAATACTTGACTACATTAATGGTCATAGACACTGGAAAGAAATTGTTCAGTATCTTACAGGTGGATTTAAAGACTAGATTAGAGCAATGGTTGAGCAGGTTTTTTCTTCTGCCTAGTTATTATTTGAATTGTGGTTACTAATGATAGAAGGGGTTTATGAAAAGTTTGGTTTGGTTAGTGAGATGGAGGCCAGAGATAGTAAGGCCCCAACTAGTGGCAAATTTTCCTTTGGTTTTCCGTTGTATCATTTTCAAGTAATTATCATTGCAAATGGAATGTAGGCAAACACATCTTACCTTTTGTTTTTAAGCGGTACTATCTTTTTTCGGTATGACGTGCAGTGGATGGGAGTTGCTTAACAAAGAGCTAATACCAAGAATGAGTTTGTCTATTCTTAGTCTCACAAATACATTATCCTTAGTCTCAGAAACACAAAGGAACATGTCCTTTAAATTCTGCGTGCTGTGAATAGTATCAGAGAAGGCACCAATTGTGGTCACTGTGCAAGATAGCATCAAGTAACCGATTTTTTAACTAAATTCACTTTTATTTTTTTTATATGCGTTAGCCAGCATCTCCATGTGCTTATATTCTTGTGTAGCATTCCTGAATTCCTTAAACACCCTCTTGTCATCAACTTTTGTACTTCCAGTTGCTGTTTAGAAAATGTACTTAATATGATTAATCATAACACAGCATTGTGTATGTAAAAGTTAGAGAAGCTGTAGAGGATTCTAGTTTATATACTGTATGCTACGTATACATATAAATAACGTATGTTATTTACTATCATAATGTATTAAAGCAAACAAAGCAGACAAACCCCACTACAACATCAACAGTCCAAAATCAATAGCAGTTACAATAAGGCCGAAGGAAAGCAAATGATATTTGGAAAAATATACTGCTATATTTTGAGATCTGGAGATACTATGAGGTTTTATCATTTAATCTGCTTCCATCCACGCTGGGCAATGCTCTCAGCATTGAAAAGGTGTGAAAGGTATGTGATTCTTCTGCCAGAGCACGAATAAATAGCCTTAAAATGCCTCTGAACCTCTCAAATGGCAGTATGTACCTATTTTATTTAGAGGGAGAGTATATTAAAGAAATGTAAAGGTTGTAAGTTAATGTGAAAATGGAGAAAAGCCAGGATCAAGATTACCTTCTGATTGAAGTGGTTTATTTTACGAGATAGGAATTCTTGGGGTGCAGGAGACACATTGTTTTAGGAAGTGGCTGTCTAACAAATAGTATCACTGTCAACCGTGGTGGGGTCAGGGTAACTGCTCAGTGTTGCTATCTAAAAGCAACCTAATTTACTGAGTTATGCATCACATGACATTACATAGGACCATTACCATGAGGCAGACATTAGTCCAATGGGTGACAATAGATTGCTGTTCTGTCTGGTGCTAAACAGTGGTTTAAAGAATTTGCTCCTCTATATTACCCATCCTTTACAGATGGGTAATATAGAGGAATACAGAATTATTGATGGGATTTTCTGGGATGCTATTACTAAAGAATTTTCAATATTTGCACTTGACATTATTTGGGCTATTACTGTTAATATTAAAGCCACAGGTGATCCACACAGGCATCATGAGGGATGGAGACACAAAGATTAAACCTCAGATTGTTAGAATTTCTGCTGATATTAAGTCTTCAGGTTAAGTTCCAGAATTATAGTTTTCAGATTCCTTATTTGGTAACAATTTCTCTGCTCAGAACAGAACTGGAAGAAATAGTCCTTGTAAATTGAGGGGAAAAGTTGAGAAGTATAAACTGTATTTTTAAATTCATGTGTGCCTAGTTGAGTATATATTCCACTTCTTAAAGGAAACATAAATAATATTGATATATTATATGGCAGCCTCATTTATTTAGAGAGTTGATCTTGTAGTGAGGTGCTCACTCAATTTTCTCCTTGATTTTCTCAATTTCAGTTACTATATTGGCTGCAAAGACAAGCTGGTATTGAGATGCCAGGTGTCTGTGTTTTCTCCTGCTTTCCTTCACATTTTTTGGTTAATTGATACCCCTTAAGTGGCCCTGAGTAGGTAAAACTTCATCTTGACAGGGTGAGGGACTTTTGGGGGTTGGAAAAAACTCTCCTTTGCTGGGAAGCTGTACAGTAGATTTTGTAGTTGGCGGCTGGATGTGAGGAGAGCAGGGGATGTACCTGCCCCTCTCAGATCTCAGGAGGACTGAGTCCAAGTATCAAGAAAAACAGAGCAGGACAGGATCTTGACTCTCTATCTCACTTTTTCTGCAGCTTCTGAAGCTTGCTCTTTGTATTTGTCTCTCTCTTGTTTACAGTTAAAGTCGCGTTTGGTGGGAGAAAAATCCTCTACTGTAGAATTTACCACAGTAATTTTTTTAGCAGCATCTGATTTTGTCCATATAGTGCATTTATGTGCTGACATTAATGTGTGTTTTTCCCTATGACCCCCATTTCTGACTAAAAAGCTATTTTCATTACAACACTTTATTGCTCTGTGTTCTTTAATCGCCAAGGCAGATTACTTGATAACATAAATTGATTCCTTAGGGTGCTTTTCCCCTTGTGTTTCAATGCCTGAGTCCCTACCTCAATCCTGACTATCTATATGCTGTTGCAGGCGATAGTCTTGACTTGGGAAATTTTTACTTAATTTAAGTTATTGCCAATTAACACAAACTTGTGATCACTGATCCTGGGTACTGAGAAAAAAGAAAACATGAAGAACTAAACAAGTGCTTAAGTAAAGGCTTTTCCTTTCCCAGTCTCAGATTAATACAGACACCTCACTTCCTCCCTTCCTAGTCTCTGCTTCCCTTGTTTTTGCTGTGGGCTGTGCTCCATCATCCCAATTCCCTTGGCGTGGCAACGGGTGATGCAGGAGGTTGGGTTCACGTGTGTAATGGCCTCTATCTACCGCTCCTCTGTGCTCCTTACTGCTCTTCTTCCACTGCTCCAGGCTGCTGCTGCTTCACTGTAGGTCACCCACGGGCCACAGGTGTCCCTGCCCTGACACAGGTGTATATCCATGCATGGACTGGTGGGGCATTCATGTAAATTAGTTGGGGGCTTATGTGTGAATTGAGTGTCAATGCATAAACTGATTGGGCACACATGCATGAACGGATGCCGCATTCATGCATGAGATAACTGGGTGCTCATGTGTGAACTAATTGGGTGCTTGCGCATGCATTAATTAGGCATTCATGCATGAATGTAGTAAACTGCAAATTGGTGCCCAATAAGCAAAGAGAGCTTGATATATAGATAGACTGAAATACATGTAAGTATAATTCTTTGGATTTGTCCTGGGACTTGCTTTTTTACACAGAGCTCAGAAGCTCCCAGTTACGGTTATTAATCAGTTTGGGCTTGCTACACTGCTATCGCTCCACCTAACAGGGCAACAAGATGACCAAGCCATGTTTTTAGAACACATCTTTCCAGTTCCCTTGAAACACTTGCTCTTTGCTTAGAAAATTGAGACTAGTTTTTCCTTATTTTGCTGTCTGCTTTGCTTCTCATTCGGGCTTTTCTCAAGTCTATTCATAAAGCATAAGCTACAATCTTGTACATCACTCTTTCCTCTCCTTTCTCCCATCATGAATTGTTTGATGTCTGTCCTATCAGAACCCTTTTCTTTGCTATGGGTTCAGCATTTCAAGATCTGTGTGTTTTCGCTGCAGCCTTACACACCCTTTTCTAGACAAACTGAGGATTCACGTTTTGTTTCTTTGAAATATAATTGATCCACATTCTTACAAGTTTTTTCTTGATGAGGACAAATGAAACCACATGCATCTCTTAGTTCTCGATTCCTTATTTGGTGATCAGCATTTTTACTTTGTCTTCACTTTCTTGGCCTCAGCTAGTCTCCAAGTGCTGTGTCAGTGCTGTGTGTCTGAGCGCTGTTCTTGTGCGCGCTTCCTGCTCCAGGCCAGCACAGGGGACACTTCTGCAGAAACTGGGCCAGTTAGCAATCAGACATGAAAAACTCTCCTTCCTTTCTTCCAGAATGGCTAAACACCAAAGTCAGGCCTTTTCCTTTAGACTGACAAGTTGCAAGCAGTGGTGAGCCTCCATTTCTCTTTTTTCCTGTCCATCTCTCTCTTTGTCTTATTACTCCAAACTTGAGTATCCCTTTATAAAACTTTTCATAACAAAGGAACCATCGATCAACAATCAGACAAGCATTACAGGGACAACAAAAGACACTTTTAAAGTCTGTGATGTGTGTTTCTTCCATGTCTGAATGTGCATCCCTACTTTAAACTGACCTGTGGGAAACATTCACGTCCACCACTTGTAGACCGAGCTGGTTTTATACAAGCAAAAGATTTGCAAAAATTGTATCTCAAATAGAGGGAATGGTAGTGGGCTGGTTCACCTCACCCACACTAGTAGAAAGGTTTTGTGCTTTGTCCTTCAAGCTGAAATCCCTGCTTTGGCAGAGCTTTGCAATAAGCAAATGCTGTTTCCCCAATTGTGAGCTCTTAAACAATGCACCAATATTGATGTTTTGTCCCTAGGTAGCCTGTCCAGCCTGCGTGTTTGAACTGATGAATCCATTAGCAGACTCCCTGGAGAGATTCCTGTGTGGTCTGAGTTGGTTTACACAACCCATGACCTATTTTCTAGTTGTGATCATGCTGCTTAGTCTTGGAAGTCAGATCAGCAACATGTCTGTGTCAGCCCTCTTTCTCTGAGGAGTGCTTACAACACCTGTTGACCATCCTTAATTATTCCTATGGTCAGCATGGGAGTAAAAGGATGTGCTGGAAGACTACATTACTCAACAGTAATTCCTTGTCTCATAATTCTCACTTCTCCTCTCAACGCTGCTGTATTTCATTTCTCTCGTTTTCAACATTTGTTTTCCTGACCACAAAATTCTCTAATGCAGGGGCTAGACTGGAATTTACACAAATACAAGCTGATTGACAGATCAGTTAGTCTCCTTGTTTCACGGGGGTATGAAACTATCATTTTCCTTATTTCTGACTGTTGCAGTTTTTCAAAAGGGAAAAAGTTGGCAATGAATTTTTCCCTTTTGTTGATCAGGACAAGAGTTGTGCCACACAGTATTTCTGTTGTGTCACAACTATTTTTCAATATGAGCACACTCCACAATATTTAAGTATGCTAGAAAGAAAAGGAAAGTTATTCTTGAAATATATTACTTTATTCTCAGTACACACATAATTTAAAATGTATGAAATATTTGTCCTTTGGAAAGGAAAGGGGAGTGGCTTGAAAACCCCTTATTTTACATTTTTGCCCTAGTTGCAGGATAGTATTTTGTCTCTGGCTGTGTTTTCTTTGTTGAGCTAATGAGGGTGAGGACTGTGTACTACTGCAGGCAATCGCTTTGAGAGCTGAGCACTTTGAAGAGATTAGCCCCATTGATATTCCCTTCATCTTTGTTAGAGAGGAATGCTTCCTTCCCTGGAGTGCAAGAAGATGGACAGCTATTTAATAGAGCCAGCCTTTTTCAAGTAGCTACTGTAGTACTAAATATTCCCATCTCACTCGCCTGCGTATTCCCAGCATAAAAGCAGTGTTCTGGAAGCCAAGGTTGTGCCTCATTAGAGCAATATATTGACCTGTTCGGGTTTTTTGTTTTTTTTTTTGAGGACCCCAGGTTAAATGGATTATTATCTGACTGGTTAAATGCTGTTCTTCAAGGAGAAGCAACAGTTTCGGCTCTTCAGGCAGTCAGCCAAGGCATGGTGATGAGCAAATTGTTTGTTCCAAAAGTAAATGAAGGGAATGTCCACATGATTTTTGCCATCCTTGTATTAAACTAACAGAAGCTGCAAATTGGAGGTTTATGCATCCCAAGTGGTGCATAGCTGATCAAAATTTTGATTCTCCAGCAGCTGTCCACAAACTGAATTAAATTGGTTTGCAACAGGTTGGTTTTTTTCTAATTCTATTTAAACTAGGCACAAGTCTTAAAATAACAATGTATTCAACATCTCACCTCTAGCATTTACTGCTTTGGTAACTTTACTAGGTCCATGTGTAAATGTAAATTTACATATATTGTTTATAGGAATTCCAGCTTCCAGAATGCTATAATTAGCAAATTTCCACTTTGAATGTATTTACTTTGATTGAAAGGGGAATCCTTTCTTTCACTCAAACTGCACAACTCCATCTCAAGCCTCAAGCCTGGCTTAGATACAAGAGCTTCATCTCCTGATTAGCTTATTCCTGCTGACAGTCAGAGAGTAAGGACCTCTGAAGGTCATCACAGCCTCTCTTCCATGAAAGCTCCTCTTAAATATCGACAGCTATCCAGGTCTTGTGTTTTGAGTAAAGCATCTGTACTGTATGTAAGGTAATGAATCAATACTGCATTCATCATTCATATCCTGTAATAAAAGAAAGGGATTTTTGAAATAAGATTTTATATTGATCTAGTATTTGGGTGTACTTTCTATATGTTAAACATGCAAGATAGAACAGCTATGGCATTCTCTGCCAAGCAGAATCAGGGAATCTAGTCAGGGAATCTGTAAGGGGATAGTGATTTGCAGCTTTGTCACTGTTGAAATTAAATATATTTTCATCACTAACCAAGAGTCATTAGTTAGCTGGTTGCTTTGTGGACCAACCCAGAATTGTGTTGGGAGCGTAGTACATATGCTTATGAAAGGAAGAAATCGGGTGTTTTTGTTTGAGGGAAGAGGACAATAGAGTCCATAGGGATTGGATGCTTTGGAGAAAAAAATAATTCTTGTGACAACCTAAGTAACTCAAGCATGATGTTTCAAACTTAAGGATAATTTGTGTAATTTGGTCTTTGGCTTACCAAAGTCTTCTTTTGCCTTTCAAGAAGTAAAGTTCATATTTTGAATGAAAACTTTGAAATGAAATGTCAGAGGTTTTCATGTAAAAAAATCTTTAAAACAATCTGTAAACAGTATTTAGCTTTCCACTTTTGGGGGGGTAAAAACTATGCCAGTCTATATTGAATTTGAATAACACACTTTCAGTAAATCAAAACCTATATTTTTATCAAATTTGGTATCTTTCCAATATTCATTTTTAAAAGCAACTGAAATCTAAAAGGACATTATTCACCTCTCATTTAGTAAACTCTCCATGGATACCTGTATTTTGATTACCAAGGAAGTTTTGTTTCCTTGAACAGCTCTTCCACTTGGTAAACGAAATACATTCATGAGCTAGTTCTTTTCAGAGCTTGGAAAGTGACATCTCTTTTCAAGAAAGAGATCATTTTTAAATTAAAAGTATGCTGTCCTTAGCCTTTTTTTATTTTTATTTTATTGACAAATTGTCACAGGAGCTAAAACGCATAATCATCAATAGCAAGTGATCCATGGGGCTATGCAAAATAAATTGATTAACAATATAATCTCCATACAGATGTCCTACGAGTGTTTGTTATTTTTATGAACCAGTCTGGGAGTCTTGTTTGCATTTGATGGGCCAAGTGGAAAAAGGTGAGTCAGACAAAGTTCAGGGCATCTCTGCAGTTATTCCGTTGCTGCTAGCAGTCAGAACTGGCTGAAATGGTGATCTAATGCACAAGGAAAGACACTGTGTCTTCTGAAAAGGAAAAAATACTAGAAATTTACTCCTACCACAGTATCTGCCAGCCTCTTTTTTTCAAGCCTGCACGCCAACAAAACATACCCATTGGCTTGAAATGAATTTGAGGCCTGAGACAGAATTTCTATAACCATGAAAGCATGCTTTTCACGTCTTTGTTTTTAACGCTGTTTCACTACTAAGAAAATCATGATTTAGATGCCTTTGGGGCATTTAACTTATGCTTATGCAGAACTATTCCTCCAAGAAAATTGGTGCAAAACTTGCATATCCACTTTTTCCAGATGGATATTCATTAGGTAGCCTTCAAACTGCTCATAAATACTGCCTGTCCTTTTGTAAAGGCCCACACCAGCAAGCACATGACCATTTCCTGGGCAGAAAGACATTTCTTGTACTGAGATCTTTGGGTAACAAAAGAAAGTATTTTAGTTCCCTTTATTTTTCTGTGGCAAAATACTGTCCATGATGGTGAATAGGAAATAATGAAGAAAAGAAATTCTATGAACAGCCTCCAAAGACTGGCTTGGATGTTTGAACTGTTTTGTTTTTTTCCTTTGGAATGAACTTTCTTTATTTCTTTGCCTGTCTTTCAACTTGTGAAAATATCTTTTATGTAGAGCTGTTCTGAGGATCACATGGTCTCGGGGAGTAGGGTAAAATCCACTTACCTGTAGTTTTTCCTCTCTAAATTAAATTGAGTGAAAAAAGGAAATACCTTAATTAATCTTTTTTTTCCTTCTAGAATAAAGCAAAAGAGGGAGTGGTGGTGATGATGGAGAGTTCTTTAATGTTGGGTTCTTGTCAAACAATATTCCCCTTTTCACGTTATACGTCGTAAATGAGTATGTGTGGAATACCTCAGTGATCCCCCCTGGAAACACAGGAGAGCAAAAATGGAGCATTTCTGGGTCATAGCAAAGATCTATTTCGCCAGTATCCCATCTCTGGAATGGGGGAGGAGGTGATGCTTAGGGAAAATAGATAAAGCCAGAGTGAGTAAACACTGAGGATTTTCTGTTACTCTTCTTTAATGCCCTGTGGATTAAGACCTCCCAGAGCTGGGCACCTCATGCACTTTGTCTGCTGTTCGTGGGTCTCTCCTATGTTAAACTCATCTGATCTTTTGTTTTGGACCTTCTTTATAGTTCATCTTCCAACAGATGCCACAGCAGTGATTAGGTATTTCCTTGCCTTTGCTTTAAATCTCTTAATGATACATTCTGATTCTCATACTGTGGGAATTATTGGATAATTGTTCCTTATTCAACCTCTTCATACTGACACATCTTCCCCTACTGTCTCTGCAGAGCTGAAGAGTCCATGTCTGTTTAATCTCCCAGATACATATGCCATTCCTCATCTTTCTTCATTTGTTGCCCTTCTGTAAATCTTAGTTTGGGTCTATTCATTTAGAAACAGAGGAGAGTGACAGGGCCTGTATGATCTGTTTAAGGTGTACTTAAATCATGGTTTTGAATAGAGGCCTAATGAAGTTTCCTGGTTTTGTTCTGCAGCTCTTTTTTTCCCCACAATAAATCATGACTTTATATCAAGCTGATGTTTTCAAAGTATCCACAGTGACTTCAAGATCTCTTTCCTGAATGACAAAAGATATTTTACTGTCCATTTCTGGATTTGTATAGTTAAGGATATTTTTGTTGATTTGAATCATTTTGTGTTTCCTCAGAATTCAGTTTCATCTGCCACTTTATTACTTCATCTGGTAGCTCCTTGAGATTCTTCAATGAATCTATGAAATGTGCTGTTTCATCTTGAAAAACATAAATAATTTTATGCTATCATTGAATATCACCTCAATATTCACCTTCCCACCCTTTAAAAAATATTTATGACTAGCACAGGTCCCACAATAGATGTTACATTCTTCTGGTAATCTCTTCCTGTATTTTCCCAACTATGTCTTCTCCCCCCACCCCCGCCATTTTGGTTTCAAAAACTTTTAGGAATTCAAGTATCTTATATCCGTCAGGTCGCCCTTACTCCTACAGTTCTCTGTCAAATAACTGGAACAGATTTCTGAGCTGTGGGTTCCTGATGTAAAAGCTATGGTAGCTCTTCACTATGGTATTACTTTTCTCCATGCCTCAATTAAATCTGTTCCTTATTATACCACTGAGTTGATTAGAACTGCAAAGTAATCAGATGTACCAGTTGACAGTTTCTCAAGCTCTTTTCAGAAGTTGCTTTAATATTTGCCATCTTCCATTCCTCTGCTCTTTAGACCAGGTTAAGCAATAGGTCTCGTACTTCAGAAATTATTCCAGTTAATTTCACATTTAAGGTTTTATAAAACTCCAGTTTGAATACTCTCTGACCCTAGCAAGTGTTTAATCACTTCATTCTAAGATTTTGGACTTCTGTTCCCTATTAAAAAAACAAAACAACCTGACCTGTTTCAGGCTGTCTCAGGTGTGTCTCAGGAGTTACAAAAGCAACCAGCTCTCCACATAGTTCTGCTTGCTGGTGTGGTTGAGGCTGGTTGGATAGGGTTGAAATAATGCATAGGTAGCTTTGAAATTCATCATAGAGGAGAGGGATTTAGGCTTTTGGTACATGGGGCACCTAGCTTTCTTTGCATCGCCTCATCTTTAAAAGAATAGATGATTATTCTTAGCAAAGGAATGGTCAGCAATTCCTTCAACCAAAGACATCTGTCTATACAATATCAGGTGCTTTGACTTCTCAGCTAGATGTGCATCTGAAGTTGGATGGTAATATTAAAGTTGAATGTTAAGATCGGGAGTTAAATTGTAAACACTGTTCTTGGAGCGCAAGACTCACTGAATCTGAGAATTTCATTGTGCATTCCATTAAAAAGCAGAGCTTAAAACAGTCTGTTGAATTCATTGCCTTTTCTGGCTTCCTTGCCAGAACTGTAATAGTAGGTGAAAACAGGATATTCAGGATCATCCCTTTCTGTATTCCTGACTGCAGTCACAGCTGTGTACTTAAAACTCTAATACACAATTATGTGTATTTGGCTACACAGGTCTCTCCTTATATCAGTAGAATTAACCCTCTCCATTTTGTTTCCAGTATTTTGAGTTTTTCATTTTTATTGTGTTTTCTTTTTCCTTCAATCTCCTACACCTGCCTGAATGACATTGGGCATGTCTCTGATAGTATAATGGACATTTATAGTAGTGACTGTAATTAGTGATTAATATTTTAGCTGTGCTTGCAAGCTAAGTTTAGGCACTGGCAAAATAAAGAGTTGCCTGGGGTCATTGGCTGATGGACCAGCAAAATAATGGGCTTCATTTAAGCAGATGAACCCTCTGCATCACACCATAGGGAGGGCAGTCTGTGCCCAGTGCTGGCCTCACTCAGCACTGTGGCCTAGGGGGCTCCTCCACCTTCTTCCCTGAGCAGCTACAAATGCCAGGACTGAGTGAATTCCCTGGCTTTAGAAGCACACAGCGTTCCCATTACAGTTTCCACATCTGATGTGAAGCATTTGAATCTGGGACTGCTTAGACTTATGGCACAGAGAGGTGTTGTGATTGATGTAATATTCCTGTATTTTTTAATTATGAATTAACACATTTATTATAGATTTTTCTTAATGTATTTATGTAAAATAGTAGACAACTCTGATAGGACATTGCAGGAACGGTAACACAAAATCAAGGAAAACAAGGTTATTGAGTACAATGAACACTTATTCCCTGGCATCGGAGCAAAATATAGGGAAAGGAAACAGGAAGGGAAATCAATAAGGGGAATGAACCCCATAGAAATTATTAAACATTACCTCACCCAGAACCTCCCAGCAAAAGAAAAAAAGATGTTTTCCTGAAATGTCACCTAAAGTCTTAGCTAACAGATCAGTCTGAAGTTTGTAGAGAAGACTGATACTATTTGCTGGGAACGGCTGAGCATCCGCATGGCATCACATACCTTGTGCAGCAGGTTCTCTGTGGCAAGTTTGGACTTAGTGGACCAAGGTAGAGGGCACCTTGAGTCTTGGTGTTGATCCTCTCAAGGGAAGAGGAGTCTGAGCCTCAGAGGATTTCGTCGTGACTTCATACTGATGCAGCATGCTCTGGGTTGCTGTTACTATAGTCCAACCTAACCAGCTTCAGCCAGCTTCTGTCTAGCAGGCACCATACTGTGTGTCCAGGACATTTTCTGAGAGATTGCAGGGGAGCCAGCTAAGAAGATACTGTCTGAATGCTGCAGCAGGCTACTCTGTTTGTTAGGGGTTCATTAGGTCAGACATCTCAGCTCTGTGATGTTTTTCAAACACAGCTTCACTGGGAGTCCTCGTTTAAATTTCCTCTGTGCATGCATGCTGCCGGCCTGAGGGCTCTTGGGGTTACCTGCTTCAAATTCTTGCACCAAACAGGGACTCTGTTACATATTTTATAATTCCTTTTCATTCATTGCTCATTTGTTTTCTGTTATTATTTTCCTTTTATTGCTATAAAAGTTCTTCTGTTCTTGTATTTGATTTTCACTTCTGTGATTTGTCCTGATGTTCTCTGCGGTTATAAGTTTAGTAGTACTGAGGTGAATGTCCAAATAATTCAGTGGAATGGATCCAAAACGACACAAACTGGGTTCCTCAATAGATGAATGCACAGTCACATCCATTGACATAGAGCTGACATTCACCTTATGTGCAAGTTACGTGCAGATTACATGTAATCTTTGGCTCTGTACAGTTTTGCTCTTAATGTACATATTCACAGCCTGTTTTGCCTTTTTAGAATGATGTACCAAGGGCTGGACAAGGAGGTTTTATTACCAGAAACTACCCTGTTAGGTGTGTGAAGCTGGTTTTTGTGTAAAGATATGGCAGAGTGACCATAAAGATCCTGCTATTGTGAAATTACTGGCACGGCTCTATCAGCTGCGGCATAAGCACTGTTGTACCATGTATTCATGCATTTGAAGTGTGCTGCACTGGACTTTTCTCTAGTGTTATCTGAATCATTCTTTTCTTACAATTCATGAGAACTGTACCCCAGTACAGCCTGGCCGTCGTCACGGAAACATAACGCTTGTTGATACAGCCTCTCCAGAAGAGGAGTGGCTGCAATAGTTGTTGTACAGAACACACATGCAGTGTAGCCCGGTGAAAATGGATTCAAGCATTTCCTTTCTTCAATTGTACTAGACCAACAAAAGGAAAAACACCTTTATATGATCAGTGATTTAAAAGCAGCAAACACACCGCAGCCCATCTACCACCACATAAATAATCAGTTTTGGTATTTCTAAGCAAAACAAATACTTCCAAAGGAGCTATTGTGAACAGATGGACCAACATTCATAAAACAGACAGTTCCCTTTGTAAGTGGTTTTTTGGAATAAAATGTATTGTTTCCATTGAGATTTAAACTGCAATTTGCTTAAATTATTTTTATATTTGGCCATTATATTGCGAGCATATGAAATGGGCAAAATGTTAAGAATAATTAAGCAGAGTGGTCCTGAATACCCTGGTGAGCCTGAAAAATCATATATAAAAGAAAGCAGCTATCTGCGGAGCTGCCAATTCTACTTATATAAGCCCATCTGTTTACATCTACGCCTGTTCCCTAAAGTAGAATGTATCTTATGTGAAGAATTCCCACCAGATCCCTCAGACATTTTATCATTCAAGAATGTTCTTCCTGTTTGTTCTCCCTCTTTCCTTTATAAGAAACGATAGAATTAATGTTTTCGATGCTGTCTCTTAGAACATTTACAAGACAAATACTGGATGTAGCATATAAAATTAGATTAGCTTGTTCTCTTCTGATTCTGTAATGAATAAAAATGTTTGCCAACCATTTACATATTCCTTTGACTCACAGTGGCTTATAGTCTTGTCTTTGATATATCTCTGCCCTCCTGCTTCTTTATCTTCATCTTGAATCCCTCAGACCATCTCTTGTTAAACCTAAGATACAAGTTATTTTATATCTAATTGATCATGTGGAAAGGCTGTTTGCCGTTTACATGGTATCAGTGAGAGATTATAAAACTGCTTTAAAAAAAAAAGAAAAAGTTGTTCATGAGCTACAAACTCTTTGTGTTTCCCTCTGTCCCCCGGTCCTAGGAGTTCTGCAAATACAGGGCTAATGTTTTACTGCTGAGAAGCAGCAGACGTACGTACCCTAGCTTATGTTCCGTCCTCAGAACTACTTCAACGACAAAATTACCTGAATAACATCAGATATAAGCATGTGGAGTTTTTTGATGTTTTTATTAAATCCTAGTATCAAAGGGGATTTATCCACTCTCAAAGATAAGATGGGGGGAGGCCATCTTTTGAAGATCATTTGAATTTCTTTCATTTGGTTGCCTAATCTTCTTCATACTCTATTGAACTTCTGCAAATTGTTTTAGGATTCTTAGAAGAAAAAAAAATATCTGAGAGTTCTAACTTCTGATTTAATTATCAAAGTGTAAATTCTTTACATAAACTTTAGTGGCACAGCAAATATAAAATAAAATGAGGTCAAGTCAAAAAAGGAGCAAATTCAATTAGCCCCTTCAAAGAAATCTTGACTTGATTTTGAGTTTTGAATTACAGATTTAGAATAAGGGTGGGGCGTTTTTCTGTTGAACTGAAATAATTTAATTCATCTCACTTCTAAGTAAAGTCCCAAGCAATTTTAGTGGCTCTGGTGCTTGGAAGGCTCTTAACTCAGACGTGCTGCTCTCTTTCCAGGTAGGCAATTCCATTCTGGCAATTCCATATTCCGAAAATATTCCTTCTATTTTGGGCTCCTCAGCCATTGAAGGTAGGAGGTGTAGCACTGTGGTCTGCCCATGTTTTACTCAGAGAGGTGTATTTCAGGAAAAGCTGATTGCTCTTTGAATCATGACCCTGTCTGCTTCAGCATGCCTCCGCAGGAGTCCAGCTGCCTGCCCGCACCAATGCCATTGTGTTGACTCAAGTCAGGTAGACCAATGTGTTGCACCGATTAATTAATGCTTTTGCACAATTGAAGTTGTCTGGAACGAGATGCAGTTCCTAGTAAAATTCCTTTTGCCTTGGTGGGAAATGAATGAAGTACATAAATGAAGGTCATATTAGTAGTAAGTTGTAGCCCTGGAGTACCATTATCGCTGTTCAGTTTTATTAGCGTTCTCTTAACATAAGCTTTCACTGGAAATGTCTTTTTTCTGTTCCAGGCTTTCTGCTTGCTGAGAGGCTGCTGCTGCTCATTTGTGGGTCTGGCTGCATGATACATATCTCATTCTGAGAAAGAGGGCTCCAGCATCCTTCCCTAGCGTGCACACATTCATACTCCCCCGCCTTTCCTAGAACAGATTTTCCGTGAACTTCCATCCTTCATTGCCAAGGTAATACTAGGGTTTCTGCATCACTTATGAGGAATAATTTTTTATCTAATATTTGTTCACTCAGTTGTAAATGTGGGCTAGCTGTGTTTTGGGTAAGTCAGTTATTCCATGGTAAGCTGTTTGTGGCCCCAGATGCCTCAGAGACAGAAGGAACTAGTAAGGGCAGCGCCGTTTTGACAGGGAATGGCTAAAGGCAGGTTACGGGATACATTCCTGGTGCCACCTCTTTGTAAGTGCTGGGGTAGGATGTAGTATGCAAAGGACCATCATCTGACACTTTTGTGGGGTTTGATGTTTGTGTGGAAGATGAAGTGCTCTGGTGGACCAATTGAAATGATGGACTCAAATGGAAAACCGTCTTGGGATTGGGGGTGTTAAGACATCTTTTTTCCTTGAAGGGCAAAAAAAAGATGAGGCGGAAGTAGGTCAGATATTTAACACCAGTGAGGTTATAGACATTTACCTCTGTACCTACAGGTTGTATCTAGAGGCTCTTCCCTGCAGTGGAGAGAGCAAACCTTAGCCAATGTGGATTAGTGCTTTATTTCTTCATGCTAACAGCAGCATGCTGAAAGGTTTTTGCCGGTGCTTGAAGTGGCTGGCCTTGACTCTCCTGACTGCACTGGTGTACGTTTTCGTGGCGATCTTCTTGGTTACACATAAAGTGGGCTATGTGTTGCTGTTTCATGCATAAGTGGTACCTAAGAGTGTGCAGATGACATCTGAATCATGGCACAAGTAAATCTAGAAAAATGAACAGTGCACAGACTACCCTCGACTTCTTCCCTCAGTAACCCACATGAACTGAATTTCTGTCTGAGTGTATTGAAGTTAACGTAGTGTTAGGAAGTACTGTTTGAGCTGTTCTTTGACTAATATTTTCTTACTGTGTTAGCTTTTCCTTTAGTAGGTATTTCTCATAAACAGCAGTCACTTCTTTTTTGCTTTGTTTATTGTAACAATGTATTTTCTAGATAGATTTTAAATAGATGTCTCTGTACCTTTTTATGAATCTGGATATAGCATTCTTCAACGGTTTAGCAGTAACAAAATACTTTTCTCAACCCATCCAGTGATTCCAGCAGTCCAAAGCAGGGATTAAATGAGAGGTTTGTATTTAAGAATAGATCACAGATAAAGAAATTTAGAGTATTATGGGATTCTCTGTCAAGGCCTTTGAAGATATTGTCTAAAACACTTTTTAACTACTTGGCTCTATCAGCTATGGGGGAGTTATCATCTGCTATTTCCGAACAGTTAGCAGATAAAGTCTTAAAGGCTTGCAGCAATCCCAATTGTACGGTGAGTCAATTTATGGGAAAAATATCTCCTGAATCAGTAGTTAAAACTTTATTACAGATGGCTCAGATATTGGGCTTGATTTATTCTTTATATCTTCTGTAGTGACATGAATGAATTGTCTATAGAAAGGCCACATCATACTTACTACAGAATAAAGGACAAATAGTTGTTTCTTCATGGGCCCAAATCACTTCTCTTTTCAGTAGAACAGAGAATGAAGAAATAAACTGAGATTCTTTTTAGGTTGTTGCAACAAGTTAACAACACAGTTGTTTATACTTATGATGTGCTTGAAGGTAGTTCATATAAATGTCTTTGATACACGTCAAAGAAAGTTGTTTCACCTTATGATAGTATTTGATTTGACTTTATGCCTCCACAAAACTATCAGGCATTAATTTAAATAATGCAAGACAAAGAAAAGGAAGATCGTAATGATTTAATTTGGTTATATCTTATCAAATTTCTTAGAACTGAAAATTCCTTCCACTTTAGGAAACGTAAAGCCTTTCTTTCACTGTGAGACACCTGAATATCTGCACTAGATATATCTCAAGAAAAAAAAAACTTATTTTCAAAAATTTCTTTAAAATATATATAATAAAACTCCTACAGTCATCATAATTTTCTTACACTTCTGTGAGAAAAATGCATGGCAGTCTGCAAAATTCTTCTGAGAATACATACTCTATTTTAAATTAAAATGAAGAATGTACTGGGATTATAATTGGGCTGCAGTGTTTTATATCTGATTTTATTTTCATGGTAATACAGGACATAGTTTATGATTATAGTTTTTGAAGGACAGTCTTGATTTCAAAGTTTTAGGTAATAGTGGAAACAATCATGAAGAAATCATAACTGAGAAAATCCTCATTGTCCACAATTTACATGTTTGAAATAAGATTAAAATTGTAAAATATCATTGAATTAGAACTGGTTAAAATAGTTCTCTTGTGCACTCATTGCATAAATGAGAAGTATTGCAGAAATAATTTGTTGCAGTATTTTCCAGTTTCTCTTGACATTTGATAGAGTTCTCTTGACTTTTGGATTGCTAAGCTGGGGATCCTTGGATCAAATCCATTCTCTATCTTGACCTTTTAAAAATATCTGTGCTCTGAAGTCTGTAATATCAGATGTTGCAAAGGAAAGTTGAAAAAAAACGCACTGGGTTATTATGGAGAAATCTACCCGGTATGTAACCCGCTTCTCAAACCAGCTACTTGTGATTCACTCATGAGCTGATGCATGAAGGTGTGTAAGTGATACAATTTTTTAACCTGTTGTATTTTTAGAAAGAAAGTGATTGAATGGCATAATGGGACATTAATGCCCGTATCAGTTAATAAAATAAATGCAATGCTATTATTCATGGTATTTTAAGAATAAAAATCATTGACATTGTAT
Organism: Chionis minor; assembly: GCA_013398295.1. Lineage (NCBI taxonomy): Eukaryota > Metazoa > Chordata > Aves > Charadriiformes > Chionidae > Chionis > Chionis minor. The sequence goes on from VZSF01001726.1 coordinate 1,139,634, forward strand.
GCATAAAATAGACACAAGAAACAGCAGAACCCATTAGGCTCTAACTTCAAAAATATCCAGCAATTATGCAACTTAAATTAGCAATCTTAAGTAACCCATATATTTACATATTAATGGTCCTAAGTGGTAATTGTAATTGTCTCTTATCATTGCTTTCTTTGACCCTCATTTTTCAAATAAGAAATACGAAAATCTATTAAGTAACATTAATATTAGAAAAATAATTTAAGGTAATATATCATCAATTAGCAAACCCTTAATGCATCTCACTATTTTCACCTGATGCTTACCTGAAGAATAAAAAGATAATTATTTTATGCATGTCTGAATTAGAGGGTATCATCTTATGCACGTATGATGGAAATGAGAAAGTATCTTTGATTTCCCGGCCTGGATCCAGCAAAGCATCAAAACTCCTGTTGACTTCTCCAGACTATTCGCATGTGGCTGATCAAGGGCAAAGAGCTCTGCAACCAGGGAGTCAAGGCCAGTGCCAGTATCTTTTGACTGGGAAAAATGACACTTTTGACCAGGTTTATCTTTACACGTGGGCTCATTTTCTTTTTTTTAATGCAACTAAATGTTCTCACAAGTAAGCAAGAACTTCCTTCAGATAATTAATGCATCTAGTTTATCTTTACACCATACCTTACAGATTCTCCTGATTCATTCTCCTTCATGGGGAATGACAATCCCCATGGCTGTTCTGCATTATAGATCAAGATTAGAAAGCAGCATTTGCATCTGGCCAATAGGTCTTTAGTCATCAAATCGACAAATGGAGCTAATGTAGAATAATAATGTGTGAAGTTGCTTCCAAGTACTGAAGACTAAAATACATTTTACACAGTGTGCTGCTCTCATAAGAAAAAAAAATTGCAAAAGCCATTAAAAACTAAATGCCTCTTATTCGTCATGTCAGTGAGGCTATCATCATCTGTTACAGGACATTTATGATTTTTTGGACTGCAAATGTTACTGTTGTCCATAAAAGCGCGAATGATTTTTGTTATTTCCTTAAATACCAGCCATGTAAATAATGTCTCTTTTTTTCACCTCTCTTTCAAAGGCCACGTTTTCAAGTATTTTAATGTTCTTTGAAAAGCACTTACATTGTGAAAGTTTGTTAATGTTAGAAACATCATTAAGTTGCCCACTACAGAATATACTATAAAGATATTTTGAAGGTATGATTTTTCCCCCTTTTTATATGAATTTCCCCTGGTTATCCATGTAAAGGTTAGACTGGGGTGTTTTTAGCTCTGTGCAGTGTGTGGTTGATAGAATAATAAGTGTAACCTGGAAATACTTTGACAGAAGCTTCAAATCTTCATGCTTGCATGTTTTAAAGATGAGTCATGAATCAGAGCAGTTTGTGATCTGGCGTCAATAACAGGCTAACTTGGTAGAGTTTCAAGGTATAATTAGTAAATTTCTGTGTGAGAATTACCTTCTCCATAGCCTGATTGCTAAGCCGAGAGCTGAGGATGCTATGCTCTCCTGCACTGCCCATCCGCCGCTCCATAAACGTTGTCCTTGGGGGCTATTAAGTTTCTCAATTCTATTTGTAGGAGGGTTTTGTTTTTCCTGTGAAAGGTGCTAATTAATTCAGATTCCATAGCCCTTTGAAAAATCTCAGAATCCTGTTTATCACTAAGATTTAAACTGGCTGTAATCAACAGATTGATTGGCGAAAAGAATATTGGGTAGCAAGATTAGTGCAACATAATGAGCCAACATGCTGCTGCTACCACCATGAATGATGACAATGTGCAGAGAATATATTAAAAGGAGTAAAGACTTCCATTATTTTAGAGCATGTTAGATCAAGTAACATCTCCAAAATTACAACCACTGGATAGAAAGTTGATGAAAACCAGAGGCAGACTAAGGAAGTTTGCTATTGGCTTTTATCTTTACATGCAGATCTAGCAGTCAAAATGAATTACAGTTATACATTGAAATAGCTCTGGGATACACAACCAGCAGAAGAAAGGTGTAACTGTCAGTGCAAAGCTTTGCAATGCTATTCAGAGACTTTGAGGCAATTAACCTGACTTCACTCAGCTGAGTTTTCAGGAGGCAAATAAACAGCATAACTTCAGAATGAGAGTTTCTGATTATTTTTTTTTATGTTGCATATTCACCGTAGAAAGTATTTGCACATTAAAGATAGCTGTAAAACATTAAATTAGGCAAATAAGCCTTATACATAGGGAAAAATTGAAAGTAAATTTAGCTTACCAAGTCCAATTTGAATTGATTTTCATATTGTAAAGTGGTTTAATGGTCATGATCAATAGTTAAATTTTTTTGTCTAGCTAGCTCAGTTCTTATAACTAGCATGAACCTGATTCTTTCAGAGAACAAAACTTTTCTTCATTCAGGTGTGAAACGTACTTTAAGCAGGACAATGCTGAGGACTCTGAGCCAGCCCCATGGGGGTAAACCTGAGAGAGGCTCCTTCATTATAAAGACTCCAGCCGACCACTTTGCCCCATGGTCTTGACAAGCTGCCACAACTGCAGGTTAAGGGTTAGTAAAACGAACCTTTGGGAAGCAGTTCAACATAGCACTGTCATTTCAGATAGAGCTTTTGTTTGTGTGTCCTCATGCACTGGTGATTAGGGCAGCAGAGTTAACCTTAAGACAGAGTATGATGTACTTTTGCAGGAGACGGGTAGTGAGTGGGTCATGCATTTGTGCAAAATTGCCACTACTTGAAATTCTGCCAGGCAGAAGCATTCAAATGAGGTAGACTGGGACCTGCTAGCCTCTAACTGATACCAGGGGTTAGGTGTTTTCTAGTGATGAACTGGTTAATGCAGTCAGCCCCGATGCAGAAGAACCCCAATGCAGAACCTCCTTTAACAGTACTCTTGGGCAGAGCATTTAGCAGCCTTCTCCTTGTCCACGTGGCTATGGAGACTGCAACATTTAGCTCCTAAGACTGGTGCCTCCTGTAAAAAAAAAAGTAAAATAAAGAAATAGCGTTTTGTCATAGGTATTAAGGAGATATAACCATGCAGTGTTTTCATCCCCTTTCCTCGGCCGTATTTTTTTCATCCCTGTCCTTGGCAGGGATTTCTGGTCACAGTCCCTTAGATGGCTTCTATTGAACGCTGTGTTTTGGGGATGCTGTTTCTTTAGCAAAGGGAGCAGAAGGTGCCTCTGTTTCAGACTGGGGAGAAAGAGAAACAGGGCAGCAGAAGAGGTGGAGCTACTGGTCCTCTGCACGGAGTGAGCAAAAGCAAGGTCTGGGCAAAAGAAGGAGGAACCTGAAGATTTAGGAAAGGAAGCAGGGACAAGAACATAATGGGCAGAACCAGTAAAAAGAATTGGGCAAAGACGTTTATGTAGGGGGATATGGCTGTGTTTATTGACTTCTGGGAAAGCAAAGTAATATGGGATCTGAAGCGGATTGTTTCAGGAAAGGGAACATATTGATTGTGGGGGAATAGATAATTGATGCTGGAAGAAGGGAATTTGCATGTACAGCCATAGCATGCAAAAATAAAACATGTTCACTGGCAACAGCCGTCAGACATTTTGAATATGCAAATGTGAGTTTCCATATACATGTGGAAGTGTTATGTATGCAATAAATCTCTGACTAAATTTTGCAGGTTCACTTTGTGCCTCTGTTAATACAGAACTATGTTAAGCAGAGCTTGACTAGGGAGAGAGCAGTGAGGGGGATCTGTATGGGGCTGAAAACAAGGAACATACTGTAATTATGTTAAAACCAAGCATTACAAGCAGGAAATGCAAAGTTATTATTACTATTAAAAGAGACCCAGGCATGTTAATTTATGGAAATTAGCAGTTTAAGGCATCTAAAAAACTATGTACTGACATAAAATTCTGCTATAAAATTATGATTACAGCATTTTCCTGTTTGTGGCCCCAAATTAGTTTAATTTTTAAAGATGCATTTTCTCTGCATGATGCCACTTCAGTGAAGGAAGCGAGATGTTCAGTCTGCATTTATAACTTCACAGGAGTGGCATAAAGCAGAAGGATTATGTCAGTGAACTTAGTCTCTGCATTTTTCTTAATGGACTATTTTGCTCATGATTTGAGGGCTGACCATTTTTGGTGCTGTTTCTTTTTCTTAACCTTTTGTATTTCATTATATTATCCATGTTTAATTGTAAAATACTCAATGCAATGTCTTTAGGTATATGAATAAAGAGATCCAGAACTGAGGACAGAGATGGTAGAACTGAACCACATGACTGTTTTCTCCCTTCGTTTGCTTAAAAAAAAAAAATAAATCCAACTCTTCAATTGAAATACTTAGTTTTCTGTTGAGGAAACTCTTAATCATCTACATGGACTTTAGCATTTTTTCCTCGAAGTGAAAAGCAATTTTCCAATCAGCCCTATGTTGAAGTTATTAGTGTTCAAGGCCACAAGGTGTATGTTAAGTGCTCTTCAACTTCCGCTGACAGTTCTTCCAGGAAATACAACAAAAGTGGTCCTTTTTTGGGTTTTTTAACCATTAAAAAAAAGAAATGTAGACACATTTTTGCTCTTACTTCTCTCTTTGTGACATAGTTGTCATAATTTCAACTGGCAAAATGACTTATTCTGCATTAGTGGTAATAAAAACATGGTACTTGAACATTTCTCTACAAGGTTATATCTGAAGGAGCTGAATAGAAAACTGGAGTCTTGCTTGTAGGAAGACTTAAAAATAGAAAATTATTTATCTTGCTATAAATAGGGAAATATTCATGTTGGAATAAGTAATAGAAACTGAATAATTATAAAAAATTAGATGTATCTTTTTAATACTAATTTATGTTTTAAATGGGTGCTTAAAATCTGCAGTTGGGTATATAACCATACCTAACAGGGGCATAATTCTAATTCGTCATTAGTGGAACTTCATTCCTAAGCTAGCGAAGAGCCTATATACATATTGCGGTATGTGCTGTAAACAAACTTGGAAGGCTGGCTTTCGTTTCCCATTTTTGAAAGGCTGGCTTTCAGCTCTTGGACCACAGCTGCCAGATCCATGCACAGTTCTGGCATGAGTTCACAGTGCCACTTGGAGGGACGGACACTTCTCTCCCCTTCCCTTTTCCTGGCATTGGTTGCGTGTAGCTGCTTTGTGAGCCAAACCTGGGAAACACTTCAGATAAAATCCACTCTGAAAAATGGAAGTTACTTCTCAGCTGTATTTGTTTCCCACTTCAGCTCACGGCATAGTCACAAGGATGTTTGTGTTGGCAAAAAGGAGAGGAGCGGAAACACGTTCCTGGGAGCGGGTTGGAGAGCGGAACGACCATTTCTGTCAGCAGCATGCTTGCTGCTGGGATAAATAAACTTGAAATTGTACCATCCGAGGAGGGAGCAAATCTTAGTCCTGTGCAGCCATAGGCAGCGCGTGGTCTGACAAGAAAGTCAAACCAGTTCAATGGTTAAGTGTAACCATAAGAGGCCATTCTGCCCTCCTCTTTTCTTCTTCTCTCTTTGTCCCTTGCCGTGTTCTCCCTCTGCTTCCTTGAGCTGTCTCTGGTCTTATCTGACATGTCAACGAGCCAGTTGAGGGAGTTAAACCTACAGAAAACTAACCCAAAGAACAAAAAGGTATGTGTGGGGGTGTTCGTAATCCTCTGGTTTCAGCTCTTTAGCATGAATGTGGTGTAAGAGAAGGGATAGGAATAGGGAGTGTGTAAGGTAGGCTGGGCACTGCCTTGTTGGATGTCATTGAAGATTGCGTTAGCCGTATCACCTACAGCAGTCATAGCCAGGGGGAATAATTTGAGTTGAACATATAAAATGGAAAACATGGATGACGTGTTTCAGAAATCAGATTCAGAAATCAACAGAAGGGTAAGACAGAGATTTCCTGAGGATGTTAGATGCTAAGTCTCCCCTTGAAATTCAGATGTGTTACAGCATCTACTTCCCATAGGCTTTTTTGAAAAGTTGAGATTAAGTTCTTTTACTCTTTTATTGTAATTACTAAAAGCTTAATAAAACATTATGTGTCTGAATGAAACTCTGGCCCCGCTAAAAACAAAACTGAGAGTTTAACTTCTTCAAGGCCAGCATTTACCATATTGGTAATGAATCCATTGGACGTATTACATGCTATGAGGCTAGCATGTACTTCAAAAGAAAACTCCACAACTTTCATTAGAGCAAACCGAGTATGTTTAGCACTCTCATGAAATAAGAATAACACTTTGAAATAACAAGTGCAGGATGTCAATTGATTTAATGGACGATAAGAGGTAACGCTTGCAATTGCGTGACTTTAGAAATCCAATTATTTCTATTAATATGCTTGCATTAAAGAGCCATATTTCAGTGCAGTCCCATGCCTCGCTTGTCTTGCTGCCTGTTATCAAACCGAAGCCTTTAAAATCTCCTGTTTGCATTTTAATTGGCTTTGGGAATAAGCAGGAAGAGAATAATGGAAATAAGTGGCAAAATTAAACTTAACGTTTTTGAGAATCTGGAAGCATATAACAGGCATGTAACCGACTCCTTCTCACTAACATAAGCCCCTGCTTCTGATACCCTTATGCCTGAGACATCTGAATCCTTTTTGTCTCATCATTTAAAAGAGGGGGAAGGAGGCTTTTTAATTCTGAACGTGCTCCATGCGTGTTGCAGTGTTAATATCGCAGTTGGAGTCTGGAATTATATTCACTAAGCCCTGCCTGTATTTCAAGCCAGCATGCTAAAGTGGAGAATTTAATTCATATAAACGTTGAGAAATGGAGGCAGCAGCAGAGGAAAGTCTGCAGGCAGAGGTGAGTGCAATCAGTGCTAAGCAGATTTCCCTGGCTCGCGGGACACCTCTCCTTCACCACTGAGGATTAAACCCTCTGGGGTTGTGTGGGTCGAGCCTCTGCAGTTACCACTGTACTCCCTCATAAATAAAATGCAGCAGTTTCCACTCTTTCAGCCTCAGCTCCTAGGAATTCTACCTAGCAATGTATGGATCAAGTTTTCTACAGGTGGGGTGATGTGGGGTACAAAAATGTTTTTTCTTTCTTTCCCTTTCTTTTTTTTTTTCTTTCAACTGCTGCATACCCTGACTGCACTTAAAAGACAGTGGTGAACTCTATAATTTTGTAAATGTTGAATCCTGTCATAGACTTCGTTGAACCTCCTGAAATGCCAAATTTCCAAACACAGTGATACTGATATCAGTTTAATTTGTGTACATGCTCACTGCATTGCCTGACATTAGCATCATGATCTTAGATCTTCATAAAAGGCCGACAGAAGGTCACAGTCTAGAAATTCTTTCTATAACCTGGCAATACAAAAAGTCACAGGGGCAAATGGCAACCCTGGGAGCTGTATTTAGCTGTAGAAAGCATGGCTACGTTGTTACTGCAAACGAAACTCTCTGTGCATCCCTTTCCCTATGGATATAAAGTCCCACGCAAATCAACATAACAAATTAAAACCAAATTCCTAAACTGAAGTTAATACTGACTGAGCTGCAGCCACTTTTCATAAGTCCCAGTTACTACAGACGCTTGAGATGGTTTAGTTATTTGGCACTGAACCACAAAAGCCTTCCAGCAATTTAAATGTGGGTATGAATGGTTATTGTTTTATTCAAAAGTTACCACTCATGTGGCCTACAGTATGACTAGAGTAAATTATTAATTTCTGGAGATTCTAATGGAAAGAGGGGAAGGGAATATTATTCAAAGAACTCATTTGGAAACCAAAATGCTGTTAGGGCGTGTAGATTTCCAATTTGGACTGAGCAAAGAATAATACATCAGCTCTTTTTTACCTTCCCTGTCACATTCTGTTCTGAAAGCATGAGTAGGATGCTCTCCCATTCCAGGTGGAGGGAATATGAAAATAACGAGCTTGTATGTGTTTGTGTGTTTGGTTGAATAGGAGGTTTTTGCATCAAATAGCTGTTTATATTCGCAGACCTCTTTGCTGAAAGGCAGAGTTGTAGATGACTGACAAATGGTCATCAAGCACAATACACTTTTCTTAGGTTGTCAAAGTTTGGGGAGTAGAAGTGACCAGAGCAAAATGTATGATTATGCTTAGAAATAAGGAAAGCCTAGTTTTATTCAGTCAGAGGAGGTCAAGTTGGATCATTGCAGGCTCAGTGAATAGGGCACATGGGGAGCTACTGGCTTCTCTACCTCCTGTGGTAGCGTTTTCTATTAAGTCACTGATGGACTGGGGGCCCAGTCTCTGTTGGCTTTGACAAACAAGGAGACAGTATGTTATCTGAACAATGGCTGACAACTGAGTGCAAAGAAAATTTTTTCTATTATATACTAATGCAACACCTCATGAAAACAAATACAGGTGCAGGCAGAGGCTCCTGATTGATTTGCATCACTTTGATATGTAACTTTTTGCTTTGCTTCGCTTCTAAAATAAACCCAACAAACCCACCCCATTTTTAAAGTAGAATTCAGGATGACTTTACAGTATTGCTGTTTAAGTGAGTTCCAAAGCAAGAATTTTCTTCATTTTATTTATTCGTATGGTGCTGCATTAATATCAGAGAGCAATAATGCTTGAAATGTTTAGCACTTGAACCCATCAGGAAGAAAATGTCTGTCTTAAATAAGCATAAAAATCATTAATGTATTTTCCTAAGGGAGACAAAAATCTGGATTTTATATAAATTGCTTTAAAAGTTTAAACACACATCTGACGATATATTTCAGAATATCAGATGGCTTAATAATCATTGTTTAATGTTATTTCTAAAATGTGTGGATTCTTATGGTAATTGAAATTTGGCAAAAATATCTAAACTGTTGTGTTTTATTTAGCTGATGTATATCTATATAGCTGTAAATTGGGTTTGATTTTCTTTTAAATTTTAAGTACATTTTACTGGATGAAATTATGTCCTTTCTTGCTAAAAACCTCAAGCTGTTATCTTTTCCTTTTGGGTCACTCTAGAATTTGCTTAGTTTTCCTCTGCAATACGAATGGCTAAAAACAGGTAGCACAACGGAGAGACACTGGTAAAAAAAGGATGAAAAAGCGCACCAACAGGGAATAAAAAAAAGAAACACTCCCTTATCAGTAGTTGAATAGTAGCTGCAAAGGGAAACATTTCAGATGATTTCTTTTATCTTGGCCTTGGTGTTTAATGTATGTCTGTGCCCAGCAAAGTTTAAATATTCTTTAAGCTGGCCCTGCACCAAAGTGGACTCAGGATCTGAACTCAGGGAACTCTTTACAACTCAAAGTTATTCCTGTGCTCTATTAATAGTACATAGCAGAAGCTTATTCCGAGCAGGTTACCTCCCTGTAGCTTCTTATTCGGGAAAGAAAGATGGAAGTTAGCTGGCTAAAAGCATGGGATTAAAAGGTCCAGTATATATATAAAAAGAGGAACGGGGGAAAAATCCCTCAAAAAACCCCTCTTACTTTGTGTGTCATGGTAGACCTTGGATCTGACATTGAACACCCTTGTGTTCTGCAGTGAGCTGTGGTAAGTGATACGCCGTTTGCTTGGCCTACCTGTTTCTCCCAAGTCCCTGAAAGCAAAATAAAAAGATTACTACCTTTTGTGAAAATACAGGCCGTTCCCTCCAGGAGTCCAGATCCACCAGCAATCATTGTAACTCACTATTAGATTGATTCAGCACCATGCTGGGCTTTTCTCTTACTTTCCACCAATTATGGAGGCTGACAGAAAGAAGAAGTAGTACGCTGCAATAAATGGGAAAGAAAGAGAGGAAAATATAGGCATTTCCTAAGATTTAGGACGCAGTCACAGTAAATCCAAAGACTTAATAGGAACCTGACTTTAATATAAGAAAAACACCAGAATCAGTCTCCAAAGGCAAATAAGTTCTGTGACTTCTCATTTCTGACAGAAATGCTGGCTCTTCATGTAATTTGTCTAGAGATATCGGTGAATCTTAATCTGTGGAATATAATACAAGCATGGTTCTTAAATGCTCTGTTAACCATTTTTCTGTATTTAAACTGGAATATGTATTCCCACAATATTATTTCATAACTATAATTTTATACACTGCAAATGTGTACCTTAATAAAAAGAGAAGTGGAAAATCATCTCAAGAACTGTGAATAAGACTTTGTACCTTCAAGTTTGTATAACAGGCCTGAAGGCAGATTTCCATTCAGGTATTTATTAATACAGATGGATTTTGTTCTGCAAGCTGGCTTCCCCTTTCCACTCAGCTGGTATTAGAGATCTCTCTACCAAGTGCAGAGGACTGGGGTTTTTTATATGTTAAGCATTTTTTCTTCTTTGTTGGCACTTTCATATGTTAGACTTCTTAGAGACATTCTTCAGAGGCAGATTATGGCAAGTATCAGGGATGGAAACCCCGCAACTAACAGAGGTTCGTACTGTGTAGGTGACTGTGCAGTTTCTATGTCTTTCCACTGTATAAATTTTACATTCATTCTCCCTAGGACCTAGCTTAATCACAGTCCTTCACAGTGAGGCGTCTTCCCATAGCAGAGTCCTCTTTCTATGGCTTGTTGTATCCCACAAAAAGCTATTTCTCCAAATGGCCTGTCTCTCTGCCTCAAGCCCGAAGGGATGGGCACACTGGATTCTTAAGCTTTCATTTATTTTGAAATCACTCCGCATGAACCTGAGATTTCATCCTTGTGAAGCCCCTTTCTATATGCGGAGCAAAGCATAAGCTCTGGTGGATTTTGGAAGCTTCTGAAGTGAGGGAGAAAAGGAAGTTTTGATGTGAGGATTTCAATGATCAGCTTGCAGTAATTACAGGATCCAGCTGCAGCATCATTTCAATGGTCACAGGGCTAGTTCCATCAATTGATTCTGTTGCTGTACCTGTTTGAGGTCAGTGTTTGTAGTATTTTGTGTTATTGGTGTGGCTTTGTACAAGATGGGAGTCTGCCTTAACACCAGAGATGCCTCCATTTGAAAGGATTTCTCCAAGTGATAATTTTTTTTCTTGAATCCAAAGCCCCATTTCGATCTAATGTTTCCTCTGTTCTCGCAGACAAGCATAAGAGAATCATAAATTGTCTCTAAGTCAGGGAATCTGTCAGAGTTACGGAGAATGAAAAAACTTCTGTGTATTGGATGGGTTTCTTTGTGCTGCTTCTCTGTGCTGTTTAATTCTCTGAATTAAATATGGACTGTCTCCTCCTAAAATTGAGCTCCCTGGGGACAATATAGGTTCTTCTCTCAAATAAAGTATTTGGACAACACCTTCACCATCAGAATGGCACATGCCTGTCTGTGTAGAGATTGACTATAAACCCACTTTAAAATCCTTGAAATTTTTGTTTTTCATACCATCCTACTCAGGAAGTTATTAGAGTCCCAGTGGAGCAGCTCTTGGGATACAGTGCCTGAGGTTTTGAGGCATCTTGTTTTCTGTTTAGCTTTTCTTGGAGATAACTCAACACTAGACCAACGCCAGAGAATATCTGCTGTTTTACCTGAGGCTTAGAGATCTAAAGTTTCACACCCACGTCTTTCTATGATACTTTCAATGACAGCATCTGTTTATATGCATATGAGGTGTTTGCTTTGGGAAAGCAATTTTGCCACCCTGTTTTCCCCAATTACACTGCAAGTTGTTCTGCTTTTACTGTAGACAATATCCAGAATTTTGCACACCAAAATGTATAAGGGTCACATTGAAGAAGGACAGGGAAAGATTTCTCATCACTCTCCCTACTTCTCTACTAGCTCGTATACCTGGTTGCTTTCCTATTTTTCTTATTATTTACTTGCCTTAAGTATTGTGGGGAAAGTAGGATCATAAGGCAAGTCAGGTTGGAAGGAGCTGCAGAAGGTCTCTAACCCAACCCCCTGCGCAAAGTAGGGTCAGATATGACATCAGACCAGGCTGCTTGAGGGCTTTATCCAACCTGCTCTTGAAAACCTCCAAGGATGGAGAGTGTACAGCCTCTCTGGGCAGCCACTTTCACTGCTTGACTGTCATCATTGTGGAAAAGTGTCCTTTTATCCAATGTGAACCTTTTTTGTTTCCATTTATGCCCATTGTCTCTCAGTCTCCCACTATCTACCACACCACAGATAAAGTGCTCCAGCCCTTGACCATCTTGGTGGCCCCCCACTGAACTCACTCCAGTTTATCAACATCTTTCTCGTATTGGGGGCCCAAAACTGAAAGCAATATCTACATATGGTCTAACAAGGACCTAGTTAAAAATGGATTAACAGCTGTGCTTCAATTAGTACATCCCTGGATGATGTAAGACTTCTTTGCTGCCACCAGGAAAAATTTGGGTGACTATCTCAGTTTTGAACTTTGGTTCCTAGGAACCTAAGGGGGTTCCCAAAGTACTCAGAGAGTATTTCAGGCAGCAGCTTGGACTGATAACTTCCAACTTGAATCATTCTCAGCCTGTGGGTCTGTAAGGTTTTTCAAAAAATCATGGTGGCTGGTAACCTGGTAACCTTTCCTTCACCTACTCACTGTTTGAAGTTCACTACTGAAAAGAAGGCTCTGCATGTGCTATGACTCATTTTTTAAAAGAAAACAGTTATTAACAGTATCAAAATATGTATCAAAATAGCAATAGGCCAAATATTAAACAGTCAAAATGTAGAAAATATTAAAATATTATTGACCAAAAGGCACATTAAATTTTACTAGTTAAGCATTCAATTTTATTTTGTTTCAAATATGTGGTTTTAATTCCTACATTTATTGCTTGTTATAATTTTTGTTTCCCTATATGTACAGTACGTACAAAAAAACATGGTACAGGCTTCATTTTTTTAATGAAATTCCTTAAGGAACCAGATGAACAATGAAAACATACTTCTGGGTACTTTTTACATTGTTGCATGTAACAGAAGTATTACCTGAAGCATCTAAATGTTTAAAAATACACGACCATTTAAATCCCTATAGAACTTATGCTATACCGTGGAATAATTTGAAATTTTACAGTGGCTTTCCTCCTGATCTCACCACTTTTTTAAAACATAGTACACAATTTTACTGCAGGTCTATCCTTGTTCTTACTGGGAGCTAAAGTGATAACCTCTCCTTCTGTTCTAAGACTTCTTTTAAAATACAGAATTGTGCTTTTATTATTTATTGCTGGTTTTGTCAGTACTTTAGTAGACAGTTTATCAGATAATATCGTGAATTTGGTTTAGTTTTGTAAGAAGCGGGGGGGGGGCATTTTAAAAATGCACTTGTTTACACTTGAGAAAGCACTTGCCAAATGGGGCATGTTATTCATTGGCCTCTATTCAGGGACTGGGTAAGGACACCGCAGTAATGCTCAGCAAGGGCAAAACCCATCTTCTAAGGCCAGAAGGAGCCACTATAGAAATACGGAAATAATAAGAATTACTAACATTTTGAAAGAGATCTTGAGGTATCAGCAGATACCCAGGCTATGAACATCTGACCAGATTACTATGTACAGACACTAGACCTTTTCCCAGTAGTTCTTCTGCAAAGCATCTAAAAAATTCAAGTGGTGCACCACCGCTTTCAGTAACCATCTCAGCATGTAAGTACACAGCGCCATGAGATTGCATCTTTTTTAGCACCAAGTTTCTCTGGCTTCCAGGGAATGTGTTTTATTATGCCTTTATCTAATAAGACTGACAAGTTCCCTGCGATCAGTCCCTTAGGCTGCTGTGTATAAGCTTACACATGCAGTAAGGTCACCTTTCAGCCTTCGTTTTCATAAGGAAGAATTACATTTTGTGAATCTGAGTGGGTTTGCATCTGCCCGGCTCCTGGTCCAAGTTGGAGCATATTTTAAACTATCCTAACTTTCCCTTGGTCCCCTTACTCTGGACATGGTCACATGAGGCTGCTAAAGCTTAGGAAAGCCAAGTCATCCTGAGCCCGCTGTCTGCTGAGAAGCAAATACAGGGGGAAGTTTCTGTTCTCAAAATAACTGATGTTTCCATACTTTTCATCTGTATGAATTTTACAGTTAAAATCAAGCTGCAATTATTTTGGATATGATTTTATACGGTGGTTTTGTGACATGGATTCTCAATATGTTTTTCCTTCTGTTTGAACTTTTACCCTGACTTTTGTGAATATGTAAAAGAAGTGAATTCACTTGTTAACTCCCACAGGTCCCTGTGGTTGTTGTTCATATATTGCAGAACAGAGGAGCTCAGAGATGAGCTGTGATGGTAATTTTTGTCTCAGTGGCAATGAAGTATGGCAGTTAAGATCAGAGTTGGCGTATACACCATTGTAAGAGACAATGCCTGACCAGGAGGGCTTGGAGAGCATCCACAGAGGCATTAGGTGCCTAAGTGCCTTTAGGGATCTAAGCCACATAATCTATGCAGATGATGCAAAGGAAGATGGGCAGAGAAACATGTGTAGGTGACTTGTCCAAGGTTATATGGCAACACCCTTAACAGAGCTAACAGACAAGCTCGGTGTCGCTCCCCCTGCTCTCTGAGGTCTGAGGGTATGAGATCACATCTCCCCTTTTTTCCTTTTTTTTTTTTTTTTTTTTTTTGTGCAAGACACCTTTTCAGGTAAGACAGAAAAATGGAAAATTTGGGAGTGAGTTTTTGTTGCTGACTTCCTCCTTTTTTCCACCCTATTCCACAGTGCCCTATTTTTAGAAGTAATGCATAGTGCCTGCACGCATTACAGCAGCTGGGCTCTCTGAGTCTTCACGGAATAACTCTTTATAGGTTGCTCAAATTCAGCAAGTGGAGTGAAATGTTTCCCTGCATTATGCTTTCTGCGGATCTTTTCCACAACAATAGGACAGGTAATTGTAATGTAAATTATTCCAGTCTGTATCGTAACCCGCTGCAATACAGAAAAATGTTTCCAGCAATTCTCATGTTAGGTACTGGTTTGACTTTATCAGAGGAAGATCTTCTCGCTTTCTAAGAGTTTAAGAAGCAGGAAGGCAATGAATGAAAGACTCACTTGAGGCTTTTTACCATTAGAAAGACTGGGAATTATAGCTATAAGGGTCAGGATAGCAATGGCCCCAGACGTCTGAAGCTCAAGTTCCCCCCAATCAACATTCACTGCAGTAATTGTGCTGCCCTGAATGAAATACCTAGTCTTTTCTTAAGTCTTTGAGGTGCAAACTTCTTCATGTAAGTGAATTTCTAAGGAAAGTTGTCCAACTACTGCTGAAAAACAGAGTGGTGAGAAGATCTGTGGGAGCGTTTTACAGCTCTAGGAACAAAGATCTGGCGCAAAGGGTTGCAGTAAACTTGATCATGCTCTGAGATGGCAGAAGGAGTAGTGACCTTTTAAGCATCCCTCCAGCCCTGATTTCTGAGATTCTGAAATGCCTGCTGGATTTCTGGGAGCTGTAGAAAAAACCTCTTGAGCAGCTA
The DNA here is from genome assembly GCA_013398295.1 of Chionis minor. Taxonomy (NCBI): domain Eukaryota; kingdom Metazoa; phylum Chordata; class Aves; order Charadriiformes; family Chionidae; genus Chionis; species Chionis minor. Next base: position 1,154,950 of record VZSF01001726.1, read on the forward strand.
AACCGCAGCAGCTCCCAGACCTCTGGCTAGAGGGCTCCTGCATTATATTAATGCTGATTGGCCCCCAAACTACTTTTGCATCTAATGGAAGCTCATAATTCATTACAACAGATGGAGTATGCTGTGTTAATTCTCTTGCTGTTGAAGAAATGGCAAATGAGGCCACTGAAATGAAGAGTTCTTGTTCATGTCATCTTCCCCAAAATTACAGAAAAAGCAAAATGCACTCTCTTGGGGGGGAAGCATGACTGCACTGCAGGGTGATGCTGTTTTCTCAGGAGTGGATGGGGGAGGCCAGCCCGTTAATCCAGCACTCCCAGGCCAGCACTTCTTGAAAGCTGAGATTTAAAGGAGGCACTGCAGATGGCCTCAGAGCTCCTAGAGATGCTGCTTTCAGAGCGAAGCTGCCAAACACAATTGTGTCTTAGGCTGGTTACACACAGGTTTCTGTGTGTTCTGCAGTTGGAACACTGCTTGTGGGGAGGAACAGGAGTAGAAAAACTCAAAAGTATTGGCTCACAAAAGGAGAGACTTGCCTGCTGTGTTCACACCAGCGAGCAGTTGCAACAGTGCTTTTTGTCCAAGCCTTTTGCAGACAATTTTCCTTGGAGCGATAACAGAATTACTGCATGAAGTCCAGCAGCAAGCAAACTCAGACAGTCCAGCAGTGCATTAGGCTCATTTCGGATCAGGTGGAGGTCAGGGGTGAAACTATGCCTGAATTCAGTGACGTAATGCTGGGCCCAGTATAACTGCAGTCCTCTTCTTTCCCCTGCAATGGCAAGAAAGTTTTGATTTTGTTTCCTTACGTAGATAAGGAAGGACCTACATGATTCTGCACGTGCCAGTTCAAATACATGAATACAAATATCCTGTGAGGTTTACACCATGGTTCACTCTTCACCTATATACAGCTTTCTATGTTTTCTCCTTGCTGCTGCTGCTTTATTTTTTTTAAGCAATATGTGAACTTGATGCTTGCATTGTGTCACGGCTATGGGAAATAGTGTGCAGAACAGCACCTCCACTGTAGTCAGAAAGTCCTTGAGACTTGTCAGCCCCATTAAAATCTGGAGACAGTATGAGAGCATAACCTGTCAGGCTTCCTTTCTTTTCAGTCACATCGTAATTGCTGTATGTGGCATGGAAAATGTGGTATAGTAAAAAGCTAATATTTTGACAGAGTAAAAGATCGATCGAGTAAAGGCATTACTCAGCATTTTGAAGATTTACCTTGTCTCAATGCTGCCTTGCTCTCTAAGATTTCTGATTTATGAAAGCAGAATTTGGAGTATTTTAGTATAAATTTAGGGGATATCCTCTCATAAATAGAGAAATAAAATAGGTGAGGACAACTTTAATAATTCTGGCTCCATAACAAATCAGTGATTGCTCTTTGCCCAATAGCAAATAAAGCAAAAATTCTTGCTAATAAATTGAGAGAAGAGAAAAGCTAAAATTATAATGTTTAATTGTTATTAAACACTATTTCATGTCTTTCATTTTGATTATGAACACCAACAATTGGCAAGACTGAAAGATGAAAACTGAGCTTTCCTTAAGAGTTTCTAATAGAGAGAGGCTAAAACCAGACCACTTAAAACTCATGGTTACATCACCAAAATATATATTTGAAACACTCTGCATCTGAAATCTTTGTTGAAAAGCTCCACACTAGATTAGATTTGTTTCCAAGTCATATGGTAAAACTACTGTTGGATTCCAGTCACTTAACTATAGGTGAACTTCTGGAGTTGGAAATGTCTCAGAGGCTGTCATGTAGCATTTTCTGGTGACGTGGGATAACCCTCTCTGCTGCCCAGAATGTAGAACAGCCTCTGTGAGAACACTGCAAGCAATCACTTTTCAAAGTCAGACAAAAAATGTACTCTTGTACACGTTGTACAAGACTTGTACACTCTTGTACATGTTTCAAAGTAAGACATAATATTGCTGGATTTATGTATGTTGCAGAATGTGCAGCATTTCTGCTGCAATGAGAAAAAATAGTCATTTAAAAAACTTCATTAAGATGTAATTATTTAACATAATGTCAGGTCATAAACATAGTCATTTCTTGTAATGCGTGTTTGAATTTTATGAAGGTTTTAAAAAACTTCCTTCAAATAATATGGGAAATCATGTGAAAACAACTGCCAAACTCAGAATTAAATACAAAAATTTTGCCTTATTTTAGGCAGTTTGCTGAGAGATTGCAGAGGTCTCCAAAGAGAGTTATATCCACAGTGCTATTGGAGATGAAATAGTAGAGCACAGTAGGATGAGGTATGGACTGCATTTCTTTTTTGTCTCTGACTGTCTTGGTCTCTGAGATCTGTAAGTTCAGATCAAGGCTTGGCAGGAGAAATGAAGCTCCATCTGTCTTACTGAGCTGGTTTTGGCCGTTAGGAACAGAGAACGTAGAAGCAAAAGGCGGCTCTCCTGGGTAAGCATGTTTACTTCTCTGTAACTGCAGGCAAATATGTCAGGTAATCCTTATTTTCTTTTTTTTTTCCAAAATTCGCCTTTAAAATTATTAGCTTTTAAAAGACTGTTTCAGAACCTTACTCTCCAGAGAGTTAAAAACTTTATTCTGAGTTCCAGGCCCCTTTTCTTCTCCCATGTATATCAGCCCTTGCCTCCTTGTTGGTATTTAATCTTCAACAGAATTTCACTGAGCAATCATACCTTCTGTCAGCTTTTGTGGAGATAGATAACTAGGCCCTTATCATGCCCTCTCATAAGATTGTCTCTCCCGTTTCCTGATGACCCTTACATGAGTATACCCCATCTTCTACCTCAATGCAATATATCCTGAGTTTGCATATCCCTGATGTGTATGGGTGTATCACCCTGCAGGAGCATCATCTTGCTATGACCAGCCAATATTCCTCATGTGCCCTCAGTTTATAGCAGAGATTCATATTAATCTCCAGGGCAAGACCTTGCACTTCTTACTATCATAATTTATTTCATTTTTGTTACTCCAGTCCTTAATGTCATCCAGCTCTTCTTGCATGTGATTGTGATCCTCATCACTGCCATCTAACTTTGTGCCATTAATGTTTAATTAGTTTGAGTCTTCTATTTTGTGCCAAGATAACTGATAAAAGTGCTAAATAAAATGAGTCTCAGGACCAGTCCAGGAAGTTTTGCATTAATAAGCTTTTCCCCATTTGATAGCTTCTCTTTTACCACATCTTGTTTCATCCTCTTCAGCTACATTTTTTTAAAGCATGTTTTGGTGCTAATTCCAATTTTTTTGAGTGTAATGATTTTCCCATGTAGCAGTTAATTTGACACTTTACAGGAAGTTTATTTACTTTTCTTTTGGTCAAAAAAAATCAGTTGTCTTTTCACAAAAGGATTCAGTCTCTCTTGCTGTGGTGTTAAACCCACTGCATACAGTGTTCAGTTTTCCATGTACCCCATGTTTCCAGGGCTTTTCTGAACTGATATAATGTGTGATGAGAGGCTGATCCCCTTTTTCGTTTTAGGTTATGTCAAGTATGTGGGTGAAAATACTATTTCTAAAGTCTGAGCTTTTAAAAAAAACCCAACACCACAAATCTCTAATTTAAAATATTTTGTTCACTGTTGTTCCTACAGCAGTATGGCAGAGCCTCTCATTACATAATAGCAGTGACCTTATAGCAAACTGGAGCTGTTACAAATACACTTTTGAAAGTGTTAACCAGCTTGTCACCTGTTTAATACAGATAAATTCCAGTTTCCTTAAGATGTATCAAAGCTCTTTATGATAAATCTTCAATTGTCAATGTATCCTTTACATAGAAGCTACCAGGAATTATTTTTGAGAATACATCTGCACAGGAGAACGAGGGCATGATTGTGGTAAAAACTACTGGTGAAGAAGCAGTGACAGCTTGTGTCCTGAATACACACACTTCAAAAGACATATGATCTTCACCTGTGGATGAGCTAAAGCCTGAGCTATTTTTTTAAATTTTTTCTGCTGCCATTGCTACCCTTGCTGTCTAGGTTAACAAAACGTGTGTGTATGCTACAACCTGCTATACCCCCACTCCCTTTTTACTGGGAGATGTGCTGGTGTGCCAAGGGATTCAGAGGCTGCTGGCATCCTCGAGGCAGAGGTTAGGAAATTCAGTTTCCACACTCTATGCTAACGCCCATTCCTATTGGAAGTAAACTATAAATTACTGTTGCTTAGAGCAGACAGGATCTCTTCACTTACTTCTACAAGGGCACAAGCCCCCCCAAATACCTGCAGCTTGTAAGACTCTAAAAACATCTAGGAAGAAGTGGCATGTCTGCTGTATTATAACATAGACCCCTATGTGATAGGTGTTGTGTAGGTGGGTGGCTGTATTTAAAGTCTTTCTTTGGAGAGGGTGAAAAAACCTGTACCAAGTGGTATCTTCTATTTATTCTGTTTTCCAATTGAGTATTTGCTTATGCCTAGTAAAATCCCGGTGGTGATTTTTTCATACCATCTCTACTACGTGCATGAACTCTGACACCTCCATTTCTGAGTCTGAGAGACAAATCAGAGGAACCCCTTCAAGGTCCACTCGCTGTTCAGGATCCACTTGCTCTTTGAGGATGATGTCAATACTACCATAGACGTGAGACTCCAGGTGGTAAGCTGGCATATTATGCAAGATTCTTTCATTTTGATGCATCCAGTTAATTCATCCAGATGGAAGAGTTAGCATGGGATCTGCTTAAATATTACAATTATCTAACCTTATTTCAGTGAGTGGAAATAATTAAATGTGCAAATTGTATTTACTTTTTCCATCTCTTTAAAATTTAGTGATGATCAGATGTCTTTTTCTGATAGCTTTTCAAATTCAATGAATAAAAAAATACTATTTATATTATGGTTTGCTTCCTAGTCAGTATTGTGTTTAACCATTCTTAGTTTATCTCTTGAGATTAATTCTAAAATCTGTAGATCTTACTCATGCCTTTGTTTGATTCCTACTGCATAAATACCATTATTGTTCTCCCTTCTTCTCTCTCTCCCATATTGCTTTTCCTTTTTAAAAACCAAACCATTAAGAAATGTTTGGAAGTTTCATTTATTTCACAGGAATCCAGACCATTTCCCATGTGCTTTACCAGGTTTTATGATACCGTTTTATATCTACACATATCAACCCCACATATGAACTTGGGGTGGAGGACAGAAATTTTATTGAGCTACCATATCTCTTATCATTTACACTTTGTCTTTACAAGATAATACAGCCTGACTTTAAATAGTCTAAAGCACTGTTCAAGCAGCTCCTGTTTTGAGACAAATTTAGCTTGTATTTCTATCTATCATAAAAAAAAAAATTGTAGCTAAGGGTTACTACTGCAATCTCATTTCATTTGTCCGTTCTTTTTCTTCTCTACCTTACTTAAAACTGCTGTGTATGTGCCCTCTGTGTGCACAAATGTTGCATGTGTGTAGTTTTTGCTCCTCCACAGTCTTTTTTGCTCCAAATGTTGATTCTATATTTTGCTTTGGATTCTGGCCTTTAGGTCCAGGTTGCTGTTGCCTTATCTATGAGCTTCCTGGCACAGAAGAATATATACAAGCTAAGCGAAGCTCTAGAGCTACCTTATATCCTATTCTGAGCTTGACTTACATTTTTGGAGTACCATAAGCCCTCTGGGAGTGCATAGAGGAAGCAGTGGCTTTCCTTGATTTCAGATAGCTAGATGCATCAGATAAAGGAAAAGTAGGAGTACTTTTTTCTATTCCATCCCTGTAAAAAGATTTGTCAGATGTTTACTTCAGACTTTATTTTGATAAGACTTTAAGCATATGAGCCTATGAGCCTTTGCTGAATCATAGTCTAAAATTCTGAAGGTATGATTGGGTTTTCTGAACATTACAGGTGTTCTTCTGGATAACAGAACTGCAAATAACAGAGACTGCTAAAACCAGAATAAAATGATAACTGTCCAGCATTAATTAATGCATTTCCATTAGTAGCCCTGCTAAAAAGGTTCTGATTAAGACTTATAATTGCATTTAATCAGAAAATTTAATGTAATAGCTTTTTCTTTTTGCTAAACTAACATAAGCTTTATTAATACTGCTGAAGTGAATACTGCATAGGATAAATTAAACATCGGTTTTAGGGACTATGTTGCATATATGTTCTGTACTGTTTGTGTCTGTTCAGCTGACCTTCTCATTTGTTATTCTCAGTGCCAGCTAGTGCTTTTTCTATTTCAATGAACGTTGTTTTTTTTAACGTGAAATGCCACTGTGTTTTTTCTTTGGCAAGAGAATGTCAGTGTCTGCAGAGTAAGAGCTGTTCAGAGCACTTGCTGGCAATCAGAGTATTAATCATTACTATGATTTGCAGCTCACTATAAAATCCTCGCTTTAGAAACATATCTTTGTAGTAAGATTGAGCACGTAGGTTCAAAAGATTCACATTGTGACTCTGAGAACTTGTGTTTCAGGTCAATGAAATCCACAGAACTAGCTGATATTCATAGGCTTAGAAGGCTGATATCTGTCCTCGATGAGCTAGGTTCTTCCCTTTTACTTTAAAAGATAAAAAAGGCAGCTACTTGTTCATTTGTCTTCATATGCCGAGCGCCTGGAAATGCCAAGCTGTGTACTTCGTACTGATTAGCAGGCATCCCCTGTGCTGGTTTAGGGAAATACCTTAAACCAGAATCTCCAGAGGCAGCTATAGCCATCCTTAATAAATCGGACTCTGAGCACATCTCCCTTTCTCAACCACCTCTCTAAAGCTCACTGATTCCCACCGGTAACACATAGCATTTCCTTTCGCTGTGGGAGCTGTCTTTGTCCAAATTCTTTGACACACTGTGGGGAAACAGTGATGCTTAAATGCATCTAAGGTCACTTAGACAGTCAATCTGGGTATGTAGAGACAATCTGAGTGTAGATTGGGCAGGCAGACGATCTGTATCTCATGCATTAGCAGGTAGAATACAGCTTTGTAAATCATATTGGGTGCTAGAGCTTGGATGTGATTGACATTACGGGTTTGAACGTTTTGTTTCGCTCTTCAGTCTGGTGTTAGACTGAATCAACTGGTGTTTGCAGAAGAACATCAAAAAGTCATCATAAGGTCCTCCTAAGTAATTTACTGTTCAAAGCTGCATGAGTTAAACAATTAAGAAATAGATTAACATTTTTGCCTTCACATATCTGTGGATTTTGTCATAGTGTACATTATATAAGACATTGTTCTGTATGATCTTTTATGTGATATTTTTGAGTATTTACAGTATTTCTGTATAATGTTTTTGTCTTGTTCATCACCTATTTTGATCTATTCAGATTTCAGTTAACATGCCTAATATAATTCTCTGCTATCCATCTTTCTCACATCTATATTCAGGTAGCTTCCTTAGCTCCCTTTTAGCACAAAGCCATGATTAAAAGGTAAATCTTCATTATTTCTATCGAAAAATCCTCATTTCTTGGCTCTTCCTTATCTTTGTATGCTGATCATTGTTCACATCTTTGCTCAAAACCGTATTTTTCAGGTCAGGTAATTCACTTCATGTACTGTTTATGTCCTCTGCAGTTTCTTGGTGTAGATGTTTCTCTCATTTGAGAAAACAGATGAAACCATATTATACTTTCAATATGTTTAAGGTCAAACATTAAAAATTCCCTCTGTCTGCTCACTTCAGATGAGGTACTTGGAGCATTTCTTTGTTCTGCTTTATACAATCTTGTAAATCTCTGTGAAGGACACTGTTATAAATCAGTAAATAACCAGCAAATTTGCAAAGTATCTACTGGCACAACAAATTGCAGCGCTGAGATGGAGAGGCTCACCTGTGGTTCCCTCCTTACCTTACAGAGTCCAGGGAGACATTTTGTAGGTCACGACTCTCCTTTTCAGGCGAGAGCTTGCCATTTCTCTGCTGATCCTCCCCTTTCTTTCTCATCAGAAAACTGTCTTAGATGGAAAATGTCAGCCCTGACAGATGTGTTCCCTTTTCACCTGGGAATTGACTGGTTTGGAGAAGAGGCAAGTAGGATGGAGATGGAAAGGTGCCTCTTGTCTTTGACAAGAATGGTAAGAGAGGAATCTCACTGTGCCGAAAAGCAGCTTTCAGTCTTTGAGCATCAATGCGACCCCTTGGCGTAGCATAGAGTTTCATCCTGTGCCTCTCATTGCCTAAGGATGAGATCATGTGCAAAACAAAGAGGTGGCACATTGATGGAAAAAACATCATGTTTCCAGCTGAGCTTTTCTGCTTTATGATTCTTACAAATTACCATGATGATAATTTACAGAAGTGTATTTCAGTTGTCTGTGCAAGTTCCTCTGTGCACTTAATACTTTGTAAGCAGTTTCACTGTTCCTACATGGCATCTGTCAGGTTTTCACTTGTGAGAATCTGTCCCCATCATAAAAAGGTACAATTCGAAGTTGCAAAGTCATGTCCTGCGAATATTCAAGCTGCTTTTAAACTTGCTTTTAGTTTACCTTCAACTGTTTCTTTAAGGATTCTCAGCTGCATCTTGTACTGTTGGTAGCTTCTGTCTGTGTAAAAAGCACAATAATGCCAGGAGGCTTCATTGCTGCATTTTAAAAAATACCCTAAAATCTGTCTTTCACCAGCAGTCTCTGTAACTTGACAGCCTGCTCACATTTCTCTGACTTTCAAAACCCTTGGATCAGAAGAAGGAATTATCAGTAACGCCGTCTTTTCAGCAGATTGGCAGAAATGATACACCATTGTGCTACTTGAAATTTGTCCATCTTTAGAAGATTTATATAGGAATTAAGTGGTAAATTGACCCTGTGTGTTCATGGAAGCGAGTTTCAACCAGCAAGAAATTTCTTCTCCATGAATAAATCAGAATTTACTCGCTGTCCTTGAAAAAGAGCGCAATGGTTCTGCCTGCGCAGTGTCCTGTGACATGACGTGTTCCTTACACCAGGGCAAACTGGATGTAAAATATCATCACTCTGCTTTGACAGTGCTTTGTTTCCCTTTTGAAGCAGCACTTGATAATCTGACAACAGAGAATCAGGACCTTTTAATTTTAATGAAAAACTGACCGATGTTCCTACTCGTGAAGTTATTTATCATGGTAATTTATAGGTCACATCCTATATGTTTGACAGAGCGAGAAAAACTGACTTCAAATCCTCAAGTACTTCAGAGAACTTGTAGTGATAAATGGGTTTTAACAAATTCAAATATAGTTAGAAGATCAGATGAAGTATTATTTTAAAGTGATACCAGAAGAAACTACAGAGATTTGTGATCCCTTTATTTGTTATGTCTTCTGACATGCTAACATGAAGTGGAGCATACAGAAAGGATCTGGCCATCACAAACTCACTTCAAACACATTTCATTTAAGAATAACTAGTAATTTAATGGTTCTTTTCTGGTTTTAGCTTCTATTCAGTAAGTGACCATTAGAATTACATAGACAATTATATCACATAGCTGCCTGGTGATTCAGAACTGTGTGTTACGTATAAACTAACACTCCCTCCAGACATCCAGAGTGTCATTCTGCTGAAATAGAGTGGAATTTTAAGCAAATTTAATGTTTCTGTCAGCTCTGTAGCACAGATTGCTTAGTGTAAGCTGGCATAGCTGTATTAGCGAAGAGTAATTTTACAGGCTAAGCTGTACAATTACAGTTGTATTTTACAGCTGACCTCAACTCTTCTTTAAAATAGCTGTTATCAAAATGAATAGATTATGTTCCATTTCTAGTGTCTCCTTGTTCTTCCTGCTGACTTTTGAAATCATGATGGGCTCCTGAACAAGCAATTTGCAATAGGATGTTGTGGTCATTGGAGGTTTCACGTCTCTTTCAACTGTAATGAAGCCAGTGGCCCCAGAGATTCAATGAGGCAGATAGACTCTTGATCCGATCAAGATACGTAAGAAAGCTAATGCAAATAGCGTCACTATGGTTATACTGGTTTAATCTGGAGGATTACAGTCCTCCCTCCTTGTGTGTTGTTGGCATGGAAAAAGTAAAAATACAGAATTTGGCCCTGGCCTTGAGGAAGTCCCAGGGCTAAGCAAGCTAATTAGGCTGCTTTGCCATCGTTATGATTTAGGTCTGTAGCCCAGTCACTGCTCTAGGGTGGAATAGAGCACGAAGTCAAGAAAGTACCTTTCACCATGCACTATAGTTTTACCAGGCCCCTGGCTTTGGATTTTTCCTGTTTCCAGCAAATACTTCCTGCATAATCCTTGCTTTTTCTTGGGCAAAGGAAAGCTGTCTCAGGAAGCTGCAAGTTCAGCTTGTGCCTGCTGCAGTATTTCCCCTTGCAAAGCGGATTCACCATGTGTCTCTTCGCGAGATGTCTCAGTGACCCATGGCCAGGGTGGAATCTTGAACCTAGACCTTGAAATATTACATAGCCCATAGCATATATAGAAGCAAGCTAATGAAAGAACTACCTAACTCTCTGTGAAAAATATGCTGATAAAAAGCTTACAGAACAAATGTTAATCAGTTAATTAGCATGAAAGCTTGACAAATAACTATGACTTGTTTTTTTTTCCCTGAGCTGTTCTTGAATCTTTTTTCTACTCTTGTATGTCAATTTTAATTCATTTTTACCATATAAATATTTTAATGTGTAAAAAGAAAACAAAAAAGTGTCTTAGATGTATCTACTTACCTGATGAGCAGCTGTTTCATTTTGTTTCCTTGTAACACATCTGGTAGCCTGCTAGCTGGAAAGGAGTAACACTGTCCTGTGAGTGTGAGTAGACAAGGGTGAGGTCAATTAGGAGCTTGAAGGATTTCTTTTTCCAGTTTTTGATGGAATTTCTACTAATGCTAGTACAATATAGACAGCTACTAGAAATATGAAGACGGAGAAAGGATTTCTTGAAAATATTTGGTAAAATATCCTGAAGGATGTCTTCCAATGACACCAAGAAATGAAGCACAAAGGCCATTTTAGTTGCTTCCTTTGTCAGATTAAAATAATTTGACAAAAAACTCTCCTGAAATGACAGCCATGAGATAAATTTAACATATGGATGAAAAATTTGCATGAAATTCAGAACTTTAATTTGCTATTAATTAACTTCCAAACACCACTAAGTAGCCTTAATTGGCACTGTGGCTGAAAGTTTACTTGCTAAAGTGTTACTAATGAACAGAACAATCATGAGCAGAGGCAGCATGAACAGTTTCTCAAATGTTTCATTATAGATCCACAAAAATGTGATTGCGGATGACCATGCATCTGATTTCTAGTTTATTCTCATGGAAGAATATCATTTAGTTATTTAAATCACAAATACCGAGAGTAGTTTATGCCCAAAGGAAGAAAGTTTATATAAGATGAAATAATTTATCACAACTGTTACTTTCCTGACTTGTGCAAGTAACTTCAGAATATTGCAGTATTTGTCTCTATTTTTAGGAGGAAAAAGCTTATTTTATTTGAAAATACTTGCTGCTTCTGTCTCCTGGCCATCAGTTTTACACATGTTTTATACACTTTGTGGAGTATCACCAAGTCACTGCACAGCCAGTGGTGAGACTGTATGGGGGCATAAACAGCTGTTACAAAATAACTTCTTTAGCATTAAAAGCCCCTGTTAAATTTTTGATACCAAAGTGCATCCTGATGTTAAGATGTGGCAGCTGCTGCGTGGGGCCAAGGCAGCTCTTCAGGGGTCCCATCAGTCAGACCTTCAGTTTGGTGTGATCTCTGTGAACCCCAGGTGTAGAGACACTCTTTTTTGGCAGACTTTCTGCTGCTTATTCCATTCTCTTGTCTCATGGTTCTGTGGCTTTTCCTAGTTTTAGGGCAGAGAGGACATTAGATATATTGCTTCAAGAATCTTTATGGATTTCAAATGGAAAGGAAAATGTTCTTTTCATCCTTGGCCACCTCCCATCCTACTCAGTACAGGACAGCAGGTCTGCAGAGTATTAGATCTGTAGGATGTGATGTCGTAGACAACGGCCGTCACTTTTTTGTCTAGGTGTAGCAACTACTGGAGAAATTTGAGGGTTTTTTTTCTACTGCTGTTTTCTAGGGGAGGAAAAAATAGTTCCAGTTTTGTCTTCCGCCACAGTGCTGTGTGGATCAAATTAATGGAATGGCTCTTGATGCAGCGTGGGGAAAGAGCTGCTGCCTGTGAGAGCTATGGAAGTATGTACAGATTTTTTCACTTAAAGTCCTTGGAAGTTAATGAAAAGCCCCCAAGCGCATTTGGCTATCATTAAATTCAGACTATATTTTGAGGAGAGATCAAAGAGACAGAAATTAAGGAAGTCTGAATAGTGATGCTAAGGGGAAAATGCTGAATAGAGCTTCCTGAGATCTGTTTAATGTTGATGAGTCCACCTGCATTTGAAAAATTACACGTGTCTTTTGTGGCATCTGGATTTAGGATAAGTGTTCTCATAGCCTTTTGTATACATACTTTAACCACCATTCCATAACTATCGTAAAGGAAAGTTTGGGGAGACTTGAAATTAGTGTAAAACGTGCGTTAAATTTAAGACACAAAGTACATAATCCATCAAGATAGCATAAGCAAAATTCAGACTTCACAGGAGATAAGAAATACAGAAGTAACTTCACAGCACAGTAAATTTAGACATTACTAATTACAATAGGACTCACAATAATCTAGCCTTTATCATGTTTGGGTAGGAAATGCAGATTTTTAAAATAACAGATAATTACTTAGCATAGTTACTTGAAAAGTAAAATGAGCAAAATTGCGCTTTTTATTTTGGGTACCTTTTTTTGATCTACTATGATATTGATGTGCCAATTCATAGCTTGATATAGTACTTCTTCATAGAACAGGGTGAGTTTTTTTAAACTAACGTACTCCTGAACACATAATGTTGAATGTGCATATTTGAAATACTCGGATTGCTTTATCTTCATATGCAAGTGAGTGAAAACCTGTGGTTTGAATAAGTGGGAACCAATGAACGAGGGAGGATTTCCAGACCTGTGAAATTGTCAGTGTGGATTGCCTACAATTTTGGCACACTGCAGACTTCAAAGATTTGGTGTAGCTTGGAAGACAATAAAATGAAATATGTACAAGCAAATACAAATTAGGAAGCAAAAATTAGGTCAGTGGCATTTGCAGTGATTTCCCCCTCAAAGCATGAGGAATCACTGCAAATACTACAGGTAAGGTTGGTTACCTGTGATGTGAGAAATGTCAACATTTTTAACTATTTGTGCCCCCTGCACCTGTACCTGCAGGACATCAGCTGTTCCAGTTTTGTGGCTTTAGAGCTTGTACGTTAAGTGGGCTTCACGTGGAATTACTTCACTTGTGTGGATAAAAAGAGTATGGATGCAGTGGTTCAAGTAGAAATAAGTAATAATTCAAGTCACAATGAAATGCCCTGTGCCCTTCAGCTGATTTTGTATCTAAATGAATGAATTGAAAGAATACATCTTTATCTCTGGATGAGTGTAAGAGTGGTAAAGGATAACTTTAATGATATTGGCTGTATTTTTCAGCTGTGCTTGCTTTAAATTCTGGTGAAGCTTTGTTGTGCTGGTTAATCAGATTGTACTGCCTCAAAGAAACAATAGCTTAGGTTTAAACTTTCCCATTTCAGCAAAAGAAGAGTTACTATCAGCTTTTGAGTTTAAGTGGTTACCTATGGGCAAATGCTTCTTTTTTGACTTTTCAGCAGCTTCGTTCTGAAATGGCACTGTCAGCTGTAGTGAAATTCCTTTTTGCTAATAGGAAATCGGATGTGAGCTGGGGGCCAGGTGAGGGGGGGAGTGGAACGCTGAGCTAAAATTCATGGGTCATGCCTATGAGCGGGACTCCAGGTTTGGCTCAGTGTCAGGCTGATATGGTTTCCGAACTTCTGGATGGGTGCTAGTTCACGTACGTGTAGAGCAGGTCTGTGACTGTCGCACGTGGCATACGCATGCTTTGAATTTCTCTGTGCATCGTTGTCCTATGGGATTAATACCCTTTCCTTCTTTCAGATGTGAATTGTGAAAATAAATTCCAGGCACCTGGATGCTGTGCTGCTGGCCATATGAAGTAAATTGTGGGTATTTTGGAACCTATGGCGCTACCTAATACATGGGAATAACAGGCTGAGCATCTGTCCTGCTATTTTCAGTGGAGTTACCCTTGAGTTAAAGGACTTGTGAAGGAGGGCATCAGAATTCATCTTCAGATAAGCAGAAAACATTTCCAAACCCAGGTATCTAGGGCATTTTTTTTTTATTTAGCTTTTAAGCATTTATTTTTAGATGGCATGGCTCCACTTGATAGCAGAGTGTGAATTTAAATGTTGTAAAGCAATATAAATGGCCATTAAGTTAGGAAGCACAGTATGACCTTTTTGAAATATTATGCCAAACATTGTGTTTGCTTTGTGAGCTAAGTGGAACTTCTGGAAGGCTGTTGCTGATGAAAGGCACCGGCTAGGTATCTGGGGAGAGAGCACATTATTACAAGATGAATCTGGGGATCTGACAAAAATAACAAAACAAAGCTGTTAGGGTTAGATTTTAACAGGAAGAAATTCAGATTGATTGCAGTGACTTTCTTATGCCTTATTTTTCCAGAACACAATAATGTTTGGGGTTTTTTTAACTTGACTTTCCAGCTTTAAAGGTGTGCTATAAAATCCTGAAATATCCAAGGCGGGGGGGGACGACGACTGTGGGAGAGCATTCGTGTGAACTTGCTGAATATTTATGCGCCCTGATTAGTAAAATTCTGGTTGTTGTTATTAAATATTAGAGCAGCAATTAAGAGCCCCAACCAATGCTGATGTCCCGATATGCTATGTGATTGCATGAAAAGGCTCCCAAGGAGCAGCTGAGGCAGGCAGGGAGCTACAGAGTCAATAGGGATGAGGTGCAGTTGAAGAGGTGTAAAGGGAGACACAGAGCGACTGTGAGTGACATAGTGGGTGCAGAGCCCAGCCAGTGTTAAGGCTGGGGTCTCATCAGTGACTCTTGTGGACTGGGGTGAGGGAAGAGGAGCTATCACGAGCTGTTGAATGTTGGCATATTTTGTGTAAAATACATCCTGAAAACAGCAGGAAGTATTGCTTCTGTTTCTTCAGACTAAGCCTCAAGACTTGTCTCACACCAGCAAACAGAGGATCCAGATTCTTTCTGTTGGTGCAGAAGTGGCTGATCATCTTTGCGACTTTGTAAGGGACATCGCCACCAAAAGACAAGCAGTGATGAGGAATGGCTGCTGATTTATTTAAAACAGGACGCATTCAAAGTAAAACTGTAGTCTCATTCCAGTCACTGTTTACAGCCCCTTCTGTATTTCCTCCTTAGTTCATGTTTCGCCTTAGTCACTAGGTTTCATCTTGAAGGGGAGCAAAATACCTCAACACTAGCAATGAGTTCCAGTACAGTGTCCTATCTTTATACGTACCACAAATAAATAATCAGTTTGCAGATCAACACAAAACTGGCTTTGAGCCTTGGCTTTGTTTGATGCATCACAGTTAAATGAAGCAGTTTATGTACTTCCATTGTGGCCAATTGGAGTAAACTTGCATAAGGTTTATGAACATAGGGCAAGTATTTGTCATTTGCTCCAAAAAGCTGTGTGTTGTCCTAGAACAGGTAAATCACAGATATAACCATTTTCAGTCTGCAGGAATGTGTGGTTTAAGCCATTGGTTCTCAGCTGGAGAGATGCATGTCCCTCAGGAGGCATCCCAGCTATAAAGGTTAGGCACATACTGTATTGCAGAAGAAGTGCTGAAGGAACAATTTCAACATTCAATTTGAAGAACGTTCCTAACACCTTTTTCCTCACCATTTCATACAAGACAGAAAACTTGTATTTTTCAAGTATGTCTGGATTCAGAATTAGCTTTTACCCTTCACTTGGCTCAGCATTATCACGGGTCTTCGTAAGCTTTTCAGTTCATGCATACATAATCTGTGCACTACAAATATAACACAGTCTTATTTGCATCTGTTCTTGTTACGTGAAACTCGCAGACCAGAGGTAGCATTTTAGGTCTTCTTATTATTCTTATTTTCCAAAATTCTCTTTTTGCCCTAAATTTAAAAGAAATTTTAAAAAGCTTGAGATATGTTTGAAGGCTTACCTTTGTATAACATACATTGGATGATTCAAAATACTGGGTTTTTTGCATGAAAACTTGAAAGAGGATAATTACATACCTCTTGCAGAAGACATTGCCTCTTCTGAATTTTTTTTTAGAAAGATGATAATTTTTCTCTCTGAATTCGTAGACAAAGCTTGTTAAGCTTTGTCAGACAACCAGACAGCTAACAAGCTTTTCATATTAGCAGGCAACCATAGCATCAAATAACCTTGTTGTATTACACAATCAGTCATCTCAGTGTTTACATAAAAATGATATCAGGTTACATGAACCTTTTTTCTGCATGCGAGACAAGCATGTTAGAAGTAACAACTTACACAGAGCAGTTCCAAATCACGAGCAACTTTCCTAAAATTTCAGAGTATTAAAGTTTACACGAAAAAAGTATGTTCTCTGAGAAAATGTTTAGCACCTTTTCTAATAGCCTTAGCTTAATAAACTTTTGTGCAAAGTGAGATGGAGACAGGCCTGCTTTTCACATAATGAATGTTTTTGTTAAAGCTCACAAACACTTCTCGTTTTTCCTAAATAAAGTTCCCTCCCTATATTGTATTCAGACAGTTAGGCTTCCTTCTAAAACGCATCTTGAAATATGATTTTTCAATATGAAGCCAATGTCAGTACCAAACTAACATCTGCGCAAAGAAAGATGTCTGAGAACCCTAAACCGGTACAGATCCATCTTCTAAACACACCACCAAAGAACAAAATCACCGTGACCATCAGGGCCCAGCAGAGCCTGTGACACCTCAGCATGGCCATACTACCCCTTTCTGGCTACCTATCCCTCTCCCAGCTAATCCCAGCAATGACTGCTGTTCGCTAGGCTACCGCTCTGCAGCAGCTGAGACTGCAGCATCTACCAGCAGACATCACTTTAACGTTTTTACTACTTAGCCGCGGCACTGCGGGTCGGACGTCTGTAGGTGAGAAGGGACTGTGCATACGGGTCTGCAGCGAACTTTGTGCTGCTGTAGGTTAACTGGTTGTAGCCGCTGAGCGTTACAACCCGCAGTGAGGCCGGGTTGTAGGTATCCTGCCCTCGCGGTACAGGCAGAACTCTCGCCTGTGTGTCGATGGCAGCTTTGTGATTTGCAAGCTAATAACGTTTTTGGCGCAGTTTTAGCTATAGAACAAATCCTTGTTAGTGATGATTTCTGAAGCACAATTTTAATAATGACATTCTTCACTTACATGATGTAGCACTTTTCAAAGCACTTAGGAATTATTACTGAAGTCTCAAAATACGTCCTTAGGGTAAGTTTAGTTCCAGCAATTATTCAAATTGAGAAACAGAAGCATAGGGGTTTAAATAACTTGCCAAAAGTTGTAGGAGAAGTTTGTAGTAATGCTGAACTGGATTCTTGGATCCCTGCTGCCTATGCAGGATAACACGGCTTTCTCCCTATCACCCTTGAAGCACTATCCTTTGTTACTGTCCTTTCTTTACTTTTTAAATGAAGCCAATCTTCTAAGGACTGAATTTTGCTCTTTTTCTCTTTTGTACATATCTGTTAAATAAAACACATTTCTTCAGATACCGTTTAAGTTGTAAAGGGCATTTGTTTCATAACATACTTCTTAATTGCACCTTTCCAGTTAAGCCTGCTTCTAGCTTTGGTAATGCAAGTACATCAATCATCTCTCAAACCGTGGCAGAATTCTGAATTATGAAACACATTATATATCAGCAAGAGGCTGCAAGTACTTATTTAGGAAAATAAAAAGAATAATTATACGCATTGCCTTAAACAGTTGAACCTGGGCCCTCAGGTGGTGTAAATCACCATAGCAACATCAAATTCGGTGAGTCTCACTTTGCACAAACTAGAGATCTATCCTATTCTTCATTTTTCCTGCACCCCTTGAAGACTTCAACAGTTCTTCACAGCTGCTTTGTCCTTTACCTCACCCTCTAACTTTTTGCACTCCCTTTATTACTTCCTGGATCATATTCCCAGCAAACCCCTTCTCCTAGGGCGGTCCTGTCATTACAGAGCATCTTAAAGTTCCAGGTAACACTCACTCCTTTCAAAACCAGCTGCCTTTTCTGACAGGTAACTCCAGACCTCTTCCAGTAACATCACCACCTTCTGTCGTTTGTTCCCTTCCCTTTCCACTGCCTTACAGCAATCTCTTTTGTCTTGTAGTCCCTTGCTCCCCCACCCCTTCAGCCACCTACCCACGCACTTTCTCTTTCCTCTCAGCATGACTCGTGTTCCTCTCGGTTTGTCCTCTTTTCAGCCTGGATGCCTAAGGAACTAAGGCTTACATAATTGGTCCATCTGTCAGACCCTCCCTGTGTTTGTCAATCTTCCCGTAATAACTTGGAACCTGTTTGCTAATTGCAGCTAAACCAGAAGGAGGGGCAGCACAGTACAGGACGGCAAACTCCCTCAGGTTTCATGACAAGGAGTGATTAGGGAGAGGACAGAGTATGAGTGGTGGATGGAGGAATACGTAGAAGAGTGCAGCCCTTATACCTTATACCTGGCAGAAAATGGCTGCCCAGGAATATCCATTCTGTAGCTTGGTGCTATTTCTTGTCCGCGCTGACCAAATGGAATAGGTGGCATGAACAGGGCAATTATGGCAAGGAGGGCAGGGCAAGGCAATAGAAGATACAAATCTACCCAAAATTAGACAACATTAATAACATATATTGCAGAATAATGTTTTTTCTTCTTCAAGCTGCTTGTTCTGCTTGATTTTCCTCCAGTTTTTCTCCTCTCTTTTCCCCTCTCCACCTGTTCTTGTCTCTGAAGTTTTCCTCTTTACTTCTTTTTCCATCTTTTGCCTCTTTGTCCTCATCTTCTCCTCATAAATTCCTTTTCTCCTAAGGAATGGGCTTAATAGTAATTTCAGTCTTGCTTTTCATCCTACACTCCCCCACATACTTTCTTGTTACCGCTAATTGTGCTCCCTTCCTGGACTGACACTGCTTCCCGAGAGGAAGGAGAACTGCTGTAATGATTGGTGGCAGCAATGTCTTAACCATCTTCTTAGAGCACAAACACTGTCACAGTGTTTGAAAAGCTACATTAATTGAACATAGATTTGTTCAAGCTTCTCATTGAATGGATTTCCCTCGTGCCTGGCTTGTGTTACAGCTTATTTTCGCTATAGACTGAATCCGAACAATAGTTATTACCCCTGTCAATGGCTGCCTCCACCAGATGCCATACCCGACTTGATCTGAGGACAGAGGACCTTGCATGCACCAGTGCAGAGACTCAAGCAATCATGAACACCAACAATTGGATGCTAAGTGCAATCCTGGGTTATCAAAGTGTGTACTTGGGACGGAAAGAAAAAGACTTTTCATGGCATACTTGAAATCAGCTTCTGCAAAGAAGTTCATCTGCCACCTGCGTAGCGGTTTGGGGGTTTGGGTTATGCCTGTCCTGGGGCCAGGACTGCTAAAGGGGCTGTCAGGGAACGGGGTGGCGTTCCTGCCTGCTGAGGGTCTGTCACACTGCAATGTGCTGTTTCATTTGTGTGTTGGCTTTGCTGGGTCTGTGTGTGATTCCTGCATGTTGTGCACTGTAGAGGTTCAAGTATGCTTCTTCCTGCCTCTGTTTCCTTTGGCTTATAAGCCATTACCCTTCTGTTTCAGCCTGCTGCTGGGGCCCCTATAGAAGTGGCATTGACACTCAGAATGTCCCTGGGAGAGGTTTCTCACCTAACCCACAACCCCTTTTCCACAGCTTAGACTACCACAATTTGCTGCAAGCTGAATACGTTGGTAGAGGAGTAACTCAGTACATGGAGGTTTGCTAACCCACCGGCAGTGGGGACATTTTGACCCGTGCCCATGCGTGAATGACCTCACTCAGCCATATAATCTCCAGGAACTGAAAGAGCTTCTGCTAATGATAATTTGGCTAGAGCCAGGCACTTCTTACAGTGATAGTGATTTCTCAACCAAGGGTAGCAACCGTTGCCCTTCAGTGCGACACAAAAGCAGCACGCAAGGAGGCAATGAGACATTCTCTGAGAGAAGAACTTCCAGCATCTTCCTTCCATTACCAGATTCAAAATGTCTCAAGACTGTAGCTGGAAGCAGTGTCGGTGGCCATCAGTGCTTGCCTGCGTGTTTTTGTTTTATAAATACAGAGTACTGCTGGCAGCGCAGGCTTCAGAGGTGCCAAACAAACACAGTTCTGGTTAACTTCAGTGGGACACCATATCTCTAGGATTTCACTGCTGCATCGTGATCTGCATCCTCGGGGTCTGCGTGTTGGATCGGGCTTGCTGATTTAGTGCTTTAGCTAGGGCACAGGTGCAGTGGCCCTGTACATGTAAGCACGATATATTTGCATTTTCATCTCTCTGAATCAGCGCAATTCCCCTAACTACCCTCTTCAGTAAATTCCTAATTGCCAGCAATTTATGTCTTTACCTATTTATTGCAGCTTGCAAAGTTTGCAGTAAATTTGGCTTGTGATTTTGTGTTTGTGCGCGTGTGTAGCAGTCAAATCATTTATGTTCTGAGAACTTTAAAGAAACATATGCCTTAAAATCAGCAAAGCATTTACTACTTTTGCATACATGGTGAAATCTATTTTATTTTATTGCGTTACATTACTAAATAACCTTGGTTGTTATTCTTCAAGGTCTCAGTGTGTTGAGCCATTAACAACTATGGAATGTATCTAAACTGCATTATAGCTGCATAACTACAAGCTAAGGGGTAATTGAAGATCTGTCAGGCTTAACGTAAGCATATGGACGGCTCTTCACTACTAATATAGGGAAAAAAAACCCACTTAATTTGAAATTTTTAGTCAGAATTCTCTAAGGATACTTTTGCCTAAATGATCTTCAACTCATACAATGCAACTGGAATCACCAATGTGGGGTAATAAGGAACTAGGAGTTACTAAGCTCTGAAAGGGAAAAGGAGCATGTGAATATTTAATCTGCGTATATATATAAAATTAGTACAGAGATAAACAATTTGATGAGTAATGATGCATATATTCAATTCATAGTTTTATGCATTTTTAAAGAAAGTGTAAGTAGGTAGAAGCTTGAACTTAATTAAAATAGCAAAAAAGGATTCAGGCTAGTTTATTCTCTGCTAAACATTGAAACACATGTAACAGCTTCTGAAAATTGCAGCTCCTGACAGGGAGAACCAGAAGAATCTGTGAGATTTAACAGTTCTGGCTACACTGCGGACAGTGAGCTTTTCACAACATCTGCAGAATTTGTGGAAATACAATATATTGAACCCTTCAGGCGTTGCCACCGGACATGCCTTTCATCATCAGAGTAACATCAGTGCCAAAGTTGTGGAAGTTGTCAGGCGTTCTGACACCACAGTACTATTCTTTATGCTTTTGTGCGGATGTTCTAACTTTTCTATTATTAAGATCAAGATGTGATTAATATAACGAGAAATGTGGCACTGCATGGTGGAAAATACATTTTTCTTCTTAAGCCACTGTCAAGCAATTTTTCAGGAAGAATAGCACAGTTTAAGAAATCCAAATCTTGAATTCATATTGACTCAGAGGGGATACGACAAGAGAGAGCTGAAGTTTTAATTTCCAGTCTGGCTGTGTGCTGATTCAGATCCAGCCGAAGTTAAAGCTGAAATGCAGACAGAATGTGATATAAGACCTGAAAACATCTTCCGAGGGGCAGCAAAGCAGCTGTGAATTGCTGCGTCCCTCCTCCAGGTACACCCACACAGCTGGTCAATTGGTGTTTATATTATACAGCAACGCCTCCGGGCTGTAATCGGAATTGGCATGGCATTTTGCTGGTCTTAGCTTCATCCATATAGACGTGGGGTTTTTTTCTCCCAAGGACTTATATAAGCCCCAAGATTTTATAGAAGCATATACAAGTGACATATGAAGTATGGGAGTGAAAGTAGTAAAATCTAATATATACCACTGGGATATAGTATAGTAAGAGCTAATATATATATCCATAAGAGAGAGGCTCACTGCAAGAATTACTAGAAGAAGTTATTTTGCTGGAATCAAGATAGATCTTTGCCATAACGTGTTTACCAGCGACTTCTGTATTGTGATTTATTGAGAAGCTCTGTTATTGCTTTTAATTTGGAAAAGTCATCTATAACCTGTTCACAGGAATGAAACTCAAGAAAACCATATGTTCAGGATATTGTTGTTAGTGTGTTATGTTTTATGCTGCTTTGAGATGCCTTAAATGATTTCTCTGTCGGCAGGTTTTTATTTTCTGGGTATTGTATGTAGCTCTAGACTCCAAGTAAATCAAATCCTGTTGTGATGCTACTACTTCTTCAGAAAAGTAGCTGTTTAACGTCTGTCTACGTGGAAAGACCATCATGCAAATATATCGGGGTTTTTTCCTGATATTGTAAATGTTATTATTGTTTTCTCATAGTTATTTTGAAATAGGTTGGTCTAAAAGAAGTGTGAAAAAGACAATGTGATGGTTAAGAAAGTAACTGAGGAAGGTTGTGCTGCATGTACAGGCTGCAGAGACATTTGTGTGAGAAGCTGATAAACTCCTGTGTCGTTACAGAGAACACATGCAAAATCAGGCTCGTCAAGCCAGCCCTCTGTCCGCTCTGTCACAGCTAAATCTTGGCATAGTATAAGCTGTCCACAATGTCAAAACCCCATCAGATGCGTCACATTTTCTTGATTTCACTGACACGCATTGAACGTGCATGTCATGTTTTGCTTTTTTCTGTGTTTAGTTGGACAGTTGCCCCATCACTGACACTGATCAGAGAAGTTACTGGGTCTGGATCATACATCATTTACTGGAGCAACATTGTAGAGTCCTTCCTAAGTTCTCTCTTGGGATTATGAAGGGCGTGTCTACAGAACAAATGAAAAAAAATATTTTCTTTAAAGGTAATACTCTCAGCATTGTGACTCTGAATGCCATTCACATGTAGTAGCCTTGCAGGTACTTATGTGCTGCACAATAATCTGGAAATATTAGTATTTGCTCTAGTTTTGACATTGCTCTACCAGCACTAACAACCTGTGCAAGTGAGCCTGCTGCTATGTGCAGCTTAGGAGCCAGTGGAAGCAGACGCTGGCATTGTGCATTCACAGATAACTATAGACACAACTTCAGTTAGCTTAATAGCCTACCAGTATATTATTTCCTAGAGGAGATGTTAAATGCATAGCTATTGTTTGAATGTCAACCAGTTGCTGATCTGGGAAGTTCTTCCAGAATCTGGTACGCTATAACTAGATTTAATTCTGGAAAATAAAAAAGGAGTATGTTTACTCAGACATACTGGCTGACATAAGAGACGTTTAGGTAGGTAGTTAAAGTTGGTAAAAGTGGCAGGTGAATGTGAGTTATTCCAGATGACTTCCTGCTATTCTCCAGGAAGATCTCCTGAACATGAAGTTAAATCCTTATGGAAAGGGATAAATGGTCTTGTCTATAGCTACATGCAACTCTTGCTACAATCAAGGCGCCACTCTCTTGTCAGAGCTATGACGTGGCCCCTGAAGTGCAACTGGAAATTATTGTGGACCTCTGTTTCTGTGTGGAGAAATCCAATTTAGGAAACATGAGGTGCATTTTACAACCAGATCTAAGTCCGTAGGCTGTGTCCATCTCTACTAGCTGTGTGTATGCAAATGAAGGAGACAAACATCTTGCCATACCTGCACATAAATATGCATTTCAAATGTTGTAATATTTTTGTGCCTGAACTTCTCTGGTTCAAATTTTAGAAGTCATTGTGTTTGTTTCATTATTTTTTTCTTTCCCAAATTAGCATATCTCAGGTTGTTAGGGAAATGCATGCAGTACTTTGTCTGTCGATTGAAGCATTAATTGCCTTGGGCCTTCACGCTGTAAAAACCTGAATTATTCTTTCATATTCCCCTTCAGTTCTCTAGTTTGAGTGCCTTAGAAATTGTGAAAGCTGGACTCTGTCAATGTGCAGGAGAGTAAGTAGAGTTCTTAAGCCCTGGGTTTCAGTCCATGAATTAACACGGCTACTGGGATAAGGGGGCTATATCTTTCCACTTCTCTGAAGTGCTTAACTCACTATTTGTGTGCCATAAAATAAGCAGCAATAACAATAATCCATGTCTGACCATTCAGAGGAGTGAATCCACTGTGCCTTCAAGCAGTTCACAGTCCGTAAATGGGATCATACAGTGCATATCATCTGCGTTTAGTGTGACTGCCTGGTACAGAGAATATTGATTATTTTTCCGTATTATCATTCTGAGTTTATATGTTCATTTCTTTCCTATTAGAGAACCACTCTTTTAGCACAATGTGTTTCTCAGTTAAAAGAAACCTGTGAAAGGTGCTTGTGGCTCAGGGATGCTCACACTTGTGTATCTGATGGGTTAACACAATCAGGTATTTCTGGCAAGGAATATCCTGAACTTCTGGATTCTGTGGACTTCGCACTGCTTTTCATATATGCTGACCATATGCACTTAAATAATGTGGCCATTCCTAGATGACAAACAACATTTTTTTCACCAAAATGAATTCTGAAAAGCTCTTCAGATCCTTATATCAAAAGTCTTAGGTAACTTGCCCTGCCTCTGGATTAATGGATATTGTTCATATTGCATAGGAACTTAAGAGTTTTTCCCTTGTTACACAGGAGATGTTACTTAGCTATTTTAAGAACTTAAATTTAGTTCCAGAGAAAGGTAGAGAGCACATACTAGCTTTTGAGAGATATAGGAAAGACCAAGGCTGGTTTTCTGCCTTTCGTCTTGATATATTGTGTAACATCAATTGGACAGAGAAACACTCTTTCTAGTGGAAGGAGCAAGCTTTTCTTCAGGCCAATGGGATCACATGTTTGCAGAATGGATGAAAATTCATAAAAGGTGATGAGGTTAGCCTGTGGCCGCCTGGGGATGCTGGGTAAAGATACTGACAGTCAATGCCGCTGCATGATCGTAGATGTGGACGGGAACTATCCCAAGCAGGATAATATGTTAGCAGATAGGATTTGATATTGTTGTGATCCAGTTACTACCTTGGTGTTTCCTTCATTTGGGATTGTGATGTTTCTCTTTACCCTTTGCCTACTGAATTGCAGGTTTATTTTTTTCCTGGCAAACATAGGTAAATTTGTTTTGTTGGTACTTTTTAAATTATTCACATGCAACCTAGCCACTTGAGCTCAAATGGAATAAAAAGCTTTATTCCAAACCAACGATGCATTAGAAGAATGTTGGCAGCATTTTATATTGCTCCAACACTTTGTGTTTAATGAAGAAAATGCTTTAAGTGCACACATACCATGTGGCACAGAGGATGAAGAGATTTGAGCAGACACTGTTCACCTTCATGATTGTTCCAATCCTGTTCTTTTTGTTTAAGCAGCAATTTAAATTAACATACAAATAAAAATGTAATATGTAGAGCTTTTAGTAAAGTAGACACACAAATTATCAGAGGGAAGGAAAAAAAAATCAGTAAAATAAAATTAAGCTTAGCAAGAGTTTACTAAGATGCAGATTCATTAAAACCAATCGTTAATATTAACACTTCCTCATGAATTTAGGAGCTCTGGAGTTCACCAGTTAACCAGGGAGCTCATCTAACTTCTAGAAACAAGCGGCAAATATGCTGTCACCTCTGCTTTGCAGGATTAAAGACATATAACTCAAGGGATGCTGTAGCTGATACTGAAGAAGTCAGGTACACACAGACTTGATCTTTCAAGGTGAAAAAGATAGTTAAACCAATAAACCAGAACCTCAGCTGAGGATGAGATGTTAATTTTAATTTTCTCACACTGAAAAGTTTGGCCCTGGTTTTCTGTGCCATTTTCCTTGCTGGAGGGTTGACATTTGTGTATCTCTAAAGCGTGTCTACTGTTGTGTAACAGCTGAAGATCTGGTTCATGATTTTTTGAGCATACCAAAAAAACCCCCTTTATTCAACATTGCAGTACTACCCTGTGCAGACACCAGGACATGACCCACAGTTGCTCTAAGTTAAATTAATTCCTATGCCGAGAAGGGAGTTATGTCCAAGCTGCAGGTCTGGTATGTGCTCTTAACAAACATTTTACATAGGGAAAGGTGGTGATTTTGCTACTGGGATATAATCTGTGGAAAAAGTAAAATCCAAAGAAATGCCAGTCATATTGACTTTGTGGATGATGGGAAAGGAACAATGGAAAAACCCAATAAGGACAAGTACCTTTTACTCCCTTTCTTGTCTCCTCTTTTTTGTAGTGGAATGAAACAATGATTGGATAAGACTAGAAATGATGAACAGGTGAAAAAAAAAACATGAAGGGCACTGCTCCCATCGGGCAGCTGCTTCAAACAAGCATGTCCTCAATGAGAAGACAAAGAATTCCTTCCAGTTTATACCATCTGTGAATCTGCCTTCTATTTGTTACCTTCAGAGAATTTTTTTTCTTTTTTTTACTAAAGATTTCTCTTGTTTTCTTGTTTTCTTTTGGTTTCCAGGAAAAACACCTGCCCAAGAGCATAGTTTTAATGAATCATCTGCAATTTCATACCAAAGCAATACTTTCAATGATAAACACCAATGAGCTAATTTGCCTTTGTAAAAGCAGTTCTGGCTGGATTGACTAACATATTGACTGAAAAAACATTTTGAAAACATGCCTGTTTTTTTCATCCAGAGTTATTTTGTGGAGAGAATAACCCCCTTTTCCAAGCAGCCCTCCACTGACATATTTTGTCTTTGAAAATTTTCCCCTTCTCTTGATTGTTATTCAATGTGATCTTGCTTGCTTTTTCTCCTTGGTAGCTGCACAAAGACAAATTCTGCCCATAAATTCAGGAGAAGCTTTCTTCATATCAAATGAATTTCATTTAATGCATCTTAGGGTGAAGCATTTAAGCTGTGGTATTGCTGAACTTTGCCTTTCTCAGTTTCTTTGTTAGAATGACCTGTCATTCCTTTCTTTTGATGATTCAGTAGGTAATGTCCCTATGTATTTCTAACCCTTAATGTTTGGCTCCATTTGGTTTCTCCAGAATGTTTCCTTTTCAGTCCTCATTAACCCCTCTATTAGTATTTGTTGTTTCAACTGAGTACCACATAACTCCAAAAGTGTACCTGTATACCTGCATATGTTTTTTCTTATCTTCTTCCCCTTTTAATTCATGCTGCAGCTGGTTTTGCTCTCTCCAAGTCCAAAAATCTAGAACCAGATCTTTTATTCTTGGTAACCTGTTTAGAAAGAAGTCACCGACCTCTCTTTCCTGAGTCAGGAAAGGGAATTTGGAATTGAAACTATAGGTAGGCAAAAGATGCTGCTAGCTATTGCAGCCTGTACGTTCAGATACAAAGCATTTAAACTTTTCAGGGTGGAAATGTTTTTCACGGTAATCAGACTGAACATTCAAATGAAAGAAAATAAAAGCTCGCCCTTTTTATATCGGTCCTGTGAAATAAGTTGTGATCATATCCATACCTCTGGAAGGGAAATGAGTGTGATTAATGAAGCAAATCATACATTTTAATGTGTATGATAAAACAGTTATTCCAAAGAGAAAACAATCTCTTTAGCAATTCAAAATATTTTTATTTGCACCTTTTTTTAATCTGCTTTTTCTTTTCATTGCCTTCAAATTCAGGTAGGCTGGCATTTACTGCCAAGATGTTACTATTTCAAGTCTTTCCCTTCCTATTTGCCTTTCCATCTTTTGTGCCTATAATGTCTGTGTCCATTCCCCCTCCCTCTCGAGCTGAAACGCTTTTTGTATTGCATGTTTTTCTAAGTCTTTCTACAGATAAATTAACCACATGAGGGAACACTGCAGAAATCTTTCCCGTTGCTACTCTGTGGAAGTTAATAGGAATGTACAAAGGGTAAAATATGTCTCTAAATGTTAGATCCATTAACTTACCGATCTTTAAAGAGGTTAGATGGCAAGTGAATCTTGGTGTGCCTAGTAATTGTCAGTCATTGAAAACTAACTAAACATATGTGTAAGTGAAAAACAATGAAACACTGAAGATGCATGTATAAGATATGTCTCATATTGCGCTGAAAGTACTGGAAAACCACTGGTTTCAGCTAGCTTGTGAAAGAGGCTAGTATATTTCTTACCTTATTGAAACAGACTGACTTTTCCTGTGGTCCATAATTCTATGCTCTTCAGAAATATGTATAGTGTACTGGTTTCACCTCGACTCCTGATGAAGATCAGTTTATGTCCTAAACACAGGTGTAGTGTCATTCTTAGTGTAGTAATCACAGATGGTTTTCTTCCTGACATGTAAAGTTTCAAGCTCTTTTTAAAAATCATTTAAGCAGGTTGTGGTGTTCTTTTCTTTTTTGCTCCCCACTAATTCTACTATAAGGCTGTTTGAAGACCTCACATTTCTAACGGTTTTCATTTCTAGGCCACATTTATTCGTGATTGGTCAATTCCTACTGAATTATCTTCCTGTGTATTTTTGTTTCACTTCAAACACCATGCTTACTCTTGTAGCTTACATTATCACATCAGACTTATCCTCACCCAGACCCCATTTTTTATCTGATCCATTACATCTTTGAGGCTCCTCGTTTCCTTGATCTTCTCCTTGGGCTTGACAGCTGTTCCACTTTATACTAAGCTGTTAAACTACAGTTTACACACTATTTCAGACGAAGTTGCATGAGGAAGTTGGAAAAGGGCATTGATATTCCTTCATTTGCGTTGTATGTCCCCATTTACCCTATGATCAAATGCATCTTTCTCGGGCTTGACGTGTTGGAAGCAGGAGAGGTAGCAGGCATGATCAGGGAACTCTCTCTGTGATCAGTGGATTGGGTTGCTGTGAAATCGTTGATGAGCCATATGCCAGTCTGTAAACTTTCCCCATTTTCTACACAGAATTTCTTCTGTGTTTAAGGTTATTTGTGTCCCCAGAAATGAGGAGAATAGCAGTTCCTTTCAAACATATCCCTTAGTAGGGATTTGTAACGGTCAGTGCAAAACTAATGAGTTCAGAGTCTTGGGAAATACTCTGCAGTCGATACATAAGGTTCTGATACTCAGAAAGGTGAAGTGTCATTGGGCACTGCAAGATAACTATAGTATTTTGCCATAGTCTTATTTTTAACAAGCTAAATGTGGGAAAGGAAACATTTTACCCCCTGCTGTTTTTCTATACCCCATGCCAAGCTGTCTCCAGTTTCCCTACGGACAGCCATGCTTCTCAGCTCTCTGCATTGGGCAGTCTCTGCACTCTGGAAGGCCTTTGCCTTACTACCCAGACACCTATGACAAGTTAAAATGCTACCACCTTGTGCTGCTTGCCATTTCTTCTCCCATGGACAACATAAGCTAGGCTTTTGGATTTCGCACTCATGTCCCAGACTGCAGGAGGAGTGGTTGTTTCTGGCAACAGGGCAGCCTGGACAGCTTGAAGCAGTTCTTACAGTGACAGGGTTATCTGTAGTAGTCCATCTGTCTGTGCCTCTGCCACCATGTCATGGTCCCTGTGGGCTGAATGAAACAGTGAAACAGGGCCACACTGCAGTCCTTCACCTGGGGGTGGAGCTGAGTGTGCTCACGTCCTGTTCACCTCACCCAGATGTAATTTTTCCTTGGGAACACCCTCTCTTATGTCTGTGCCCGTTGCTTTGCCTTTCCTTGAAGCATCTTTGCTTCTAAGTGACCTTTTCAAAGCAAGAGTGACCACACCTCAATGTGTCTTTGAAGACTATGAAATGCCAACATTTAATACATATTTCATATAGGAACTTCTGTTCCTATATGCTCCACACCATGGAGCCTGCAGTCTGGTGTGCTGGTTTGAATGTTGATGTGTGAATTACTGAACTGTCTGCAATGGCTCCTAGATCTTTTCTTAAGAGATTGGAACTCATTTAGAACTCATCTCTGTTTGTGTTAGGAGTTTGATTGGAATAAATATGCAGTAAATCTTTTTTAAAATCTGTTAAGAGCCATCAAGGCATCTGTCCTGGTTTGAGCGACCCAGGACTAATTTCTCTTCTAATGCTTGGAAAAACTGCACTTTTAGAAGATTCTAGTGTCTAAATTTGTGAAAATATTTATTTTATAGCCAACTACAGTGTGTGGGTTTCAAGGTCTCAGTGTTTTCAAGCTCACCAGGTGCAGGGATGAGGAGGAGCAAGACTCAGGCACTTGACCCAAGCTGGCCAACAGGATTATTTAATACAATGAAGATCACATTCAATACAAATTAGAAAGTCTGCTGCAAAGTTCACTCTCCCTTTATGGCAGTGATCCAGAGAACTCCTTGTGGCCTTCCCTTCCTCCTGAAGGGAGGAAGCGCTCACGGTGTCCGACATTTACTGTCCACTGCTGGGAGTGCACAGCTTCCTACTGAAAGAATTGGATGAGCATAATACTTGTATATATTATATTGGTGTCAGAATCAATATTGGTACTTTAGTATTATTTATGCTAATTATTTAGTAATATTCTATTAAATCTGCTTATATTTCAACCCTTGGGTTTCCTTGTTTTTTCCTGATTCTCCTTCCTGGGTGGTGAGGGGACATCCAGTGATAGAATAATTGTCTAAACAACAAAGAATTTTTGTGGTTTCCTCAAACTATAACAGCATCTTAATGTTTAACCCAAGCAAAATTTTTTTTTTAATTATTTTGATTTCATGAGAAAGCTAATTCCACTTTGACAAGTTGTGGCAATATCTCATTCACACACATCTGTAATCTGCATCTGTAATCTAACCAATAATCAATATTAGGATGACAACTACTCAATACTGTGCACCTGCAGATAATAGGGACTATCTTTACCAGGCATCTATTTGTATTTATATCAACTCACAAGGAACACTGCATGTGATGTTGTTACTTCAAGAGTAGACTCATTGATTTAAGAGAGGCTTTTTGTAAAGGAAAACTGTTAATTCAAAATGAATAAAGTAACTGGAATCTGGCCCTTACAAATTCAACATACTCCTGTAGATTAGCTGTATCTGGAGTTGCTTTGAATCTTTCAGTTACATCTTTTCAGACCCAGATTCTGCAATATGAATCCAAATTTTCACAGTACCTGTATCTATTTGGATTTGATTTTTAATCAGAATTTTCTTATTCCTTCTCTACACTATGTGCTCATTTGAATTATATTTAAAGCCTTCTCTAATGTATATCCTGGATGAAGCAGCAATTCCCTGGTTTTTCCAGAGACAGATCAAAACCTGTGCAGTTAATCCAAATTCAGAATGTCAGTGCAGACTTCTACAGACCTATCTGATGAATAAATATTTCTGAGTTGTGTTCACCATACTCTTTTATCAAAGCTCTATTCCTTATTGTATATTGTTGGATCTCTTTTATGTTTTCGTGTCAGCTGTAACTACATTTCCTCAATTTTTTTCTCTGACAGGTTTGGCTGTTACATTGAATGTGAACAGATCATTTTGTGGTATGAAGATCAGCCATTTAAGACTGAACCAGTTACTGATTTTTTTCTTGTGCATCCTGTATCTTGTGAGAAAGAATATTATTAAGGTGTGTCTTTATGTTTAGCAACAATTCCAACCTATATCTGAGTGCTTCTCCAAAATTTACCAAATTAACATCAGTGCTTCAAAGTAACGATAGAAGTTGCTTCTCTAACTACATTCTGTTGTTTAAATATGTTTTAAAAAACTCAGTAGTTTGCAAATAATGGCCAATTAACATGTTTCAGTTGAGAATCAGGCAAAATATTCCATCCATCTTCCTTATTTGTACAGTTTGTACGATTTGTTCAACTATCTGTGAAAGACTCCATCTCAACTAACTCTAATCATCTAGAAGTTGCTCCCTCTGTGGTCTCTGGAGAGATAAAGAGCTATTTTCTGAATGACGATTCATCTCCAAAAATAGTTTAAATAAATCACAAGTATAATCTAGACATATAACATGTAGATAGCTCAAGTGGGGTGAGATGTACCTCACCTTTGATACGTGATACTATAGGAGTTTTCCTACCTGTGAAGATTAAAGATTTGTTTTAAATGACACATAATAAAGATCAAAACCGTGTTCTATTTCTTGCATGTTCTGAAGTGATCTATGCCCATATTTCAGGACACTCATGTTTACATAGTTTAATCCTGAACTTTTACCTTCCACGGCTAATTAGTATGATGGCAAGAGACCGGAAGGAAAAGGCAGGGTGTCTTGTTACTTCTTAGAGGATCCTCTCATCTTGTCCTGGTCCAACTTGGCCTTGCTGCTTCCCTGGGCACTGTCTTGTGTGTCTTGGGAAGTGTGCATCAATAAAAGTTTCCCTGACACTCCTCCTCTTAACATAGTACTTGTACTTGCAAGGTTCCCACTGCAAGGATGGCAAAGGCTGGAGGTCATGTTTGAAGATGAGGTTACTTATTGAGGGGGAGGGAAATAAGGTTTAACCGACTGTTGAAGGAATAAAGAGGATCTGAAGCAGGCAAATGATGAGCAGGATGGAAATGAGACAGCAAGTACTTAACAGAAAGGAGTGATTGAGAGCTCTTAGGAGTGCCAAGGTGCTGGGAGGAAGAGAGGTTTGGAGAGTGGGGTTTGGAGACAAGTTCTCATCTCATTGTCATCTCAGGAGTGTTCACTCTGCAGTACTTTTCATTAGAATGTGTGTCTTCTGTAATCCACTTCAACATGTGTAATTTGTGTTGGGGGAGCAAGCTGGTTTTATCCTTTTCACCCTGAGACTGGTGCTATATCCAGTCCTGTACCTTAAATTAGCCAGTCTACCTTCATTCATAAAGCTTCAGCTTTCTCTGTACTAACAACAGTATTCTGGAGCTGATTCAGATTCATATCTAGACAGTTTATGTAGTTTATTTTTGGATCCCAAGACTGCTTTAAAATGTATCTTAATACAAACTTCTGCTAGTGGTTAACTGAGTGAAGCT
The DNA here is from genome assembly GCA_013398295.1 of Chionis minor. Classification (NCBI taxonomy): domain Eukaryota; kingdom Metazoa; phylum Chordata; class Aves; order Charadriiformes; family Chionidae; genus Chionis; species Chionis minor. Next base: position 1,187,900 of record VZSF01001726.1, read on the forward strand.
GGCTTTGATTCAATATCCCCATGATCTCAATCCCAATAGCTTTCTTCTATTTTTTTTTTTTTTTTTAGTTAAGTGCACCTTCTATAATAAATCCATAGTTAAAAGAAAATGTGCTAATGCTCTGAACAAAGCAAGCTTTGATTTCATGGTTTAGCAAATCAGTCAAATTTTATCATTGTCGCTAGTTGGTGCTTCCACAAACACAACCTGTAGCAGCATTTTTTTGCCTTTGGAAAGCTTTGGAAAGCTTAACTCCGTCACCATTGATCAAAGCAAGAAAGAGGCAAATCCATTTGTATCAATGACAAATGGATTTAAGACACTATATTTAGGTCCTTTTAACGTAAATAATCTCTATAAAAAATGTCTCTCACTTTGGCTTTAACTGGATTTCCAATATGAATTTTCCCTATGTTGCAGGTCTCGAAATAAAGAAATAATCAAAGTACTATATATAAATACTTACAAATGCCCCAAAACTCACAATGTTTTTGTTGAATATTTGTGACCTGCAGGGAAAAAAATAACAGTACCAGATCTCATCTGGCTTGATGGTAGAAGAGCTGAAACCCTAATTAGTTGGCATTAACACCTAGTGCTGCTGTCCATTCATAATGTCACGTTGCTTCAGAATTATTGCTCCTTTAAAGTTAGGCATAATGATTAGGATTTTGCAAAATTGGCTGTTTCTATCTTTACTCTTTTCATGTTGCCAGGAGATACATAATGGGGGGAAGTGGGCACAGGTGGCACTAAATATGTGTGATCGCACGTACTTGGATTACCATGGTAGTACAGTATCTTTAAAATGATTGATTTGCTAAATTGTCTCAACTAAAAATAGCAAGGCGATAACTTAGCATAAATGAATTATTAATATTTTTCCTTTCTCCAATAGCCAGAAAAAGATCATAAATAAATAAATAAATAAATAAATTTGGGACCTAGCAAAAAAAGGTGTGGTCCAAGGCCAGAGTCAACTGCAAAATAGCTATGAACTTTAGTGGAATTTGGACTTTGGCAGATCTGAGAAAGGGAGAATGGTCAAAATTAGAACTTCAAAAAGTCTATTATTTCTCCAAGAATCTTCTCTATCCCCTTTCAAGTGCAGACTTTTTCCCAAAAGTACGTTTAAAGAGTACAGAGGGCCAGGCAGGGAAGAGAGCAAGCTCACAATAGAAAGCTTTCTCGTAAATGCAGTATGTACCCAGAGGATATTAAAAGACTTTTGAGTAAACTCTATGATTGTACCCTGGCTGAAAAACACAAGAGCCTGTAATTATGCTGTGTTGTATTTATTCACTGGTGAATTCTTTTAGCTCTTTTCCCCCCCCATAGGGTATTCTTTATTTGCAGGTTGCATGTTTTGGGTGTACTTCATTTTTAATACCATTCATAATTTTGTTTTGGAACCATGATATTTATTAGAACAGTATAGCATATAAAGGCCACATTTTTGCCTTTGTGCAGCTAAATAAATAACATATATAATACATATCCATCTCAGTGCTGAATACATTAAGGCACATTCACAGTACCATACTTTTCAACATCCAGCTCTATGATTTAACTCTGCTGTGTACTATTTTTTTATTAAATCAGACAGATTGGTGATCTATTTTGCAGTGCATGGAATGTAAGCAGTCCCTGGTACTCTTCATTCTCTGCACACCCTCTGTTCTTTAAGATATTTATTGAAATGGTTGGTGAGGTGCAACAAGCCAGACATAACGTTCCCCTTGCCTTTTGTGCGACTACACTGTAATGAAGAATTAATAACAGATTCCCGAAGAATATTAATCATACTTTCACAAGCCAGGTGGGAACAATTTAAGTGCAGGAAAATTAACGTAATGGTCCAACTCATAGGCCTGTGCAGAAAGTCAGAAAAAATGGGCCCTGCTAAAGGGCTTTCCTTCATCTCCAATGCGGTGAAGTAGCGCAACTTGCTGCACAGACCACTGAGCTGCCTCCGTTCTCAGCAGATCTTGGCCTTCAGAAGTGTCTGGCTGTGCTATCAGCACCCCTCCTGGGTTTTACGCATAGGTACTCACTGAAAAGCCCTCTCTTTACAGGATAGAGAATTGATCTAAACGGAAACCATTCATCCCTTCCTGTAAGAATATTCCCACTTGAGAGAAAAGGTGATCTGACAATCTTCGTACATTAGTATACAGCGGCAAAAAAATCATGTGGCCAGTGAAAATATTTACTTTTGATATTTTCAAAATATTTTTTTCTGGTATCTTCAAAGTATTTCATTACAAGCTTCATTTTTTTTCCTTTTTATATTTCATGGTTTTGGAAATAGACGTTAAATTATATTTAAAAATGAAAAGTGGTTTTAAGCAAACCTCCCCTTGAGATTTCTCATCACAAATATATTCCTAAATTTTTTCCAATTTTTTTCCGGGTCTGGAGAATCACTTAAAACCTCTTCATTCAGGGAAGCAGTTTCAATTTTGACAAATGGGTGTTTCCAGAGGAAAAAAAAATTCTGTCAGAGACAGTCTGACTAGCCAGAGGGCAAAGTTCCCAGCGAGGCTTTACAATACCACATTTTCTTGACGTGATAAATCTATGATAACTCTGTGGTAGTTAGCACCTTCCATTTTTTGCAGAATGCAAGGTCAGAAGTTGACCCCGCAAAACATCTTTAATGAAAAATTATAACGATCTGAGTATAACCTGTAAAACAATTAATTTTCCCCCTTCTCTTAAAATATTACACAAAGGGTAATCATGTTAAAAGTACACTATTAATTAGACATTGTGCTAAAATGAAAAAGGCTTTATGCAGAAAAGTACAGAGTTTCACTGCGGTCTTGTTTTTTAATCAAGATAAACATATTACATCAGGAAGAGCTAGATATTTTTAGTAAGCTAACTGTTGAGAAATTTTACTAAATCAATTTTACGAAATCTTGGCCCCACAGTTAAGCACAGAAATGACTGACTAGTCAGAAGGGGATGGGGGGCTACTTGTGAGTGTGATGATTATTTTAGGGAAAAATCTCCCAGTCCTAGGCCAATTAGGGGTTTGTTGCTGTTTTCACAGGTATGGTGAATAGGAAAGAGTCCAGTGAAGTGGTCGTGAAAAAATCATCAGAGAGATCCAAATCAATATTTTCTTATGCCAAGCATATTTCTCATGCATCTCTAATGTAAAGTGTGTTCAGCGTGTTTAACTTCACATGGCCTGCTGCTCACCTGAGTGACTGGGTACTGCTGGTGCACGGTGGGATGCTTTGCGTTGCACTGGCAAACTGTGCCGGTAGCTCCTGCTGATTCTTTGGATAGGTGGGATGCTCATTGCAGCAGGTCATAGCGGTAGCTGCTCATGGCGTGATCATAGTCACTGGGGCTCAACCTTTCTCTTCTTCCAGCTCATCCTGTATGCTTCCTGCTGTCCTGTTGTATCAAATGCAAAGGATAACAGCCCTGTTGTTGCACTTAGTCATGGGCCACCATGCAATGCTGTGAGGAATTTAGTCTTTCTGACAAACTGTAAGTGCTTATAAATCTTAACTGAGCCATGAGGATGTGCTGTGGCTCAGAGGATTGGTGTGTGAAGACCTGCATTAAGGCAGCTGAACCTGGCAATGTTTTCCTATCCCACCCCCCCACCTCCATCTTTCGGCAGGGGTGGCCTCTATCCTGAATTCTGTGACAGTGTTATCATAAAACATGGACTCAGGTGATTCTTCATCCCTAGTCAGCCAGCTAAAAGGGACCCCTTCCCCCACCTAATAATAAAGGTGGCAGATGTGGCACATGTCCTTGGAAAAAGACCACAAATAATACAGTTTCTAGAGACTCCAAGACCTTTAGGATTGCTCTGACTTGCTTAAATATAGGGATGAGGATATTATACTCTGTTCTCTTCTTTCTCCATTCATTTCCTTAGGTACACATGACACCACTCCCCAGGTTAAATTTCCAGAGATCACACACGAGATGAAAAAGACTCATTTTGGTCTTTTTGCCCTTGCTTTAGGGCAGGAGCATCAATGGTCCAAAGCATTCAAATATTTCTTTTGAATCTGCATGACGGATATAGATTTTAGGTCTTTCAGGCAAAGGAGGAATGACTTTGCATGTTGAAAGCAGTAATCAAAATGCACAGTGTTTGAATTCAAGCTCTGATGTAAACGCTACACAAAATCCCAATCAACTCCTAGCAGAATTTCATAAGGACATGCAAGGAACACCTTGATTAAAACAGTGGTCTACTGAGCCTACTTTCTAACTGCTTCTTATTGTTTTAATTCAAAGTTTTTCTCTTATTGAAAAATTAAGTAGCAGGTGTAGTTTTAATGAACTGTAGCGGACTGGGTTTAGTGGTGTGGTAAATAGGTTGTGATATTCATTTCCAATTAAAGTTCTTTTGCAAAGATCAATGAAGCACATTCTCATAAATTGAATCACAGTAAACTAATAAACAAATTTCTTTCAGCCTGCTGATGGCAAATTGTTATTTCCTTAACATGTTAGATCACATCATGGTATTAATTATATGATGTATGAGCAACAAAGAAGCAATCATTTATTTAAGAATAATTTTGTATTTATTTTTACCTTGGAATTAGCCTTACAGATAATTCCATACCTATAGGTAAGGAACATTGAGCATTAGAAAAAGGAAATTTCAAGTGAATATTTTTAATACTAGACTTCTGTCTGTCATCCAAAAATATTTTTAAATTTCTGTTAATGAATGTGCTGCATTATTTGTTTTGCTGATTAAAAGGGCCACTACAGCTGGAAGGGTGGATTGTAACCTTTAAACTCAATTAGTATATGAGACATTCACATCACTAGCAACAGTGTTCATGAATAATAAAGCAAAGGCTTAATTCTGCATCTGCAAACACACTGCTATAGTCATTTAAAAAAATTAAGATATTAATTTACCAATCTTAAATGTCAGCAGTATATTCTTAGCATATAGTAATGGTGTAACAGTTTATTGTGATCCTACTTTTGCTATATAAGAATACGTTTTGGTGCTGAATAGAGCCCTGATCATTGACTGAGGTCCCTGTGGGGCTATCAGCATATAGACTAGGCTAATAAAAATGATGAAATAAAGCTCTCACTGTATAATAATGTAATTTCTTGAGATCCTGTCATTATTGTAAGCATGTGAGATGCCTATCAGAATGAATTAAGCATCCCAGTAAGAGCTTATTTAAGCTTTCACTATGTGAGGTTACATAAGCTAAGCTTGGGTTTGGAAGGCCAAATTCTCTTCAACCCCTTTTTAGGCTGGTGTAGCCTCAGTTTTGCTGGAGGCCATTCAAAGCCCCAAGGTTAGACTTCTCTGGCATGTTCTCTGGAGAGGCCCATCTCTCATCTTCAGCTATAAAGAGAAGCAAGAGAGAAGACTGAAGCTCATTTAGTGAATATCTCCTACGTAAGAAATAGGAATTTGCGAATCTTTTTCTAAATAGATAGTTTTATGTTTGGACATGCTTATCTTCTGTGGTCTTCTTCACAGCACAACATCTTTTCCTTCCACTTAAGAGAAGCTGATGCTTTATTGCATTTTGGGATCTTTATTGTGATTTTTCCATCTGGTGTTTATCTCAGACTAAGTTTATTGCTAATGACTGACTCCTAGTTAATAGTATTGACATGCATCTTGTAAGGACTCCCCAGGTTCTACAGAGCTACCTAGAAGTTTGCAAGTGAAAAGCTGTCATTTCCTGCACTGGAAACTGGGCACTGACTCTGGAGAATTCCACTTCTGAAAAGGTGAAAACCTTGTGGTTGCCTTTGTCTTATTTTTAATGCAAAACATGTCTTGAAATTTTGCGGTCAGCCAAAGATCTTTTTCAGGCTTGAATATAGTTATTGTGCAAGTGCAGGCTATCTGGAAATCCAGCTTTTATTTTCCTTGTGAGACCAGAGCAAGAGATAAAATGGAAAGATTTAGGTCACGTAAAAGGGAAAATAAAGTGGCTGGTGACTTTGTGTAGCTCGCTCGTGTGTCTCCTTTTCTGTGCTGCCCTTGTCCTTGGGTTCCTTGTGTTCCTTGTGTTTGTCTAAGAGGTGAACTGTAAAGTAAAATCACAGTCATTTTCTTGTTCTTCAGTCCTCTGGCAGATAGCCGCAATTCTCTGGTGATAACATGTATTCTGTTCTTCTTAGTGATCTTTTTACAAAAGCCTCCGTAAAAGTGATTATTCTGTTTCAGTCGTAGTGTTAGGTTTCTTGTGGGGGGAAGGGGAATGAAATAACAAAAATATGACTAATTGTAAATCATTAGGTTTGCAATATGTGACAGTTTCCAGATGGGAGGTGGGGTCTATATCTGGATGTGCCAAAGTCCTACTGGTGATGCAGAGTGGCCATGGTCACTTGAAAAGTGTAGTGCCAGAGAGTCCTTGCAAGAGGTAAAACACCTTCCCACTTCACACCAAGCAGAGTCTGTCTTAGGTCCTAGCTCTGCCTTAGCTCCTAGATCTGCCTTACATCTTTTCTGAGTCTTTTTCAGAAGACTTGAAGTTGTAATTCTTCCAAACAAGCAAAAACCCATGCTGTCTTCAAACTGTGGATATCTTTGCTTAGCATGTAAACGCCTGGTCTTTTTGGCTCACTGTGCAGCACCAGAGATGGCTCGAGGCAGCAGGTTCACACGCGTCTTCTGGAAGTTTCTCTGTTGCAGCTGTGCATTGTAACACAGTATTGTCCAGTGAGTTTTATGAATGAGTATGAATTAGCTGCAATCAGGAGAAGTGCTAGTGTTAATCAAATACTAGCCAAAGATACTCTAAACACTGGGAAGCACCTTTACATCTCATGCATTCAATTTGAGTTATTCTACTAACTAATAAGTTTGGAAACAGAAGTAACCATTCCAATAGCATAACAGACTTGAGATGGGAGGAAAATTAATCTGCAGCTTAACAGACTGAGAAATACCTACTGTAGTGCAAAATAAGGTTTGTGATATGATGAATTACTTGTGTTGTGTGGAACAGGACATGAGATGAGAGAAAGTTCAAACAAGATTTTCCTGCGAGAGCAGAGTTTGACTTGAGTTTATTTCATATCATCATCCAGTGTCCCTCCTTCACAGACAACATCAATAGACCCAGTATTTGCATAACTGTTAATTGGGGTGAAGTGGAAGGCATATAGATATGTGGCAAGCTTGGTCTATATTTTCTTACATTAAAGTTTGTAGAAAGTCCATATATACATAAAGCTAAATAGTTAAGGGGTTTACTTAATGCATACACTTGTTTGTTTGCTTAGTCACCTTAGATTTGCATGTTAGGAGGAATTTGCTGATTTTGTTCAGTGATCTGGTTAGGTTTCCCTCCAACGTCACAACAACGCACCAATAGCAAAACTCTTGGCTGCACTGAAGACAAGGGTGGCATTCCCACCAACTTAACACAACAAGGACTTCTGCCTAGATCCTTAGGAGACAGGATAAGACAGATTTCTATTTAATATATTTTCTTCTCAAATGTTGAAAATAAAGAGCAGAGCTATATGTTGGTAAAAATATCAACTGGTGCTGGAAGTGCTAATTTATTTTTGTGCATGAAATAATTATATTTGATTCATAAAAGCTCAGAATTGCTAGCATACAGCACCAGTCTCCTCAGCATGAGATCTGTGGTGATGGTAGAAGAAGAGTGCATATAGCCTCTCTGAAAGTAGGGCACCTCTTGGTAAATCTTTCTACGATCTGTATCAACAGAACAGCAAGTTTCCTTACTTGTTCCCAACCCTTCCCAAACGTTTCTTCACAGTCATCTTAATTACATTCCCGTATTTCAAAGTTAAGCATTTTATCTCTGGCCTGAATTAGCATAGCATCCAAGCCACTCATGGGTAAAACAGAGATGGAGATATTGTATGTGCTAAAAGCTTCTGTAGGTTCAAATCAGCTGGATGGAATCACAAAAGGAAAATACAGTGTTGGCTGTTAAATATAACCAGACTGCTGTGTCTCAGGAAAGCTGCAGGCTGTTGACAGTCAGGAAACTACTCTGAGGACATATCACTATGTTCCTGCCCTGTTCTTATACTCTTTGGGAGGATTTAGATTAAATGGACCTTTCACCCCATCTGTGTAGATTTTGTTATATTCTTAGGTTTTTTCTACTATACTATTCAGATTCCCGCTTAAAATCTACTTCTTCAGATTTTTTTATTCCTTCCTTTCATGTTCTTCTCATGTTACATGGCCTTTGCATGGACAGTGTCATCTTTTATGACTCTAAAGCCTAAACATAACTATTATGTTTAAGTATTTTTAAACTTTAAAATAGTTCAAGGTATCTGACAAACGGGAATAGCTGCTGAAATGGAAATTACCTGTGGAGATTTGTTTATAAATTTAGGCTTCTGTATTCTCTTGGGTGATTTGAGTGATTCCATCTTACACAGAGTTTGAGGGCTTCGATCACCAGGTAATGATGTGGTTAACAGAAGATTGGATTTCCTGCAAGAAGCACTTACCTTGATTGATAAGAAAATTTGAGAAAATTCGTTCAAGACTTAATGAGATTGACAAGGTCATGGTTGAGGCAGGCATCCACCTTGAATAGATAAGGTTATGTGTTTAGAAGAAGTAATCCAAAGACAATAAGCTTCTCAAAAAAATGGATCATTTTTATCTACTCTGAGATGATGAATGAAAACATTAGACTTGTGCCTGTGACAGAGAGTCTGGGGTGCGAAGATCAGGAGAGATTCTTCACAAAGTCATTTATAGCGCTAGTGTTGCTGCTGTCCCTTTTTTATACCATTAAAAAGAATATAAAAATGACTTTCAGAATCTTTGTGGCCTCTAAAATCATCCCAGACCTTTATCTTACAACTCTGTGAGCTGTTTTGTCTGTCAAGAAAACTGGAGGTCATAAGAGAAGGGATATCATTCCTGACTGCGTGCTCATCTCCTGCTATCCACAGTGGGCTCCCTTAGGGCTGTCAGTGAAGCCAAAAAGGCTTTTTAAATTCATGAATCCTGGAGTCTTTCTTAGCCTGGGTTTAAAAAAAAAAAAAAANAAGATAACTAAATAAGACATTAAAAGAAGATGGACATAGATGAAAAAAAGGAGACGTATTGTTTCAAACATGCTAGGAGTAATTTATGGAAAAATACATTTACACATATGTAATTTCTATCTTGAATTGATGCAAGGGACTTAGTTATTTTGTTTTCTGTTGCAAGTGATAAGAAGTGGATATGGCCAGTAGAAACGGTAACATACTTTTTAGTGTACTTTAAATATGAGTGCTTGACACCACATGAAAAGCAAACCTGTGCTTTAGTCCTTATTCCAAATCTAACTATATGGTGTTCTTCTGCCTATTTTGCCTTGATGTGCCATAAGTATTGGAACCAACTAATTTAGAAATTTCTACCTATATCTCATCCTAACTCCTGTCTCATTTTCACCATTTGTTAATATTTGCTTGTGCATAGTGATTCCAACATACAGTAGCCTTTTAAATGTACATGGCTTCACCCTTAGAGTTAGTCTGGCACAGAAACCTCTTAAAAGACAGAAAAAATTGTTCTATTTTTATTACTTATGCAAGATCCTTACAAGCAGTGTACCAAAAAAAACGCATGCCAAACACTTTGGAAGAGTTGTATCATGCTATTTCAGAAAAGTGTGTTCACAAGAGTTTATATTTGCTTATATAGTATTTTTTTAAAGAGTTTGCATGTAGTGGAGGTAAATATGTGAAAGGGAAAATAATTGAAAATGGAGTAGGAGAGAGTTGGACATATTCCATATGTAGTCTATGTTGGACTGTAAGCACTTTTCTGTATACTTTATTCAGTTTTCATTTAATAGATCACCCCAGAATGAATACAAGGAAGGTAAATATGCATTAATTTTTCTGTGGAGTTCATAAATGCAGGCACAGAAACCTGCAGCTCCTGATCCACAGCAGGTAAACTAATCCTACATTCACTGAGCCAATGACAAGTATCTGCCCCTTGATTCTCAATTAATTTCGCTGTTTTTACAATTACATAGAGTAAAAAGTATTCTTTGCTCGCCACAACAGGATTTCTGAATCATTTCTACAGAACCCCATTATGCTTTTACATAACACTTTTAATTTAATCTCTAATAAAACTGTGCAGAAGTCTCCTAAAAAGACTAAATGAAAGCCTTTGATGAGGCAGTGGTTCTATTTTCAGGTTTCAGTAAATAACCTATTGAAACTATTCGTACTTTATAAAATTTGTTTATATTGTTATCAGTAACCCTGTATGAAAATATACTTGAAATGCTAATAGATCATCCTGCCCTTAATTTGGAAGGATCCTATGGCTCTCTTAATGTTATTAGGAAGATTAAATTATCACTAGTTCTACCATCAATGGACAGGATTCTAACCTAATTTAACAGCTTTTAATACTAGGGCATAAGACATAATGCAGACAGAAAATTTAAAATTACGTGGAATTGCTTCTTGTGATGTAAATAACCCTTCTTTAACATTTGCCTGTTCGTCTTGCATTTCTAATGGAAACATTTTTTCAGCAATAAGAGTGAAGGGGTGTCCTCATTGACAGATAAGTTACTTCAGCAGAAGGACATTTTTGAAAGCAGATTCATGTGAGAGGAGTGTGTTGGATAGATGGGAAGGCACCAAGCTCACAGGGCAGTTGGCTAGGCTTCCTGATGCATGCTGAAACTTCTTTCTTGCCTCAACAGCCTTATGTTGTTCTCCTTTTGTTCCGGTTATGACTGTTAACATCATTTTTCTTCCTTGTTTTTGAAAATTGTGCTCCATTCTCTTAGCCACATTGCTGTTCTAGTCAGCTTGGTTATAAAATCCAGCAAATCTCTGTTTCTTCTACATGAAAACTTCCTAATTACCAACTACAAACACAGAAACCTTTAGTGCTGTAGCTGTGTTTTCCCAATGACAAGCATGGGACTTAACTATGGACATATTACAGGATCTTAAAGACTTGATGTAATGAGATTTCCAACAGATTCTTAGTGGAGCTTGAAAGACTGGGGGTTCCCTTAGGGCTTTTTCCTGAATTGCCAAGGCCACTCGCATCCAGGTTTGCTTCAAAAGAAGCATGGCCAGCAGGTCGAGGGAGGTGATTCTCCCCCTTTACATTGCTCTCATGAGACCCCACCCCGAGTACTGTGTCCCGCTCTGGAGCTCCCAGCACAAGAAGGACATGAACCTGCTGGAGAGGGCCATGAAGATGATCAGAGGACTGGAATATTTCTCCTATGCAGACTGGCTGAGACAGTTTGGGTTGTTCAGCCTGGAGAAGAGAAGGCTCCAGGGTAACCTTATAGCAGCCTTCCAGTAGCTGAAGGGGGCCTACAAGAAAGGTGGAGAAGGACTTTTTACAAGGGTGAGTAGTGATAGGATGAGGGGTAATGGCTTCAAACTGGAAGAGGGCAGATTTAGATTAGATCTCAGGGAGACATTTTTCACTCTGAGGGTGGTGAGACACCGGAACGGTTGCCCAGGGAAGCTGTGGATGCCCCATCCCTTAGAGGTGTTCAAGGCCAGTCTGGATGGGGCTTTGAGCAACCAGGTCTAGTGGAACGTGTCTTTGCCTATGGCAGGGGGGTTGGAACTAGGTGATCTTTAAGGTCCCTTCCAACCTAAACCATTCTATGACTCTATGATAATTATGTCTTTTGCCTCTTGCCGAATGTCTTGAACAAGGGTGGAGTGCTTAGCTATCCTATATATCATGGTGTTTCCCGCCCCCATGCAAATCTACTCAGTAGTTTAGTTCTGAACATGAAACCTTACTGAGACATCATATATTGACACTGCCATCCCTTAGGATTAGATTTTACAACTTTAGTCAGCTTAAAACAAAATCTTTCTTACAGTTCTCAGCTGGAATGGAGGGTATTGAAGTCTTCCAAGAAGCATTCCTATGCTGTTGTCTCTTCTGTTGTGGCTGTGGTTTCTCGTTATTTATTCCGTTGTTAGATTTTGATGCCGAAGGTGCCCAGAGCTTTACATAAGCAAATTCATCAAACTGGGTCATGCATAACCACCCAGCACTTTCTTGCTCGAATTTAGAGGTATATTGCAGAGGTCATTCATTTTTATGCAGCTGGGCATTGTGATTCCTGAAGCATTCATTAGGGAGAGCATCTGGGGGAAAAAATTCAGACAAGAGCAAGTCAATTTGTCTTCCTTTATTGATGGCAAAACCATGAATCACCTTGAGCTGGAGATCTGCCTTGGATTGATGCCATGTTGAACCTAAGCTCTCTGAGAAAAGCTTCATTCCTTTGTTAGGGTACAAAGACGGTAATTTTGTGTCATTCCTCTTATTGTATGGCCTTTCCTCTGCAGAAGAGGAAAACAGGTTCAGTTGATGACAGATGTGAAGTCATCAGATCTCCAGAACTTTGTCACCTAGTCATTCAGCTTCATGTGATGCAAATTTCGAGATGACATAAATCAAGAGATAGGTTGCATGCCAGTAAGTGGCTGCATTGATAAGAGAGAGAGAGAGAATGGCAGCCTGTCGGGTAAGTAATTAATAAAAGAACCAGAACAATAATAAATAATCTGTCCTTCTGATCTGTCTCAGTATGGTGAGGCGCATGCTTGACTTTTCACATACAGATAGCTTCTTGGAAGTCATTCCTGCACTGGAAGCTGATGAAAACATTCACATACTGAAAATTTATATACCTTTAGTTATGTTACAGTGAAATATTTCCTCCTACCTCTATATATGTCCTGTGTGTCTTTCCAAACCTGTGGATCTTTATCCTAGCTGTCTGGCAATTCACACATACATAGAAAAGGTCATTAGTGTTTCTTGCCTTGTGAAGAAGAGGAGAGCTTGTAATGCTGTAATGAAAACACCAGTACAGAAGAACATCCCCCCTATTCCCAAAGAGAAGTGAATTTAATTAGCATAAGTCCTCCCTCTTCTGGAGGGAAGAGAGATAAAACACCCAGGTTTTGCAGGGGAAAAAAAGGATTCAGGAGAGCTGTAAATGATCTTATCCAGCATGTTGTAAAACAAAGTATTTTGATAAAGTACTAGGAGGAAATTGCTTTGGATTGGGAACTGTTCATTCTGAAAGACCAGATCAGCAAAGAGGAACAAGATATTTTCCTCATATGTTCATGTATGTTAAAGAGTTCTCCAGTGAGAATCCTTCCCCACCCCACCTCCGCGTCCTCTTATGAAGTGGCTAGCGCCAGAAGTTTAAGATGAGTCAAATCTTCTAAGACATCATTTTCAAGTTTGGTAGAGTTCCTGTTTCCTTGATCTTCCTCTTCCTCCATCAATGTTTCCACTAGGTGTCAGCTACAACGTTCAATTTGGCCTCCAACTAGCTCAGCTGGTTTAGGTTTAGTTGGTTTGGGGTTTGGGAGAGGGGAAGACAAGGGTTAATCAACTTGTGTTTCTACTGCTTGTTTAACCTTTAAAATCAGAACATTATAGGCTGTGAGGGATTTGAAATGGAACTTCCATTCAGATTATGGTGACAGCTTCAACTTGACTTTGCTTTACAGGGATTTAAAATCAAAAGAGCTTTCACTTTTTTGGAAATCATTCAGTGCCCCTTTTTAGCTTAAACCCCAGGGATAATTTCTCATTGTTCTTGATAGGAACTCTTTTGGCACTGTCAGCCTTACTAAGTTAACATTCATCCAGGCTTTCTAGTTAATATTTTCTTTACTATGACGAACTGTTGCAATCCAGGTTAACCTTTTAGAGGGTTTGCAACAATGCACCATCAGAGCACCTAAACAGACATCAAACTAATCTCCCGAATCTGGTGTGATGGGTTGTCAATTGACTGGGAATACCTATTGCCTGACATTACACTGCACAATATAATATGATTCTTATTAAAATAATTTCTAGGCAAAGCCCTTGATACTATATTTTAATTATCATACTCACAAAATATTCTGGGCAGGTTACTTTCCTCTCTTTTTCCCACTGAGTATTTCTACGAGCTATTTTTGTAAAGTGAACCATTTAGCTGCAATAAAAATTGAGTTTAATCTAGACATTTGTAGGAACACAGAAATTGTCATAACACATCAGATCAATGGTTCATCTGGAGTTGCTAAGGTGTCTTGCCTTTGACAGGAGCCAAGCCAGATGCTTCAGAAAATGGTTTAAAACCCCTGTAATGGATAATTCAGCAATAACATACTGGAGGCTGGTTCTGACCAATCACAAGCAGGTACGACTGTCTTATGTCCTGAAGTATGAGGGCTGCAATCCCTTAAACACTATAACACACCTACCATGACTGCTTGTAGAAACTTACTGGCTCATTTAAATGTCACATTTCTCATTTCAATGAGCACGTGGATTTCTGTTGCTTTCTCTGAAGCTTCATTTTCCCAGCATTGTACTTTCTTATTTATTTACCCTGTACATCTCTTCCCAGCCCATGTTTTTCTCTCCGTCTCCATGTAGGGAGTTTATGCTCATTTGAATAAGAGACAATCTTCTGCCTTGCAGTTTCCTGCAGATGCTTTTGAGCACTTGACAAGTCTCTCCGGTGCCACAGCAGACAGGCACTCTCATCCATCCCCAGTGCTGTAGATCCTGTCAGCAACAGTAGCATGTGCTGCCAGGATGCTACAGAACATAAATCTGTTGGTAATGACAGCTCTTCCACAGCCTCTCCAATCTGCGGCTATCAGAAACCCAGCTTTGGACAATGGCCATTCTTTCATTTAATATTTGGATGGATGGCTGGATGGGTTGATTCCCATCTACCTGGAAGTAGTAGTTCTAAATTGCCTAATAAACCTCCCTCTCTCCCAGTGTGGGCTGGAGATATTATCATCTTTAAAAGAGAATTTGGATTGTATGTTTGAAGTGTCGTTACAGAGAAGTATGCAATGCCTGACCGGTTTTTATTCTGGTATCCAAATGAATATACATTGAGGACGTCTTGGCAAATCTGTGTAGAATCCTGTCGGTGTATCAAATGCCCAAGTTAATAGGAATTTTGCATGCTAAAGGACCGTGAGATGAGAATTGTGAACAAACCTGCCTTGCAGTGATTTTTTTTTCCCAGGTATTCTGCAGCTGGCTTTGTGCTCAGATACTAAGTTACTTAATGTAAATGAATGAGAATATGCACCAGTTTCATCTCTTCCTTTTTTTATCTCCTCCTCTACTTTTGGTGGTTGTAGGGAGTATTTAATGGCAAAGTGCTACCTATGCAACAGTAGTTCACCTTTTTTTTCTCTCCGGAGGAAACCCTTGGCTTTCTGCTTCATGTCTGTGAGGTTCCAGACAAGAGCTGAGACGCATACAAGAGAGAGGGATCAGGGCTTGGTTCTCCTCCTTGCTACACTGCTGCTATGCTGGTTGGCACTGATGAAAATCAGCAGAAGTGTACCGATACAACAACTGAACATATCTGTACATAGACACACTGAAATCGCAAAAGAAAAGAAAATTAATGAAAACTTTTAACCCCAGCACTGCCCAAACTGCAGTTATAGCAAAAGCTGTATGTCGACAAGCTCTCTGATTGAAGGTTTGGGGTTATTCAGTTGTTTGGTGTCCTGAACAAACACTTATTTGAACAGAGACTGTACCCTGTCGCAAACTGACACAGCATTACCTCAAAAAGTCAGGCTATTTCTCTGAAGGTTGCCCCCGTAGTTCTAGTTTGCTGTACTGGTATCTAAGTCAATTCCCACCAAACTTGCTTGTAATGAAAATATATTCGTAAGTGCAAACTGTGTCTTTACTCCTTAGACTAGTGGCGTTTCCCTGTGAAATTACCATATTTTACAAAGCAGATGACTCATATCAAGAGCATTCTTAAGGGCCACTAAGAAACAGATCTATTCCTAAAAATAATCTGCCTTTTCATTAAGTAGTAGTCAGGAAAGCTAGCTTCAATGCAGATCATTGCCTGCTACTATCTTTTGCCCATCACAGATGGCAGGAGGCACATTTGGGACCATTAATAACAGAAGCTGTCAGCAATTCTTTTAATGATATAACCATGCTGCCTCCTCTAAACAGAAAATAACATGATTTGTGTAGCAAAAACTATTGCTCAGTGATAGGGACGTCATCATCTGTCATGTCTGTTTGTTTTATTTCTAAGGGAGCTAATCAGGAAGCTGGCAGTGCTTTAAACTACTACCAACTACCAGTTGTCTTCTCAACTTCAAACACGATGCAAAGCCAACATTTGTTTTCCTGTGACTGATCAGTTCTTCTGAAATACGTACAAGCTACATCTGTGCATTCAGTCAGTGGAATCCACCATTCTTAATTTGTCCCCAAAGATGCTTCCGAATCTACCTGGTCTAATTCAGCTGTGTTCTGAGGGATTTGAAAGTCCTTAGTTGATGCTGCTTAGTTGTCTTGTTCTGCTGAGTTGGCTCTGAGACACTGTAAGTTCAGATTTGATCTATTCATTTTAATACCACCACTCTAGACCTTCCCATTTCATTTGAAATACTCCTCAGCTGGGCTCAGCCCTTTCATGGCAAGTCTCTGATATAATTCTGGACTCTTGGATTGCTCACAGATTCCTTAACTAGTTTCTGGTTCTCCATCACATGCCTGGTGCTAATGGGGGAACTGCTTTGCTATGTAGAGTCTTAATATTTCCTGGAACACAGGCAGGTCAGTGACACAAACATTCAAGTGCTTTGAATATTTTCCCTTTTTGTTGACACGAATCATTGTCCAGGACATCTGTTTTCAGCTTGGTCTGTAGCTTTAACTTCTCCTGAGGTCCCTAGAAATACCAGAAAGTAAAGCCTCAGGTCTTCAGCAAGCCAGAAAACATTACAATTTTCTCCCTGATCTGATGTTTATCTTTTGGTTTTCAGACATTCTGCTGATGGGCAATAATTTATATATACCTGTCTGCACATACCTAGAAAAACAGTATAGAAGGTACTGGTGGGGAGGAGAACATCAATAATGACAGCTTGCTTTTTATTTTAAAGTTGAATTTTCTGGGTTTGTTTCATATTGTTTCCTTTTATCTCAATTTATCTTTTTGTCTAGCATGCTTACTTTTCCTGTTGACATCATATTTTCTTGATTCATATTCCTTAATCATCTATCATTTTTCTCTTATTTATATTCATGCCCATTTTCTCCTTATTTGTTCTCTTTTCTTTCCTCTTATTATTTTGCCTTAGTGAAATTCCCTAACTTTTTCTCTGTTTTCCATCCTTTGCAAGATAGCAGCCACTCTGCTGTGATCAAATAACATAATCGTGCTTCCTCTGACACTAAGGAGATAACCCCTTTGTGCGCATCCCTTTCTTGCTAAGTGATACAGACAACTCTCAAGTGATGACAAAAGCCAGCTAAGCGGTGATGAAATATAAACATTTTTTGGCACACTGCTGAAATCCTGCATCACAGAGAGATGGTGCCATTTTGATTGATTTGCTGGTGGGATCCAAGGGGAGGGACGGAGCTGTCCAAGTGTTAAGAGTCTTTACTAGCAGCACAGATGACAGACTTAAGACAAGCCCTAAGGAGTATGTCTTTGAAATTTAATAACATAAGAAGAAAAATATTCCACACTTCACTAGCAAATCTAATGCTACACACTAAAAGCATTATGAAGCACTTTTTTTAAAAAAAAAATTTTTTCTTTTTTTTTTTTTTTTTGAAAAAAGAAAAAGACCGGGTTTACAAAAATTTGTT
>VZSF01001726.1:1205859-1233599 GCA_013398295.1 Chionis minor
CCATAAAAAAATTTTGAAGCCTTTTTTTTAAAAAAAAAATTTTTTTTTTTTTTTTTTTTTTTTTTAGAAAAAGGAAGAGAGCTGGTTTACAAAAGTTGATTAGGAATGTGGTTTCCACACTGCTTCATTTTAGAAAATCATGTTGATGGCTGATGTATGTTTTCCAGCACGTTATAACTTTTGAAGTGTATTAATTTTCCCTGCTGGGGAAAATGTCGTTCAAGAAGATTGGGGGAGGAGGGAGGGGGCCTGACATCCTTATTATGCTGTCATATAAAGACTACTTCTTCAGACTCTTCAAGGTCTATGTCTCTGGAAGAGTGACAGACTAATAGGTTCTATTCTTAAATTCTAAGTATCCTTGATAGTGCACCAAGCAATTTATCTTTAAAATAAAAAGTGAAAAAAGTTTTGCTGATACATAGTTGCAGAAAGTCACTGGGAGATAGCTGAATAAAATTGAATTTCTCCTATCTTGCAAAAATATAAACACAGAGTATTGTCATGCTTGTCTCTGAGTGCCTGTATCTTCACAGTATAGCACCAGATGTAATTACCAACTTACTATGAATTTCATTTCCATCACAGGATCTTGAGTTGGGAATATCATATGCTTCCAAGCCTACAAGCAACTTCAGTATTTCCAATGGGAATACTGACTTTTGATGACATGATCCACTGTGGCGTAAAATAAATTCACATTGTTACATGTATCTGGGTGAAGCACAAACAAGATTTAATAACACTGAAATAAATCAAATACAAAACATATATTTATTCTCCATCAGATCCCTGAGATCAGAAATCTGGAGCTTAACAGTAGTGGGAACAGATAGAGATGACTTTCAGGATTCGATGATGCTGGTATTTTGCCTCTGATGTCATAATTTTTGAATCCAGCCATAGGTTTCTAGTCAGGAGAATGCAGTAAAAGATTCTAGGCATGCATTTCAAAGAGTAATACATAACCTGCATACACATATAAGAAGCAAAAGCTTTAATAGTGCAGGGAATTTGCCAAAACAATTCAGATATAGTCAGTGAATTACCTGTTCCTGCTAAATGAGCAACTCTTACTTAAAAACATCCAGATTGGCCCCAGACTGTGCAAACTAGGCAATATAAATGCAGCTCATAAAGCTCAGCCATGTAGAGCAAGATGAGAAAAAAACCCTTTGGTTTTTAAGCAAATCAGATGGTTTCACAAGATTGTCTTAGTTTTGGTTTGTCTTGAAATTGCAGAATAGATGGGAGGGAAATGGGAATGCTGAATCGTGAAGTGATGGCAAGAAAACATGGGCAAACCAATTCATGGTTCATCTCAGGATATCATTGTGCTTACTTGGGAAGCTGTTTTTCCTAACTCTTTCCTGATTCTGCTTAGCTACTTTTCTAATGACTAGTATCAAATGGAGAGCTGTGAATGGAGGCAAGTCTGTGCTAGGGGCAACAAGCGAACCTGCTCCTTGCCCACCTCACCTACCCAGGTGCCTCTGTACAATAGGTATAAGGGTCTGGATGAGGTAGGCCAGCCAATGGATGATGTGGATGATGGCCCAATTACACCAGAGGAGTTGCCAGGACCAGAAAGGCCTACTCCCAGTTTAACTACCACCACCATGAGGAAGAAGAGACAGGTTACAGTTATAGGCAATTCCCTCTGAGGGGAACAAAGGGTCCAATATGCCAGGCAGATCCTCCTCTTAGGGAAGTATGCTGGGGACTGGGTTCTGGACATCAACAGGAAACTAAACTGGTATGGCCTTTGGACTATTACCCACTGCTGCTCTTCCGTATGGGTGATGATGAAGTGGCAACACACAGCCCAAGAGTGACTAAAAGAGACTTCAAGGTCTTGAGATGATTAGTAAGGGAATCTGGGGGCAGGTTATCTTCTCTCCTTCCAGTTACAGACAGTGATCCTAGAAGAAACAGACGCACTCAGTCTGTTAATACATGGCTCCATGGCTGGTGTCACCACCACAATTTTGGTTTCTTTGACAACGGGATGGCCTACGCCGCACCAGGCTTGCTTGCGTTGAATGGGGTTCACCTTTCTCCAAGGCGAAAGAGGGTCTTTGCTCATGAGCTAAGAGGGCTTATTGACCGAGCTTTACACGAGACTTGATGGGGGAGGGGGAGTATTATCAGACTTGCCCAATAATGATCACGGGTGAGGGATGGGGTGCTAGCAAGGGCCCTCAGCCTGTTGCTTTGAGATGTGCTGGGTACACTGTGGCACACTCAAAGTCTTATGGAGATGAGCCAGGGACTCCTGAGGCAATAGGAGCCAATGGAGAAACATGGGTAAGACACCTCAAAGGTGCCACCTGCAGAGCGGCACAAAGGAATTGCAGCCACTCCAGCCAGTCAGCTTCAGTGGGGACCCAGCATTGTGCACACCTCCAGGCCTATGATCTCATTGGCATTACAGACACGTGGTGGGATGGCTCCTTTGACTGGAGTGTTGGAATGGAAGGATACAAGTTCTTCAGGAAGGACAGGTAAGGGAGACGAGGAAGGGCTGCTGCCCTGCCAATGACCAGCTGCAGTACATGGAGCTCCACCTGTGGATGGATGAAGAGTCTGACCAACGGCTTATAGGTCAGGATTAAAGGGAACACAGGAGCACGTGATGTTATAGTGGGGGTCTGATACAGGCCACCTGATCAGGATGGCAGAGCAGATGAAGCCCTGTGTAGACAGATAGGAGTGACATTAAATTCACAGGCCCTGGTCCTCATGGGGGACTTCAACCACCCCCATATCTGTTGGAGGGACAACACAGCAAGGCACAAGCAATCCAGGAAGTTCTTGGAATGCGTTGATAAAAACTTCCTTCTCCGAGTGGTAGAGGAGGCAATGAGGAGAGGAGCTATACTGGACCATGTCCTTATCAACAAGGAGGGGTTAGTGGGGAATGTTAAGCTCAAGGGCAGCCTTGGCTGCAGTGATCATGAAACTGTAGAGTTCAAGGTCCTTAGGGCAGCGAGGAGGGAGCGCAGCAAGCTCACTACCCTGAACTTCAGGAGAGCAGACTTTGGCCTCTTGAGGGATCTGCTTTGTAGGGTTCCATGGGATAATGCACTGGAGGGGAGAGAGGCCCAAGGAAGCTGGTTAGTATTCAAGGATCACCTCCTCCAAGCTCAGGACCGATGTATCCCAACAGAGGAAGTCAGGCAAAAACACCAGGAGGCCTGCATGTACACCAAGGAGCTCCTGGACACAGTCAAAAGTAAAAAGGAGGCCTACAGAGGGTGGAACCAAGGACAGGTAGCCTGGGAGGAATACAGAAAAATTGTCCAATTAGCCAGGGACCAGGTTAGAAAAGCTAAAGCCCAGATAGAGTTACATCTGGCCAGGGACATCAAGGGCAACAAGAAACACTTCTATAATTATGTCAGTGATAAAAGGAAGACTAAGAAAGACGTGGGCCCTCTCCTGAATGAAACAGGAGACCTGGTTATGCAGGATATGGAGAAGGTTGAGGTACTCAATGACTGGTTTGCCTCAGTCCTCACCAGCAAGGGCTCTAGCCACACCGCCCATGTTGCAGAAAGCAAAGGCAGGTGCTGTGAGAATGAAGAACCACCCACTGTAGGTGAAGATCGAGTACACAGCCATCTTGGGAACCTGAAGGTACACAAATCCATGGGACCTGACAAAATCCATCTGCAGGTCTTGAGGGAACTGGCAGATGAAGTTGCTAAGCTGCTTTCCATTATATTTGAAATGTTGTGGTACTCTGGTGAAATTCACACCAACTGGAAAAGAGGAAATGTAACCCCCATTTTCAAAAAGGGAAAAAAGGAAGACCTGGGAAACTATGGGCTGGTCACTCTCACCTCTGTGCCCGGTAAGACCATGGAGCAAATCCCCCTGGAAACTCTGCTAAGGCATGTGGAAAATAAGGAATTGATTAGCAACAGCCAACATGGCTTCACCAAGGGCGAGTTGTGACTGACAAATTTGGTGACTTTCTATGATGGGGTTACAGTGTTGGTGGATAAGGGGAGAGCAAGGGATGCCATCTACCTGGACTTGTGCAAAGGGTTTGATTCTGTCCCGCACAACATCCTGGTCTCCAGATTGGAGAGACACTGATTTGATGGATGAACCACTCAGTGGATAAGGAACTGTCTGGATGGCAGCACTCAAAAGGTTGATGTCTAAGTGGAGACCAATGATGAGCAGCATTCCTCAGGGGACCGGTGCTGTTTAACATCTTTGTCAGTGACACGGACAGTGCACCCTCAGCAAGTTTGCTGATGACACCAAGCTGTGTGGACCGGTCGATATGCTGGAGGGGAGGGATGCCATCCAGAGGGACCTGGACAGGCTCAAGAGGTGGGCCTGTGCCGACTTCATGAAGTTCAACAAGGCCAAGTGCAGAGTNAGTGGGGACCCAGCATTGTGCACACCTCCAGGCCTATGATCTCATTGGCATTACAGACACGTGGTGGGATGGCTCCTTTGACTGGAGTGTTGGAATGGAAGGATACAAGTTCTTCAGGAAGGACAGGTAAGGGAGACGAGGAAGGGCTGCTGCCCTGCCAATGACCAGCTGCAGTACATGGAGCTCCACCTGTGGATGGATGAAGAGTCTGACCAACGGCTTATAGGTCAGGATTAAAGGGAACACAGGAGCACGTGATGTTATAGTGGGGGTCTGATACAGGCCACCTGATCAGGATGGCAGAGCAGATGAAGCCCTGTGTAGACAGATAGGAGTGACATTAAATTCACAGGCCCTGGTCCTCATGGGGGACTTCAACCACCCCCATATCTGTTGGAGGGACAACACAGCAAGGCACAAGCAATCCAGGAAGTTCTTGGAATGCGTTGATAAAAACTTCCTTCTCCGAGTGGTAGAGGAGGCAATGAGGAGAGGAGCTATACTGGACCATGTCCTTATCAACAAGGAGGGGTTAGTGGGGAATGTTAAGCTCAAGGGCAGCCTTGGCTGCAGTGATCATGAAACTGTAGAGTTCAAGGTCCTTAGGGCAGCGAGGAGGGAGCGCAGCAAGCTCACTACCCTGAACTTCAGGAGAGCAGACTTTGGCCTCTTGAGGGATCTGCTTTGTAGGGTTCCATGGGATAATGCACTGGAGGGGAGAGAGGCCCAAGGAAGCTGGTTAGTATTCAAGGATCACCTCCTCCAAGCTCAGGACCGATGTATCCCAACAGAGGAAGTCAGGCAAAAACACCAGGAGGCCTGCATGTACACCAAGGAGCTCCTGGACACAGTCAAAAGTAAAAAGGAGGCCTACAGAGGGTGGAACCAAGGACAGGTAGCCTGGGAGGAATACAGAAAAATTGTCCAATTAGCCAGGGACCAGGTTAGAAAAGCTAAAGCCCAGATAGAGTTACATCTGGCCAGGGACATCAAGGGCAACAAGAAACACTTCTATAATTATGTCAGTGATAAAAGGAAGACTAAGAAAGACGTGGGCCCTCTCCTGAATGAAACAGGAGACCTGGTTATGCAGGATATGGAGAAGGTTGAGGTACTCAATGACTGGTTTGCCTCAGTCCTCACCAGCAAGGGCTCTAGCCACACCGCCCATGTTGCAGAAAGCAAAGGCAGGTGCTGTGAGAATGAAGAACCACCCACTGTAGGTGAAGATCGAGTACACAGCCATCTTGGGAACCTGAAGGTACACAAATCCATGGGACCTGACAAAATCCATCTGCAGGTCTTGAGGGAACTGGCAGATGAAGTTGCTAAGCTGCTTTCCATTATATTTGAAATGTTGTGGTACTCTGGTGAAATTCACACCAACTGGAAAAGAGGAAATGTAACCCCCATTTTCAAAAAGGGAAAAAAGGAAGACCTGGGAAACTATGGGCTGGTCACTCTCACCTCTGTGCCCGGTAAGACCATGGAGCAAATCCCCCTGGAAACTCTGCTAAGGCATGTGGAAAATAAGGAATTGATTAGCAACAGCCAACATGGCTTCACCAAGGGCGAGTTGTGACTGACAAATTTGGTGACTTTCTATGATGGGGTTACAGTGTTGGTGGATAAGGGGAGAGCAAGGGATGCCATCTACCTGGACTTGTGCAAAGGGTTTGATTCTGTCCCGCACAACATCCTGGTCTCCAGATTGGAGAGACACTGATTTGATGGATGAACCACTCAGTGGATAAGGAACTGTCTGGATGGCAGCACTCAAAAGGTTGATGTCTAAGTGGAGACCAATGATGAGCAGCATTCCTCAGGGGACCGGTGCTGTTTAACATCTTTGTCAGTGACACGGACAGTGCACCCTCAGCAAGTTTGCTGATGACACCAAGCTGTGTGGACCGGTCGATATGCTGGAGGGGAGGGATGCCATCCAGAGGGACCTGGACAGGCTCAAGAGGTGGGCCTGTGCCGACTTCATGAAGTTCAACAAGGCCAAGTGCAGAGTCCTGCACGTTGGTCATGGCAATCCCAAGCACAAAGAGCGACTGGGTGGAGAATGGAAGAACAGCCCTGAGGAGAAGGACTTTCGGGGGTTTGTTGATGAGAAGCTCAACATGAGCCAGCAATGCACACTTGCAGTCCAGAAGGCCAGCCATACCCTAGGCTGCATCAAAAGAAGCGTGACCAGCAGGTACAGAGAGGTGATTCTGCCCCTCTACTCTGCTTTAGTGAGATCCCACCTGGAGTACTGCATCCAGCTTTGGAGTCCACAGCACAAGAAGGACATGGACCTGTTGGAGAGGGTTCAGAGGAGGGCCATGAAGGTGATCAGAGGACTGGAGCACCTCTCCTATGCAGACTGGCTGAGACAGTTTGGGTTGTTCAGCCTGGAGAAGAGAAGGCTCCAGGGTAACCTTATAGCAGCCTTCCAGTAGCTGAAGGGGGCCTACAAGAAAGGTGGAGAAGGACTTTTTACAAGGGCGTGTAGTGATAGGATGAGGGGTAATGGCTTCAAACTGGAAGAGGGCAGATTTAGATTAGATCTCAGGGAGACATTTTTCACTCTGAGGGTGGTGAGACACCGGAACGGTTGCCCAGGGAAGCTGTGGATGCCCCATCCCTTAGAGGTGTTCAAGGCCAGTCTGGATGGGGCTTTGAGCAACCAGGTCTAGTGGAACGTGTCTTTGCCTATGGCAGGGGGGTTGGAACTAGGTGATCTTTAAGGTCCCTTCCAACCTAAACCATTCTATGATCAGTCAGCAGAAATGCAGTTTCTCATTCCACTCTAGAAATCTAATGCAGTGGGAATTATCCATTCTCTCTGGAGGAAACTGTCCCCCATGGGTGACCCTGGGTGGCTTTCATTTTGGATCTTTCTTCTTTCTTTCTCTGTGACATACTCCAGGTAAGAATAGAGCTATCTCTAGTTCACCTTTGCTCCCTGAACCAAATGATATGTTCTCCAACACCTCCATAATAACCAGGTAATGGCTTTGAATTCTGGCAGAACCAGTGGTCTCAGAACACACTTGTACAGAGATGTCTTCTTGCATATTTTTTCATCACATTGCCTTTCTGCTGCGTGCAGCCAGCAGCAGTGATTAGAAGGTAACCCCTGTTAGCTGCATAACCCTCTCCAGTACTCTGTGCCTCACAGGTACCTTTAATTGCCATCCCATCTCATTTAACCCACATAAAAATGCTAATTCTGAAAAACTCTTTCATTGCTTATTTGCATAATTTTTTGGACACCCTTTGGTGTCAACAATAGTCATAGACACAATGTTGTGGAACATTCATCAAGAAAAAGTTAACTTCTGATTTCTTCCAGTATGGGCTTTCTCCTATCCCATACCCTGGCACTGTTGTTGCTGTTTAGAGACTTAGCTCCTGTGTACCCTCAACTCACTTAACCATAGTTTGTTTTCTTAACATTGCTTGTATTTTGTTCTTGTGTTTCCTTCACAAGTGACCTCTTGCTTAATTTGATACACTTTATCTTGTATGGCTGTAGCCTCCAAACAGAACTTTCCTCTTCTGCCAGTAGCTTATTTCTCTTAAATGATTCAACACACTTAAAAATAATTTACTAATACAGATAAAATAAGGTTAATTTAAAATGTTTTCAGGTTTCTGTGCTTGCCTTTACTATAAAATCACAGTGAGCTGAAGTTTAGGAAACAATCATGAGTATACATTAACAAATCTCTACTCAAAGTTGATTTCTTTTAATTATTGTCATACTTCAAACTTAGGCCAGACTTTTAAACAATGAAAAGTCAGCTCTTCAATAAATCTGACTTTGAAACAAGGAAAATTCTCTCTTTCCATAGGGCATAATAGTGAGATACAGCTAATATCAATAAATAATATAAAGCTACTGGGGCCGCGTTCTGTTTTCAGACCACCTAAAGCTTGTAGCTTGGCGATATCAAAAAGCAGATACTGTTTTACACAACTGAGATACAGGTGAAGAATTTCAGTACTTGAGCATGCGTGGATTTATAATACACTGTGAGAGGCCGTGAATACTGAGGAATTATACTTCTCCATTTGCAAGCTTTTCATCCTTGCCATATATAATGATATTCTTTTTAATTTAATAATTAATGCAAATACAGTGCAAGTTACTAATGAAACTAAGATTGAAATACAGTTGTGCAGAAGACATATAGGTATACAAATTGCATATACAGGCAATGGACGATGCTAACCATTTGTAATAAGCTTGTGCCTTTTAGAGGAATTAAAGTCTTACTCCATGCATCCTGTTGAAGCAGCCGGTGTGATGAGAACTGATCTGTGTAGCACTAAGAGAATTTTGAAAGGAGGTTTTCTGACATGATTTAATGTTCTGAGAAACAGATTCAGATCCTAATCCTGAGCCTGCCATTGACTTCTTCCGTTCATTCAGATCCAATACTGAAGGGTTTTCGTTGACTTAAGTATTTGAATTATGGATATTCTGGCACTAAACGAAAATCTGATTTTATTTTTTAAGCAGAATCTCTTGTCAGCATTCAAAACAATGGAGTTCTGTCTGTGTGGATTTCTTTCTTTCCCCTTGATTTCTTTAATTTAGAGAGGATTCTACATTTCTGTCTAAAACTCGAGACTTAATGATTCCAGATTTCCTGAAAAGTGTCAGTGTATCTCACACAGGCCAGAAGACACCTGCAGAAGCTATGTTGGTGTCGTGCACAGGATGGCTTGATTGCTGTTTCTTCTTACAGCATCTGTTTCTAAATTCCCCTAAAAGGGCATCAGAAAAGCCTTTCTCAATTTTACTTCTGCCCATAACCAATTCACCACCACAATACCACGTCTGTAATGAAGGGAAGAGTATCTGCATGACAGCAAGCACTGTGGTGGGTGTTCACAAGCCAGCATGTTTTCAGTATCCAACAACTTTGTGAATTTCATTAGCAAATTAAATTTTATTGCATTAAATAATTAAGTGTATTAACTGATACCCTCCCCAGTTGTTCAGTCACCTCCACATGAATGTGTTCGAATAAAGTCCTGCATTTCTTGTATCTCTGGGATGTGCAACTGATTCTTAGTTAATGCACTCTTACCATAATTGCTTTTTAATACAGTGGATTAGAAGATTATCTTTAAATTAAACTGTATTTATAACAACAAAAAGAATCACATGAATTATGTTAATCAGTAGTTTCTAAGAGTCAAATCGTTTTCTAATACTAGTTATTACTATTACTTGATGTCTTTAAGACCTCAGATTTAATCAGTAATTTATCCATGATTTATTGTGGTACAAAACCAAAATTGTAAGGAACGAAATATTTCACGAGTAGGGATAGAGAAACAGATAATATCAAATTATTTCTAGTCATTATCATCTGTCTGCTGGAATTCTCATCCTTGTTATGCCAGACATATTAGCTCAGGAACAGCTGCAGTAAACACAGAAACTAAGAAATTCCTTAGGCTGGTTCCCTTTTTGAAAATTCTGTTTCTTTGCTAAATAATTACTACCTGCAAAGCACTGAAGTCTTTATTTTGTTTGTTGTCTACAGGCAGACCAGTAGTACATCTTTCAGAGAATGCATCGCTTGTGCAATGGCATTAGGGCAATTCTTTCTTAGTGCACCAGAGGTATTAACCAGAAATATAATTGAGGGTTGGATGCCAAGCCAAAATAACTTTCAGCAAAAGCTGTGACTTTGGTGCCCTAAGTCATTCTGAAAATCTAAGTTGAACTCTGGCAATTAGGATGGAGAGAAGGTAAATAGATGGCATGGTTGCTGCTTACAGAGCTGTGTTCTTGATGTTGGGGTAAAACAAGAATAAACAAGTTGATACAGTATAAAAGGCATTTTTCCCCTCTCTCCTGCCCTCTTGATTTAGTGCTGACACATTTCTACCTGTTAAGACATCTACAGTGTCTGCCCCGTTCAGACTTCTGAATTTGCAGTAAGTCCCATGGATGTCTTTTTTCTCAACAGCCATTACCAAAAGAATGAAGAACATTAAAGAACAGGTGCCTTTGCTGAAGCAGAAAGAACTCTGCTGCAAAGCTTTCTGACTGAGGAAATTTGACATGAGTGTCTTCAATTGATCTTATTCAAGTCTTCCGTGTTTTTGAAGAAAGCATCGACAAGCTATTTGAGTTGTGGAACTTCTCAGCATAAAGACTTCCGGTTGAATCAGGCAAATGAGACATTGAAAGCTAAACAGGTGGAAAGGAGAAAGTTGAAAAAATCCTAAATGAATGAGATGTCTTTGAAGAAAAGTTTAAATTGGTGCAGTTGAGGAGTGGAGGCCGTTGAGGGTGGTACAGTGAGAACAGTTAACAATGGTGATCTCAGCAGCAGTGTTTTGCTACGGGGAAGGCAGAATGGGGGAGTAGTAAATCTTAGGCAGGACGTGAGAAAGAGCTTAAGGTGATTCACTGGAGGTGTCACAGAAGAAGTGATGAAATTGTATATAGCTGGGATGTTCTGATGGAAAGACTTGGAGCCAATGTTCAGGCTCTTGACCTGTTTATTGCTCATAAAGAATAAGGGAGTCTGCAGAAGGCTCCCTTACGAGCTGTTCGGGTTACGATAAGATTGAGGCAGACCAGAAACCTGGGCTGGATACAGTTTTCATGGTGAGTTTTCCCAAAGAATATTTCATCTGAGCTCTGCTTTAAACACACTCCTTGATTTTACAAGCAGAAATGAGAACAAAGAAACAAACCCTTTAAAATCAAGCTTATCAGGCCAGATTTCAGTGTTAGCAGAATTGGCATCTGCTGCTGCATTTATATCTGAAGTTAAAATCTTGGCCCTTAGCCTGTGAGCAGCAGTTTATGACCATTCTGGATACAGTTCAGAGCTATGCTAAGTGGTTCCATTTGAAAGGCATTTTTCAATTACAGAAAAACAATTTTGGGAAAAGGTTCTGTTCAAAAGTACTTGTTGAAATTCCATTTATTCAGCCTGGCATGGTTGCTTTGGTTATGTTGCTAAAGCTCTTGTGAAACCACACTAACACCCTGGCAAACATATTAGTACTGCATAAGGAAAATAGGAGCTGAATCTGAATCAAACCTTTGGAGAGACAGATATAGAGATAGAGATAGAGATAGATGATATAGATATAGATATAGATGGGATTCAGAGAGTTTGGATATGAAAGTGGAGGCTGGTTTTCCATTCAGTAATTGCGGAGATATAAATCTCAATCCTGAGCATCTCAAGCTTGTGAGAAAATCTAGAACCAGATTTGAAGCCTGTCTTAAAACAAATGTAGTTCAATGAAGTTACATGAATTTGCAGCTTTAACTCTAAGGCAGATCTGAAGGTGCACTTACAGACACAATAAAAGTATTGACTCTTGGAAATGTCAGATTAATTTAATTATAGAGGTTATTAAAAGTTAGTAACAAATGTTAACTGCATTATGGAATCATCCATTCACCTGGAGAATCCACATGAAAGAGATATTCATCCCTGGGAATGGAATCGGGGGACTACAATGGAGTATTTAAAACAAAAGCTCTCCCAGTGTGGAGGAATACAACCTAACCCACAGTTTCCTTGTACAGAAAACAAGTTCCTAAAATTCTGCCCTAAGATCATACTTTCTTGTTCACCAGAGGAGAATGTTTAGAGG
Organism: Chionis minor; assembly: GCA_013398295.1. NCBI lineage: Eukaryota > Metazoa > Chordata > Aves > Charadriiformes > Chionidae > Chionis > Chionis minor. The sequence goes on from VZSF01001726.1 coordinate 1,217,891, forward strand.
CCATGTGTATAAATGAAAAAAAAAAAAGACTGGTGTTTTCTTTGGCTAGGTGTGGCTGATAACTCTGTCCTACCATAGGGCCTAAGCTTTCCTTGGACCAGTACCTGTCTCTGTGTGCTGCCCCAAAATACATGGCACTACAAGAATAGACTTGTGCTTTGACAATGAAAATTGGGCATTGTAATAGCTCTTGTTCCATGCAGGACTATGACAGTACAATATTAATAAGCAACTTCCTAATTAATAATAATATAGAAGGCATTTTAAACAGCATTTAAAATTTGCATGGAGCAATGGAATTTATAAGTGATTTTCTGTACGATCATTTTTTGTCCTGTCAGAATACTCATTTACGTGATTTAGTAATCCATGAGGTTACAGAAGCCCAGTTGCATTAACATGCTGTTTAGAAAGCTAAATGAAAAAGATGTTTTTAGAAATCATCAAAAGAAAACATAATTCACAAGAAAAAAAGAAAAAACCAAAACCCCAAACTAACAGTTCAAGCAGGAAATGCGTCAGAAAAAGAGTAGGTTTTCTATGGGGGCTGGAAGAGGGGAAAGGATATGTTTTAGATGCAAGAATGTCATGATGGGTGGGTAACTGGAAACGATAGCTTACAATGGGACCAGTTTAAGCATAGGTGAGAAGATGAAGAATAAAGAGTATGGAGCAAAGAACGGGACTGATGTAGATGATGAAGGAGGCCATGGAAGAACCAAGAAAGGTATACTGAGAACAATACCTGCAGGAAGATATAGAGCTTTAGTACAAGAAGAAGGAAAATTATCAATGGAGAAGGAAAGGAGCTACTAGAGCACAGCGTATGTTTTCAAAGAAAGAGAGAACAGCGAGGTACTCACCAGGAGCTTTTTTAGGTAAACTGGAAGGAGATAGGAAGGTTGCAGAAAATTACATCATTAGATATGAAAGATATACATTGGGACTTGCATTCTGTTCTTCTAAGATCTTACAAGCTAGAATTACCTCCTATCACTGTGGGTTTGCCAGAACATAAAAGTAGAAAAAGCAGTGAGAAAAGATAATACAATGGCGGAGAGGACTGCAATCTTCTCTCTTTTGGAGACCATGACAGCCTAAATATTAGCTAAAGCCATCCAGAAAATGAAAGGTGGATGCCTCTATTTGACAGGGTTGCTTTGGAAACCCGGATTTAAACGAAAATAATTTAAACTACTCATGCTTATGGAGTCCTAGGAAAGGGATGGATTGGACTTACAAAGCCCTACATCCATCATTTTACAGTGTAACTGGCTCTGTGGGCACGGGAAAGAGCAACTAACATCTCTAAGCAATCAGTGGTATTGCAAATGGCAAGTTCAAGGAAAAGGAACACAGTTTAGGGCACATTATATATCTTAACCTGATACATGAGAGACTACTTGGGTCTAGTAGAACATACTCATTTTGGAAACTGTCACACGTCATGGACTAAGGCTTGAAAGAGCAGTCAGTTTGCAGGGTCTGAGACAAACTCATTCAAACTTGACCTATGCTGGCTTCTCGGGAAGGTATGAATAATCCATAATTAAAATCCAGATTTTAATCCAGAATTAAAAACATTTTTTGTCTGTGAATAAATGCAGTAATGTACCAGTCAGTGCAGGACAATGAGTGAAAAACAATTTGTATATTTCAGGCACTTAAAGCATAAAAGATGCCACAAAAGAGTCAAAAGCGTTAACCTCGCTTAACACCATGTCAGGGAGCACTATAAGGAGTTGCATTTGAAGTGCCATAAATCTGCAAAATGTCTAATGTATCCTGCTATGAGTTTTTTTGTTTTTTAACTATCACTTAGCTGTAGTATTACAAGATACTTTGTGTATACCTGAAACTCTAAGAATTATATTAACTCAGGATTCCCTTTCAACACTCTAGCTACGTCCCATTACCTCATGGTAGATTTTTATTGGATGCTATCCAGTGATTCAGTATTAGTGTCATAAATGCTGTTATGACATACAACATTTGTTATACTCGACAGCGGCATTCATTACTGTAAGCAATAGCAGCCAGACTGCATTTCCTTACAGTCGTTAGCCATTACTTGATGAGAGGTGAGAGTAATTTGGCAGGCGGTGGGAGCGGAGCAGCCCAAGGAAGTGACACTCTGTGTTATCTCCCATGGTGCAATCGATGCCTTGCGTGTACATGTAGCCGGGAGATCTGCTGTTGACTTACAGCAGTAAACACTTTTGTTATTATTTATGATTTTTTAAATAATGCCTAGAGGCTCCACTGGGCAAGCTGTAAGAGTTCCTGCCCCAGTCGGCCGAAGGAGATAAGCTGAACAAAGTGGTGTTATCGCTTTCTATTGCAGATGGGGAGCTGAGGCACAGGGAAATTAAATGACATGTACTGTCAGGGAGTAAGACGGTTATTGGAACTGATGTCCAACCTTGTCCTACCTCTGCCTCAGACACAAGTCTGTTGATTCTCCACTAATGCTCTTGTTCATGGATTTGTGCATGTAAAAGTTATTAGGTTCCTGCAGCAAATGTTCCTTGGTAATTAAAGTACTAAAGACCTAATGTTTTTTCCTTCTTCTCTGTGAATAGAAACCCTTGGAGCACCAATACAGACACTTAAAGCTACATAAACATCCACCTACAGTTTCTAGTTGCTTACCTGACCCAGACCACCTGAAAGTATGTGCTTTGCTTATCGCACTCTCAGTTCTTGCAACTGGAGTTTCCTAAATCCATTGACTGCGTGGTTTCTCTGGAGCCATGCCACGCTGTGTGATTTATTTGCCCGCTAGTAAATAGCAGAGACTGCTACATCACAGGGCACTGCCCTGATCTGGGGGCTATAAAATCCCTTTTACCAGCTTTTAATTTCTTTTTTCGTATATAAAGTGAAATGCTAAAACAGGAGAGATTCAAAAAGGCCTATCCCAGGATAGTTATTAGCACAGGAACTAGTTTGTTCAGCTGCCCTGGGAGACAACAGCAGAGCAGGAGCGGGATTACAGATACCGTCCTTCTTGTGCAGTAAGTGCCATAAACTGTTAAAGGCGGTTGACTGTTCTGGTCTGATTTACTCTTGTTGTTCTTCTCTCGGTTTCATTTCAATATTGTATCAAAGGAGTTTTGCAGTATGGAAAACTTACTGCCCACCCAGCTCATCTGCTACATTAGTATACCTACAGAAAAAAATGGTCTGGGTGTAGAAGGTTTATTTTAAGCAGTTGAGTTTCACCTACGCCTGTCACTGAATAATTGTTACACCTACTAGAGCTCCCCTCTCAAAAAAAAAAAGTAGTTACAGAAGAAAGTTTAAGAAAAAACTATACAAGGCTTCATTTTACAAATCTAACTCCATGGGCAAGTGAGCCAGCTAACCTCTATGATAGATTTATGCCAGCAGCATTTTCCAGCATGGGACTCCAAGGGCATAAAAGTCAGGATTTCATAGTAGTATAAGGCTAATGATTAAAGTATGTGTGATGGTAGTCACAGTAACAGCACTGAACAGGGAAGCACCCGCCTCTCTCTTAGGTGTTCTGACAGCCTGATATTAAAGACCTGCAAATGTCAGAAGATGTAGGAAATCAACTGGCCTCTTTGACAGATTTTACAGCATAGTGTTTGTGCTGTCAAGGCAGTGAATATGACAACCCTGAGAAATGACAGTAATAGGAATGTTTAGGTAAGGGAACAAGCCTAATAGAGATGCTGCTGTTGACAGTAACTTGCTTATGTTAAAAGTAGACTCTTTGTTTGAACTTTAACTTGGAGAAGATTTTATTAAGCCTGTTTTTCCACTTCTGGGGGTTTTTTTGTTTTGTTTTCAGAGACTTCCTGTGTGTCTGTCTGTTTTAACTACCGTGGTAAAATACTGTTTAGTTGTAACGTGGAAGAAAGATACAAGTCATTCTGTAATACACTGTTTCATTTAAATTACTATGATAGCGCAGGCAATATCTGAAGGCTGCACTGATTAGTATTAAAAATCACCGGGTTTTTATCCTGAAAAGTTTGTAAACAAACAATAAAAACCAACTTCAGAATTGGGAGAGCTGAAGTTTGAGAAGATTAAGGATGGCATTGAACCCATCTATCTGGCTACCTAAAAATGAGGTAATTTGTTCGAGCTAGTCATGGGGCTAGCTCTGGAGTGCATGGAGAGTGGGTACCTGCACAGGACATTTTATTCCACTCATCTCTTTCCAGTCACCATAGAAAATGCCCAGACTGGGCACGGAAAAGTCAGGAGAGTAACCTCAGGCTAAGCTGGAGGCACACACAGCACAAACCAGGCTCTGCTTTCCCAGCCGCCTCTGCAGCGCTTTAACCAGCTCTGCATCAGCCTTCCTCTCCAGGGAGCACAGTGTAAGGAAGGATTTTGCTTGACAAAAACCAGAATCCACATACATTAGATGATCCTCTAAGCTTGAAATAATAATGATAACAAAACACTAGCTTTAAGGACAAAACAGAAGTGTTTCCTGATATTACTTGCTTAGAAAAGACTGATGAGCGCAAGAAGCACTAGGAATCAACAGTGTTTACCCAGAGCTTCTGCTCTGATCTGGGCTCATAAGGACACCAAATTTCTTTTTAAGGAGCATGTTCAGTGATAAAACATTTAGGCAGAAAATTGTGAGGTAAAGCGAGATAAGTATTATTTTTCCTCAAAGGTGCTTTTTCTCTGAAGTAGTAGTTTTCATGACTCCTGTTTGAACTCCAGAAGTAAAGTTTGGCTTCCATGTCTGCAGAACCGTGGGCAAACCCTTGTGTCTGAGTCCACCTTCATCTCAGGCTTTGATCACCTGCAGTGGTTATTAGCTGTGGTGTAAGAGCTGGCTTTTGGGATCAAGAGACTTGTACAAAAAAGGAAGTGCTAATTATAGTCCATTTCAATAAGCTTAGAAATACAGCAGAGACAAGTCCATTATCTCAGAGTTATTAGGGTTACAAGACATTGACAGTGCACACGATCTGCTTTGTTACCAAATGCTACTTAAATTATGGTTTGTTGCCACAGCAGGAGAGTTGCACCAAGTGATTAAGACTTGGGTTTAATAGAGGTCATTTCCTATGTAAGTGTGACTTTCAATGGTATTTAAGTGCCTGGAGATGCATACGGGTGCCTAGTTACATTTTCAGAAGCTCTGGTATACACAAGTCTGCTAGCAGTGCAAATTATGGAATTTCTTTTGAAAATTTCTTTGAGGCGCCTGTCTGCAAGTTCTGAGTGGGATTTAATCTCACCCTGCCTCAGCTGCCTGAAAATGAGCTATGTGGAGTCCCTCTGTAGTCAGTGCACAGAGACGATCACCTGCGACAGCCTTCTAAAAGAGGCAGGGTGAGTTCCTTTGAAAGAGAAGTTTTTCTCACTGGTAGCTGCAGAAGTTGCCCAGATGAACTAACTACTCGTCTCTGGATGGCAAGGTTAGATGAAATGAATCCCACTCTCTGTCAAAAAACGATTACGCATCTGGTCATTCCCTTAGAGTTAATGGAAAGAATGATGCATACGCTGTCCAAGGGAAAAATAAATCATTGTTCACATCCTGGTCTCATCTTCTGTAACACAAGCATATCCATCTTATCGTTTGAGAAAGGAAGGAGGATCAAAGAGGCTTTAACTGAATGACTGCAGGCATCTGAAAATAGAGAGTGGGGAAAAGAGTAAGAATAGAATATTAATAAAAAGGTTATCTTCTATTCTCTGAATGCTCTTAAAATGGTGTTTCCATTAGTCAGAGCTATGTTCCTGCATACCTGGAATTTTTCTTGTCTTTATACATTGCTCAACTTCACTGAATTCTTAAAAATGAGACGTACTGATACTTAAAATACATACAGCTGCAGTCGAGTAGCAAGTTCAGAGGAAAGCATGGTTTTGCATGCTTTCAAATACAAATCTGTATTCGGGGACCTCATTTGTAGCAGAAACTAGAATAAATTTCAGTTTGTGGTGATAGCAGTTTTGATGTGACTTAATTTTTCTAAGTTAACCCATCAGTAAGTTTTATTTTTCTTAATGAAAAGTTTTATTTAACATAAGTGCAACTTTTTTCCTCTCAGACTCTTGAAACACCAAGACACCAGCTCATGTATTATGGAGATAATATTACATGCAGTACAGTACTGGATATACTGCTTCCAACAGATAAGTTTAACAGAAGAGAAAAGCTTGTTCTTCAGAATAAGATTTTAGTGTAAACCTTAACTATGCTCTGAAGCATTTGCCATCACATAAAAAGTCCTTCAGAAAGTTTCTTTGTGAGCAGACCTTCAGCTTGGCAACTTCTGCAGATAATTTTATGGTGATTTATTCCTTTTTGGAAATCATCAGATGATACTGATCTTTACTCTTTTCTTCCATTGCTTTCCCTTCCCACAGCACTTTAAAATTTGACATTTTTGTCATGTTTTTGCCCTAGGCAGCACAAGCACTACAAGCAACAACATTACTGATGTCACCTTCTCTGAAGTTTCTCAGCCAACAAGTGTTGAAGAGGTTATTGCGAGGCTCCAGGCAGCTCCCTGTTGATGCAGTGTTGCTGAACACATTCCCCATTAACAATGATATAAACCCCAAACACTGCATTTTGGGATTTGAGATTTCAGAGGAGTTCAGGGGGACGAAGGTCCCACACTCAGTAACAGTCCAAGGGTTTTCACCAGAATGCCATCTGCTTTGATCCTCACCAGTTTTGTTTTTTTTTTCTTGCAGGTTAGATTCACTTGGCAACATAGACCTACATGTGCCCACATATAGGTATTCTAGGTAGTACTGAAAGCTAGACAAATGTGTTCCTATTATATGCACACAAATATTCTTCTTTGGTAGAAATTTTCATGAAAAAACCTCCAGTCCCAGAGGTTTCTTCTCCCGGAGAAGATGGAGATTGCTGTCCTTTTAGTCTCGATATATTATTTTTGAATATATTCTGAATAAATTCAAACATGCCTCATTAACACATCCAGAAAGATTTTGACATCTTGAAGACTCTGCTCCAAAAGTTTCTGCTTTATATACTCTCTGGTTTGTTTTGAAACTACTTTGAAATCCCAAATGCTACCAAAAGGCCAACTAAAATCTAATATAAACAAGTTCAAGTCCAGCCGAAAGGTAGCTTTACACTAATGGTCTGGGTCTAGAAATCCTTATAAAAAGATTTTAAGTTCCTTTATATAAAGGATTTTCTTATATCAGATAAATGCTTTCTTTGCTCTTTGTAACTTTCAGGTGCTTTTTTGATTGAAAAAGGATTTGTTGAGTTCTGAGATCTCTTTAAGCTCTGGAAATAATGCCCCTTCACCTAGGTCATATTTTCCACATAGTAAGAAGTTAAGAGAAGTCCTCTTTTTCCATTGGCCAAACATTGCTCCACACCCTGATTTTTTTGATGGAAATGTATAAGGCCATATGCTGCTGCACGCTCACTTCTCATCCAGGAAAAATATCTATATGCAGATTTTTAAAGATAATAACCGAATTTCTGTTAACACACTGCCTGGGTAATTTGAGTCCTTCTGTGTCCTGGGGGAATCACCTTCCACTTTTGTAAATGTCTATTGAACAATTTGTCTAAGAAACTTCTCTGCACTTACTTTTCTGTTATTATCTTCTAACACTTGGGTCTAGGAAACATGCATTATACGCCCCTACTTGGTCTATAAAGCTGCCTTTCTCTTTAAAAGGTCTGACTGTTAGTGTACTGCTAAAAGCCAAATAAAAGTGAATTTGTTCATTATAAGACCTTGTGCTGTAACTCATTATTGCAATAATGAATCTCTTTGTGATGCCCTGATCCTGCCATCATTTAAGCACATGATTACACTGAATTGAATGACTTCACATGCATAAGGTGAGTCACGAGTTTAAGTGCATACTGAGATGAGTTAATTTTCCCTAATATACTTTGCCAAATCTCCGTCTATTTAAATACTTCTGAGAAAGGAAAAAAAAAAAGTCATTACATTAGGGAATGACAAAAGGATTTTATTTTGGTACCAATATATTAAAAACCTATATCAGCAGATTGTTGGACGTCTTCTCTTGTTCCCAGCTTGCCTTTTGGTCTCCATTACTGAGAATATTTAGTAAATTGTTGCAAGTGAATTACAACCTGCTCAAGATTATTATTCTATGCCCTCTCTCATGAAAGATGTAAACAAACACCGTGGGAAGGCAAAGGGAGGAGGGGGTTGCCATTATTGTCAAGACAAGAAGGTTCAGGACGTTTTATTCATATCTGAGAATGGAGAACTTATAACAACATCCAAAAAGTGCATTCCTAAGCAAAACATAGTGCACATTTGGAAGGGGAAAAATAATTGCAATATTTGTTGAAAACTGTTTATAGAACAACAAAAAAAAATGCACAGCATCTATCATATGGTGAAATCAGTTGCTTGGTAAATAACATTCTGCTTGGTGTGACAGTAATGAAGAATTTTATCTACAGCCACTGCAATCATAGTTTGCAGCATCTGTTAAGCATTTTATTTACTCTTATTTAGACAAGCACACTAACATTTGTATGAAGAGCCTTAGATTGTAGTGTTTGGCACCCATTCCCCCTGCCTTTCTACCCCCCTCAGAAAGGTTCCTCAAAATTACAGTTTTGTCTAATTTCATACCAAGTAAGAACTGTGGGCCAGATCATGAGCTGGTGCAAAGCAACTCAGTCCTTTCCTCCCATTTCCCCGGTAAGGCTCCGAGCCCATCCAGTTCACATTTCTCTGCAGCAGTGGTGATGCCAACTCAGAAGCTGGAGGTCACATCACCACCGTCATGGCACACTGTGTTCAGGCTGAGAAGCAAGTTGTATTGGCGGGGGGGGGGGGGGNGGAGGTTGTTTGGGGGGGGGGGGGGGGGGCACCAAAACAGCTGTACTGCTCCAGATGTGCCCTATATACCTGAAACAGTTTTGTACAAGTGGTGGTATCTGGTACCTGTACATGGTGCAGTGCACAGACCAGACCTCAGACCCAGGTCCTCTCCTGCTGCCAGGGTGCCCATAAAACATTTAAGTACGGGAAGGCAGTGTGATCGTGGCTAATTAAGTTTATAATTATCTGTAGCCTTGTCCTCCCTATTTGCTCTATTCCCTGTTGTGGTTGGTTGTTTCTTAATTATACTTAGAGTGCAGATTATTCAAATCAGGGACTGGGTATTTTTGCTTTTTATACCTAACCTGAGAGGTGCCCTGTTCCTAGGAGACTCTCTCGGTTGAGTGATCATGATGATGATGCAAATGGTTGTGGCTCTAATAATGACAAAAGATCTCAATCCAGAGGGAACGTAATCCATTAGGGGTGTGTCTAACATTATCATGAAGAGAAATTCCTTTTAAAAAGGGAACAGGAAAGAAAATACGTTTGGTACAATGTGTTATGTGAGGAATTAATAAAGTTTCAGAAAAACCCTTCTCTTAATATATATTCTATTGCCTAACAATCGTGTGCCAAAATTAAGCTAAATCACATTTTACCTATTCTTGAATAGAGTTTAAAAGTTCTGAGTAATGACATTGGCTGAACCGCTAACGTGAGTCCTTAAAATATAAGTAGGTTTTTGATACTTTCCACTTTCGGGTATCTTTCTTTAAAAAAACCCACACAACAAAACCAGATGCTGCTCTGCGTGCATAGGAGAAATCAATGGATGGGATCAATATTCACTCCACAGGTAATAAATGCTGAGAAGCATTTCTGTCTATCTAAATTGATCCCAGAGAATTCCTTAAATTGGTTCTGATGTGTATAAAAATCATTTCCCTATTGATCAAAGCTTTTCTTTCTTTCTTTCTTTGATATGTTATTTCATCTCTGCCATCGGTAATGGTCTCAGGCTTCTCTATGCAGTTATGATAAACAGAATTTCTTAAATCCATGCAATATCATAATTTTAATGGCACAAGAAATAACTGGGTTTGTGTCTTTGAAGATGAATGCTTTGCTTACAGTTAGGCAGTGCAAGTATTTCTAAATTGGGAAAGTTACTACATCCAAATTATTTACAAGTCTAAAATAACTGCCGTACTTTTATTAGAAGCAATTGTCCAAATGCAGCACCTCGACTAGCCTGTTCGGTCTGGGGGCAAGAGTGGCTGGAAGAGACAGGAGAGTTTTCCCTCTTTCGCTGTCCTTGTTTTGCTCTGTATCTGAGCAAAAGGGTTAATGTTAGCTGCTGAGTCTGTGGAAAAAAATTAGTGCTAGTTATCAGTATGAACATCCCAGGCTTATATGCTACAGTAAGTTGTGGAGTTTGTGATTTTTGTTACCGTACTATTTTATTAACGTTTAAGCTGCTGGGCTACTCCAGAAACATGAAATACTTGTCTGCTAAAACAGAAATTTTCAGAGTATTCAATAATTGAATGTTACATAATTTGTAAATGAATTTGCCTGAAGAGCAGTTTAATGCTTCACGGTGTCTACAAACGGCTGGCCTGTGAGGAGTGGTGGGGGTGGTTTGTTCGGACACAGCCGTGCGTGCGTGTGTAGCACCCTGCGCCGTGAGCGGGATGCGCTGGGACGAAGCGGGCAGGTTAGGTCTGTTGGGGCGTTCACTCTGAAGAGGGCTCAGCTTCCAGCTCTTTGAGAGATCAGCTGCTTGACAGCCTTTGCGGTTGTGACTTGTTTTAAGATGCAATCTTAAGGCTTCGGCCAACATAATTTATTGACTGTCAGAGTCTAATACTAGTAAACAGGTCTGCTTTTTAGGCTTTCCAGTCCAAAGATGTCACTGTTTCCAGCTGTTCAAGCGCATAAACCAGTAAAGCAATACTTAATGTGGTCTTGGCAAGGTCTCATCCAAAATTCATTTCACAAAGACGACCATAATCATGGCTGTGATTTCTGTTAGGCTCTTATGGAATATCAGTTGTCAAACTGTCTTTTGAAAAGTACAGGTTTTGTTCCCTCTACCCCAAGTAATTTCTTTCCATCAACCCAGCAAATTAATCTTGTCTAGTTTTGTCTTCTGAAGAAATGCAGTAGCAAATTAGATTGCTTCAACGTACCAGCACTATTTTAAATTTATCCACCAGTTCAAATTAGGAGATGGATTTCATATTGTATTCAAATGAGTGGCATTGGTTTTGTTAGTATTTACAGAGCAGCATAGGTATGCAAAGTTCCTTGCAGATGAGAAAAAACCTGTTGCTTACTTATATGTAACAGAACTCAGCTTCACTAAATGCAGTAACTTTGATGTTAAGCTCATGTATTCAGGTCAGTGTGGAGACTCCAGTGAAACTACTTCTCTTTTTTTGCCAGATTCTTGCTTTTGACACTTTATGGCTCTGGTCTTTCTTAGGTCCATAACTTTATGTACATTTGGAAAATTTACAGGGCTAGATTTTTGGAAAATTTACAGGGCCAGATTTCCATAAAAGACAATTAATTTTAAATACCTCATTCTCCAAAGTGGGGCACATGTCTTAAAAGTAATTGCATCTTTTGAAGTACTAATTGATTTTCAGCTTCTGTTCTGATCTCAAAACAATGCAAGGATATGGTTTTAGTATCGGGAATAGTTTTTCTGGAAGGGTAAGAGTGATTTTTATTTTTTTATTAAGTATAAATGTATTTCCAGCCCAAACAACAGCACTGCATTTGTAATTAATCAATGCCTAAAACCAAGAACATTGCCAGTCTGGAAATGGCAGCCTGGCGAGGTAGCAACGCATGAGATTAGGAACAGAGATTTTTCCTCTGTAGGACACTAGGACTAGAAACCTACAGCTGTAGCTTACTCAAATGCTGGGGAAAAAAGGGAGCTGAAGTGCACTGATTGCTCAGAGGAAATTCAGTTTCATCCAAGAAGAAAGGTGACTGTTCAGAAATACCACGTCCCATGCTGCGCTGCTTCTGACAGCTTCTCCGGCTGCCTCACAGCTCCCCGGTTAGAGGGGATTCAGACCGAGCGTTTTGATGGCAACTCCATGTTTTACCCACACCACCTGGGTCGTAGTTTGGGGTCTGGCTCAGCTCTGGATTTCTCTGTGGGTCCCCAGGGAGGGAAACAGCAGCAATATCGGCTGACTATGCTTGAGGTTTGCATATGGGGAAAGCATAATCCGCCAAGTACCTATTAGTGTGCAAATAGTTTTTTTCTGGGGCAAGTTGTCATCCCTCTTAGTGATTCCTTGCACAGAAGTTGTTTATAGCTTTCATTGCCTTTGTTGCCTTTCTCCCTCTACCTTTTCTAACTCACCGCATCCTTTTTGAAGCAAGTGACCAGATGGTCAGAGCTTATGTTATCCTAAGAACATAACAGGGATACATCAGAAAAATTAGTACCTATGTTCTAGCAATGGGCAACAGCAAATCATCTGTAATCAGTCCAAAGGCTGCTGCTGTAGGGTCTCTTTATTGTGGCAATGTGCTTTGTCACGACTCCTGTCTGCTAGTTTGAGGAAGAAGGACCTTCTAAGCAGGAACGGTTAATTTCAATGCAAATCGGCATGACTGCTGAGTTCAGTGAGTTTGCATAGACCAGCCCCACCTCACAGTTTAGTCAAAGGTATGAAAAAAAAATTATCTCCAGGCTTTTATCTTCCTCTGAGTGTTTTATCGAAGTGCCTTTGTTAGCGCCCAAGTAAGTATCCTTCATAAAAACAGTTTTGCATGACAATTATGTAATAGTTTTTGTTTGCTTTCCTAATTGGAGAACATTTTGAAAGAGCAATAAAACACAATTTGTTCCCTCTTTCCAAAATGAAACATCTCCTTTTGGAAGGAAGGAGGGAGTAAATTTACATTATAATGAGCAAACGGTTATGAGTGCATAGATCAGTGTTGACATAAAGGGTGACGGAAATGAGATGTTCTCATTTTGTGCGTTCCCCTCCCCTTTTTGTTCCCTCTTGCCTGTGCATCCTGCTGCTACCCAGCACGGAAGTGGCTGTACCCATAGTCAACGAGAGTAACACAACATAACTCAGCTAACAAAAATTCATACGAAATGAATCATTCCTCACCAGGGGTGCCTCATACACCTAAACCTTTTCCCCAGTGAGCACGAGCAACGAAGTCACGTGCAGTTTGCTACTGCACCTCCTAGCTAGTTGTTTTATGTTGTCCCTCTCTATCTTCCTGTTGGTTTTGTCATTTCCCAATACTGTCAGAATATTGACGTGGAATGACCGGATGAGAGTGCCACTGTTTCGCTTTAGGCATATGACTTACCTAGCAAAGAGTTTAGAAAAACAAAGCATTGGGGTTTGCTCCTGCCCTGCTGCTAAACCGCAGTGGGGTGTGGGGGCACGAATTAGACATCGAAGCTGTTGTCTCAGTTTTCAGCCTGTCCTGCCCCCACTTTCTGTAAGTGAACTGCAGTTGTCCAAATCTTTTCTCCTTCCCATCCCTCTCTCTCTGTAACAAGTGGGTTCGTTACTGGTTTTGAGAAGCTGAAAGTGACATTAAACCCCTGCCCAGCTGTTGCGGTGTCAGGGCTCCAGGCAAAATGGCATTTGTTTGGCTCCTAGAGAAGTCATCCCAGCGATTGCCTGGAGAGTCTGGCTGCAAGTGAAATCCATATGCAATGCTTCTGTCAGCAAAGACTTGCTGGAAGAGAGTTTATAATAAATATTCACATCTGCTGCTTTGGACACTCTAATCCATCCTACAGATCTTTGCTGTGTCAGGCTTTGTTCTAGATGAAGAAGCCGGGTAGTTACAAAGGTTTGCAAATAGGGCATATTTATCATGGTTAGCTCTACCTTTTAGTTCCCTTTCTTGCACAAATACCCATGACCACGCTAAGCATAACTTGTGATTAAATATTCTCAATGCATTTTTAAGATGTTTTAGACTATGTTTTTCCTTTGATAAATGGAGAAAATGGCAGTTATTTACTTCCCGGGCTGTCAAATAAAGCCATTGGATCTCGATGAGCAGAGCAGAGAACATCATTGTTATGAATTAGTTTGAATGGAGGGACAATATATTCCCTGGATAAACCATACATCATATAGGCACGCCCAAGACCCTACGGCTTGCACGTAATTGAAATTGGGATAGATTCCTCCGTGCTAACTTCTGTTGGGCAGTATGTTCTCATTGGCTACTTGGCGAATAATCTGAATGACTAAAAATAGCAAAATATCTCCTGTTTTTCATAATCTTCCCAAAAATGATGACCTCAGTGCCAGATTGACTTTGTCAGTGTCAATATTAATTATTCCTCTGCTCGTGATGTCTTTGCTTCCCAAGAGAAAATCCTGATACATAAAAAGAGCTGGAATCATTTGGAGGGTATATTGAACTTGCTCCTGATAGAAAAAGGTGTTTGACCAAGATCATGACTGGCAATACAATGATGCCGCTGTTGGGAGGACCACGTCAGCTTCAAAATGAATGTATTGATCCTCTTTTTTTTTTTTTTTTTTTTTTTTTTTTTGTACGTGAAACTCATGATTATTATAGTTAATTTCCAAAAGGAGAGAGTCTTTATCTGGTGGCTGGGTACCACTGCTTTTATTTAAGCAGGAAGATAATAAACTTATAAACACATTCTGCCTCCTTGAGAGTGATGAAAACTGAGTCTGTCTGGTTTGTGAACAAGCACGTGGAAACTGGGAACTCCTTAGGACCTTTTTTAGGTTTTCTTTTATTTTTTCTACTCTTTTTTTTTACACCCAATTCTACACTAACTATTTCATTATGGTTGCTCTTTCTGTAAGGATATAAGGGAGCAAGGCACTCAGTTCAGTTAGATGCCTGACCTCTTTGAAATTTGGTTGAAAACTCACATCTTCGTTTGTCACAGAGTGATGCAAAAAAAAAGCAGCGTTAGGAACATGGTCAGATGCTGATACCTCGAGGTATCAGAAGAACATCTACTTCTCCGGTGCTCAGTCAGCATGTCTGGCCCTGAATAATTGTATCCAAGTACCAGTAAAATAGCTGTGCTTCTAATGAGTAGCATGCTGGGGTCTCCAGATTCGCTTAATCACTCCAAAACCCAGTCTCACTGTTACTGATCTGTCCAACTTTCTGATAATTTCTCTCAGAAAACAGGAGTATGCACGGGTGTCTTTAAAGCAATGCTCTCCAAACTTCCAGCACCGCTCCCTTGCTTTGCCTTTGCAAACGTCCATGTAACTTTTCTCTGAATTTCAGGTCGTTACCGGGGTCCTGGCAGGCTGCGATGTATCCGATAAGGCGCTCCAACTGGAGTTTGGACGGCTCTGCCGCCTTGGGGGGCCCACGGGGGCGAAGCGCGCAGCGTTGGCTTCCATCACAAGGCAGAGCAGCCGCTTTCGGGGGGATGCCGACGGCAGGGTTTGTCTGCGGACCCGAGGACCAGCGCTCGGCTTAACCTTAAACTCAAGGCGTTACGGAAAAAAAGGGTTTGCCAACCTAGCGGCCAGGGCTTAGTGAAGCATTTTCGCATTTGATGTTTGCCGTGGGAATAACCGCCCGGAAGGAGTATTATTCTGCGTTTTATCCAAATAAAATCCCCAGTTTCTCCCTCTTTTTCGGTCGACGCCGTGTTTTTCCCCAACATCGAGAGTCCCTTTCGCCGGTTTCTGGAGAAATAGCTTTACAATGACGCCTAATGACAGAGCGGCCGAATTGCAGGGAGATGGATTCCTAGTGTTAGCGCAGCACGAGACACCGGGGCCGGGCGCCCCTTCCCCAGCGCCCGCCGGTGGGAAGATGCGAAGTTTTAGTAATGCAGTAATGGGAGGGGGGAGGGAGGAGGGAAAAAG
>VZSF01001726.1:1233893-1291206 GCA_013398295.1 Chionis minor
CACCCCCCTCACCCCCCCGCCGCCACCGGAGGAAATCCAGCCCAAGTTCGCCGCGATGACTGCGCTGCTGGCATCGGGGTTTCTCCGCGGCATCCCTGCCTCTGGACCGCCGCGCCGCCGCTCGCTCTGACTCCCCGGCGCTGGGTTAAAGCTTAATTCTCATGTTGTGGTTGCCGGGCTGCCGCTTTCCCGTGTCTTGCGATGGGAGGTGGAGGAAAAGGGATTGTCCGTGAGTCAACACTGAAAATGTGATTAAGAGGAACTGCTTTCACTAATCTGTTTCTAACCTTTTAGTCCGTGTTGGCCTGTGACCCCTTTCAGCTTTCAGATCGAGCCTGATTAGGTAAGTGTAAATTATTCACTTGGGGTGAGGGAAGGCAAACGGAAACGTTTTACTCAGAGACTTACCTACGATCCTGACCTCTCTCGTGATGAGAAATGATGAGAAAGTTCAGCTGTAAACTAATTCTGAGCTGAGCAGCATTTGTTTACTTGTTGAAATCTGTCCGTGCAAGACGTCTGCAGTCTGTCTGATTTCCAGGATCGCCGCTGAGCCGAGTGCTTGTGAGTTGCTGTGGGACATCTCGTCTCGGATGCTGTAGCAAAATATAGTGGTCTTATTTATGATCTTTGGAGAACTTTTTTTTTTTTTTTTTTAATAATTTGGAGAGCTTCCTCATCAAACTTCAACAAAATCTTGTGATTGTTTCACATTTCCTCCGACGTGATTTACTTCATTTGCTTCTGCTTTTTTCTTTTCCCCTTAACGCCCACCAATCTGCAATGTTGCAACCTACCTGTAGCATTTAAGTGGGCAAGATTCTCTGCTCTGTGGATACGTAAAGCAGCCGTATCTGCATGAATCACTTGATTTCCAAACAGGGTGTTACAATAGATACTGCTGGTAGTAGTAACAGGGTGCGTAGTCCTTGTGATGGAAACATCGCTAGTACTTCAATTAAGAAGATATCTTTTGAATTTGATAAAGCTTGTGTAATATCCGGTGTCTCCCTCTGTTGTGGCTTTGCAAAAACTGCTTTGTTAACAGGATCCCTTAGCTGCTTCTCCAGGATTAAAGCTTTTGCCTCCTGCTGCTGTTTTTGTGCTTCAATTATGGGACAATTAATTGCTGAACATCTGCAGTCCACCAAAAATCCTGATACATATAAAATATCTCCCGGAGGGGTGGAGGGGGAGTACGTGTTTGCCTGTGTGTGTAGGTTAATGCATGTTTACACTGTGTGTCTCTGTGTGTGCACACTATGGGAACGGAGGAAGAGAAGGAATGACATGCACATCCAAACAGCCCATTTTTGGTTCGTGCCAGCAACTGCCTCCATCGTTCCTCAATCCATATACTGCTAAAATTTCATCTCAGTTAAAAGTTTCCTGTAATACTTTGCCCAGTTTTTCCCTGAGAGGTCAGAAACCATTTTGCTGCTGGGGCTGCGCTGGCTGTTGGCTGGTGCGCAGGCAGGACGGTGTGTTGGTGGCAGTGATGTGGCACCACGGGCAGCCAATAGAGCATCCAAGACACACACGCGGAGCCTTCACCTGGAGCTGACTCTCCTGGGGGCAGTGCAAAGCTCCTCTCCCTCTCTGGGTCAGTCCTCGGCTCCACCGCTTCAGCAGAGCTCTCCGAAGGTCGGGCCATGCTGCATCGCTCCCAAAGTTTTAGAAAGGCTCGAGCTTAAACAGGCAAACACATTCCAGCGGCTCCAGTGCGTTGCGCAGGCATTTAACATCCTGCTGTCTGTGTTTTTCTCTGGGAAATACTGAAATGCTGAATAATGGAGAAGCTGAATTACATCTTTGCTTCTGTTGGGATTACATGTACCTGCCGCAGGCTGGGCTGTGTCAGTAGCCCAGGTAACCCCTCTTCCTCCTCAGAAATGCTGTGTATAAAATTCTGTCCTATGCCACCTCACAGACCAAATATAACCCAGTAACCACCTTTCACATTGGACGCAGATCTACCTACAGAGTATGCTTAGCTCATTTTTCCACTCAGGCTTCCCACTTCAGTTTGATGAAGTGGGCTGTGCACCGTACGTAGCGCAGAGGGAGGGTAGCCACAGCAGGAGGTTAAGACCATGCTTAAACTTGGGTTCAAATCCCTCTGAGCTGCCCATCACCATGCAATTTCAGGCAGCTAGTTTAACTTCTGGTGCATCGGAAAACTCAACTGTGTGAATGAGGAAAGTAAAAATTAGATGATTCTGTGAGCCACCATTTCTATACAGATATTTGGTAGGCATATGCATAGAGGCGTGTGTGTTTAATTTATGTATTTCATGTGCTTTATTCTCTTTAACAATAATTGAGAAGAGGCTTAAATCAAATGAAACAGTGATAGTTATCTGTGCAGTTTGAAAGCACTGATTTATTCTTGCGTGCTGGTTGAAGCTATGACCTTTAAAAGTCAATATTCCTTAGAATTTTGAGTTTGTTCTCACTTAAAAATATTTGTTTTCAGACCACAACACTGGTCTCCCTATGGAAGCAGCTGTTTCTATCTGGCATTGAGATCCCATGGAGAAGCTGAGGAGGGGGATGGCTCTTCATATCCATGAAACCTGGATACTTCTGTTTGTAATCCCTGCTTTGGTCACTCCAGCTGCCATCAATCATGAAGACTACCCTGCTGACGAAGGGGACCAGACCTCCAGTAATGACAATCTGATCTTTGATGACTACCGAGGGAAGGGCTGTGTGGATGACAGTGGCTTTGTGTACAAACTGGGAGAACGTTTTTTTCCGGGACATTCCAACTGTCCCTGTGTCTGTACTGAGGATGGGCCTGTTTGCGATCAACCGGAATGCCCTAAAATCCACCCAAAGTGTACTAAAGTGGAACACAATGGGTGCTGTCCAGAATGCAAAGAAGTGAAAAACTTTTGTGAATATCATGGGAAAAATTACAAAATCTTGGAGGAATTTAAGGTATGAAACCCTTTCTTCAGTATTTAATATTAATATGCTATAGGAATTATATTTCTGTTGGGAACTCTCAAAGGCACTCAGTATTTGCTTGCTGCTATTAATTGATGCTAAAGCTGGAGTCCTTTTTAGCTGTGATGCAGGTCTGGCTAATGTAAAAACTGCCACCTTCCCCCTTACATGCACTCACTGAGGACCAATGGTGAGTTAAAAGCCCCCGTGTGAAATGCCAGCCCTCTGAATCTGCTACTCCAGACACCCCCCTTCTTTGCTCATAGCATGAATCAGGTTGGACTACCAATGGTGTCTGTAAAAACGGTGGTAAATGAATACTGAGTGCTTTTTTAAGAACCCCTTTTCCAATTTGGATAGCAATGGGACCGAGGGTTGTTACTCATAACTGTGTGAGAATGCAAGTAAGTATGCAATGTAAGTAAGTAAGAATGCAAGCAAGCTACATTTAATATTTTCATTTCAGCTGTGATACGGCTGTCTAGAATGGCAGAAGCTGAATTCATAGGCAGATGACTATCTCAAGTAATGAGGAGTATGAGTTTTAATTGTAATGGTTGAGTTCCTATTAGGAATGTTATAAAAAAATCTTTCTGGAGTGTATCTTAAAAATAAGCCCAGATTTTCAAAAACCCTTTACACAACCTGCATCTCTCATTTTAATGAGTTTGATTGCATGTTTTCAATTCTGCTAAGGAAAATAGCATTTTACCATGAAGAACAGGGTCTGTAAAGGCAATAGGTATACACGAGTTTATTCTCCCAGGTCACGTGACTTTAAGATTCATACCTCCATAATTAATGACAGCCTATAACTCTTCATGTCTGTATGCCTTATACACTTGCCAATTTATTTTCTTTTCTGACAATGAAAATAATTTCATATAGGTCTGTGTACTTCATAAGTTCTCGATAACTCTGATCACAATTTCCTTTTTCCCAGATACTGTTATTTTCAGTGAAGGTAGTATTTAGTTCCCTTCCCCTGTCGTGTATGGTTTATTTTCATCTTTTTCCGTCCATCTGTAACTGCAATCACACAGTATGGGCAAGACAGTTTAATGTCATAGACACAAAGCAAAACAAATATATGGGGAACATCTCCTTGAGGGCCATCCTGGTCAACCTGTTCTCTGCTTTGCTTTGCTGAGGAATGTGAAGATGCTGATCGTGTGAACTGCTTAAATAATGGTTTCTTCTTGCCCTAGGAAGGCCTAGCCCTACTTCAATCCCACAATCATGCTTCAGTGGTCCCATTTTGACTGCTGTGTTGTCAGGTGATGAAGTGTCCCACCGAGGTGTAATTCTGACACGTGGTCAGGTTCTTTTTGGAGAGATTTTAGAAAGAAGAAAGTTATACAGGCTCCTTTTGGAGAGATTTTGGTGGGAGAATAATGAGATGCATCTTCTCATTAAAGCATCTTTTGAATGTGAATGAAGTACGAAAGTACTAATCACTTTTCCTGGAAGAACTATGGCACTCTGATAACAGATATAAGTGATAGAGAAACAGAATGTAGGGGAGAAAGGCTATTAGAGAGAGAGTAATCTGGTTCATTGTTTGCTGTGTTCAAAATCTGTGGGGTGTTGTGCGGAAAGGAAAGTTCCAGTGTCCTCTGAGAAACACAAAGTAGATGATGGCATGCCACTCTCACACACGGTAACCTTCAGTCCAAGACTAATGTGAGATCCTTCAGATTTAATTTAGTTGACGGTTGAGCCTTTGACCTGGACCTGTGTTTTGCTCAGAGCTCGATACCTCGTGGAGCAGGGCAGAAACCAATTTTTTTGAAATCTAAGTGTTTACTTAGAACAAACAGTAACATTCTTTTTTCCCTCTAAGTAGTGGAGAGAGTCGGGCAGTTTAAAGATTACCATGCACTTCCAGGGGTGTTTTGGGGGAAAAAAAGGGGCATCTGTGAACTATAAGTTTTTTAATGCTATAGGAAAGACAGATCTTCAAAGTTCAGGGAACGGCTGCTATGAAGTGAAATCTTGACTTCATTGGAGCATCCAAGCATTTTGCTGTTTACTTCAACAGAACAGAGATTTTACCTGCTATTTCTACAGATGAAATTCTGAGCAGTTCATAGGTTTTACAGGCTCTGAGCTCTGCTCTTCCCTCTTTCTGTTGAATTTATAAAGTCTGAAAACTTTCTCAAGTCCATTCTACACACAGTGAAGTCAAAGAGGACAGACTTTCTCCAGTTGTTGTGACTCACAAACAGACTGCTTTCAGTGGAAACGGAGGCACTGCTTTATGCGAGTTCGTAACCCTTTCACTCACTTAATTTACTTTTACTAATATGTAGGTTCCAAATCATTATCCATAAAAGTGCTCATCACTGCTTAGTTACAACTGAAATCAGCTTCCATTTAAAATCTTTTGCAAGTGTGCATCTCTCTGTGTGTGCACAGAAACATTCATACTTGCTCTAGTACTATTACCAGGACTGTTTCATCTTGTAGAAATTTTAACTGCCTGATCTTTCACAAATTAGGATTTATTTTTTTTTTCCTCCAGGAAGTTTTTTTTTTCTCTAGGATATCAAAATCTATGGAGAGGTTTCCATTAGGAAGAATTTTCCTGTCTTGTTTCTAGGTTTTTGTTCAGGTTTGGGATGAGAAATCCAAATGCAATTTAATCTTTTTTTAATTTATTTTACCACTGACAGTAACTATGACTATCTCAGGGTAAAGGAGTAGATAGAAAGACCCATTTCTTGAATATTTATCTTTCTTCTAGTGAACTGATCTTGTACCTCTGATTTTTTTGACTCATAACAGTCATAAGCACAAAATATGACAACAAGCCATCTAGCTTAGACATCTGTCCAAATGTTTATGCTTGTGCCTCTAAATCATTAGCACGTACAAATGAAATGTTGAACTGAAGTTCAATTGTGAATCTAAACTCATTAGTAGTTTTTCTTGTATCCTTTTGTAAAACCTTGCGTCCCTGACAGATGGTTTAGTAACCCTGTGTAGCATCTTCATAGCTCTGTAATGGGTCCTGGGAGATCTTTGTGGGTTTTGGACCCCAGCTGCCCATACAGAGCCTGCCTCATTCCCATGGTTTGCCTGCGACTTACCCCCAACTTCAGCTGAGGCTGCTGTGCCACCTGGAAACAGCCACAGGAAAGGTCAGCATGGCCTTCCTAACATGAATCAAGATCTGACTCAAATATGTTTAATTCATTGATTGCTGCCCAGTGTTCAGGATTTTGACTCCTGTGGAGAAGTATGCAGGAGAAAGGGGAGGTCTGGTGGCTTTTGCTGGGATCCCTCTATCTCTTTCCCAACCTCATTTTCCACTTCTCCCCTCATCAGCCTAGAGTCTGGACTCTGGGGTCTCCTCCGGTCCCTGTCAGAGGCGAACACGGGGTGACAGGCAGCTGCGGTGGCTGCAGGGAAGGTGTGAAGGATGCTGCAAGCCTTAGGCAGTCTCTGTTTTCTCCAGAGAGAGCTGGCAGGGACTCTCAGGGTCATTTAGCTGCTTGCTTTTTCTCCCACACATCAGCCGTGTTTTGATTTCAGTCCTGGAGGTTAAGGTCCGAGTCCCAAGTGCTCCGTGCTCACCTGTACTAGCAGAGATCTTTCAGGGAGGTTGTTAACCCTCCCCTTTCTTCCTGCGGAGAGAAAACAAGCAAATGACAACTCAGAGAGCAGTCTCAGTTATTGTAAGTACACATGGTTGTGTTTTAAATGAATGTTCAGAGACAGTAGCTTATATAAACTTAAGGAGACAGTGTACCACCAGCATGATGGATGTTCATTGGCAGCTTATGGAGAAATCGTGCAAATGTCAGTGAGACAACAGTTTTCCTAAGTGCCAATAAGCGTTTGCTGTCTTGCGTAACTTACGGACAGAAAAGCACACGCCTACCCAGATTTAAGAAATTCAATTTACGGCATGGTTTAAGGTCCATTTGTAGCTGCAGTTAGAAGCCATTTGAAAAGGCTTAGGTTGCCAGTTTGAAAAGTCCATAATCACTTCTGAACTTCCTAGATCACGCAATATAGGCAGATATAGAATAACCTTCTTTCTATGGACCTATATAAATTTGTAGCAAAATACCATTGCTAGGAAATGAATGATAAGCTCAAAGAAGTTTGTCAAGCTGACATCTTGAAACACTATCTTAATTTTAGACCCTACAGGCAGGAACTGCTGCCTGTCCCTGCAGGAGAGTAAATCCCTATGACATGGGTTTTGGTAGCATGGTGCCATGCTTCTCAAAGTTAATGGCAGAAATTTTCTAGTCACAGTCATTAAAGTATCTCCATTTGCCTGTCGGGACATTGAGTGAGTTATCCTTTGGGTGGGAACTTGAGAGGTTTTGGCATCACAACTTGGTCTTCCTGGTAATATTCATGTCAGAAGAGCAGCTTCAACCTGCAGTTGTGAACTTGAGCTTGGAAACAGCTCTGAACATCAAGGACATTTCTTCGGTGCACATCAGCTGCATTCTGCCAAGCACAGAGCTGCAATTTCTTCTGCCAATACTTAAACTCTGCTGCTGCCTTTCATCTGCCTGCCATTCCCAATGACTTCTCCATCTCCTTGTCCTCTCCTCTTCCACCTTCACTGCTCCCAAACCCGTTCTCACTCAAAAAGTCCATAGATGATGCCCAAGCACAAATGTGGAGGGATGGGAGAAGAACCCATGTCCTTGGGCAGATAAAAGAAAAAAAAAAAAAAAAAAAAAAAAAAAAGCCAAGATAGGGGAAATCTTAGCTTTATTCTAGGGCAAAATCCCCACTGACTTAAAAAAACCCATGATTTCACTGCTGGAAATCCTTTTCTACTTTATTTTTCTTTTCCATATTTCCTGTGACTGTATCTTAAGTTCATTGCTTTGTTTTGTCCACAAATCATCTGCAATCCTTCAGCTAGGACTTCTGTATCTCGCTGACTTTATATCTTCTTGAGCAGCACTTTGCACAGTAGGGATCACAGCTCTAGCAGGGATCTTCGGGGTATAATCAGAATCCAAAATAAATGAGGGACTATGCAAGCATAGCATTCTCTTTATACTAATTCTCAGCTCATTATGGAAACCTTTACTTTGGAATAGCGGCACCTCCTTCTCCTTTGTTAATGCTCTTTAAAAATGTTTTATTAATGCAATTATCTCAATATAACTTAACAAAATCAGACCTCTCATCAAAAGGCATTAGCACATGCAAGAGTGTATTCAGCTGCTATCCCGGCATCTCTCAGTGCCTGAAATGCAGTGTGTCCATTCTGCCACTGGAGAAAAGAAGGCAATGAAATCAAAAAGTGATTCCCCACCCCCAGCATCATGCCAGAAATAGAAATTAAGTGATGCAAACTGCAGCCTGACTCTGACCACTAGTTACCCAGCCTGGGAGTGCAACCTTATCAAATATGAATGAACCACTTGGGACATTCCCGGAGCATTACTGACGGGATGATGCTGTTAGGTGAAAAACAGGAGTTTGTCGCAGCCCTGGGTTGCAAAGGAAGGTAAGGGGAAGAAGCGTGCAACCATCCGGTGCTTGGTGTGGTGCCATGGGCTGCTCTGAGAGTCCCTCAGCCCTGCTGCAGGTTGGGAGCATGGATGCTGTGGTTTATGTCTGCCTGAGAGAACAGAGAAATGGCACCTTGAATATGAGGAGCTTCATTAGGCCACTAGAAAAACAAAGCGGGGAGAAAAGGAAGGTTCTTTACTGAGCTTTCTTATCTGTGAGTGTTTGGTTTCCTGGTGAATCTTGAAAAGTGCTTAAATCACGGCAAGCTAATCATCGCAAGAACTAGCACTATTAAAACATTTTGGTAGTATCCTAACCAGTCATCCAAATCACTAGTAGGTTTTTGATCTTCACTCTTAAATTACAAGAAACTGATTACTAACCCAAGCCAGCATGGGGCCCTGATTTTAATATTGGTGTTTTTCTCTCCAAGGTATGTGCAGCAGGTTTTCCTACCACTATGACTCAAACAAATGGGGCCTTTTTTTTTTTTTTTCCCCTTCTTCTTCTTGTGTGTTCTGCAATTTCACGTACGGCTAGAAAATCATAATACAAAAGAAATTTCAATAACGTGCCTGTGCTTTAATAAAAGGAGCTATGAACAATGCCAGCTCTGAAGATAGCATACAGCCATTGAAATCAGACAGGGGAAACAGAACATCAGTCAGATGGAAAAGTATGATTTATTATCTCCCTCCTGGCAAAATTACAGTGACAATGTCTATGCAAAGGAATCTAAAATTACTGACTTACTGTATTTCTGTCATAATTTGTACCAAGAAAACATACTAAAATAGATAGGCATGTCATATACTGATCTATAGTGATACCTATTTTTTAAACTATTTTATGTACTTAGCTACAGATTCTATAACATACATATTACATTATGCACAAGTATATTATTACAATAGGTGAAAGAAGATGGGCTATATTCAGAATTTGGCTACAAAAAAGTCCATGCTGTTGTTCTCCCCAGATCACAGTAATAAAAGTAATACATGGAGGCCCCAAAAGCTCAGAGCTCAGTGGCACTAGCTGCGCTGCACACATACCCTCTCAAAGCTCCCCATTGAAAGAGATGAGACCCAAAACTCAAGCATCAGCATGATTCAAAATCACCAGGAATTAAGCACAAGCCCCCTTGTTTTAATCACAGTGCACCCGTGTGGGAGCTCAATGCAGAATTTGGCCTGTACGTACATGCCCAAGGGATTGGTATTTTTCCCATAAATATGACACAGGAATGAACACGTGCCCAGCATTTGTACCATCAAAGCTGTGGTTGGGCTTTCAGATATTCGCTCCAGGAAATAGCCCATTGGCTCTGCTTGCATCCAGGATTGGGGGCTGTCCAGAGAGCTACTGAAAGAGAGGAGATATCTCTGCACAGCTGGAGGAGAGGCTCTGCCACTGCCCCTCTCCTCCACTACCGCTGGAGCCATGCTGCTAAGAAATGGGATGTGTAGTACATGCAACTGTTACCAGCTCCTTCCAAGAGTGGTAAAATCAAGTCTGAGCTTTATTATCGTGCCAGACAATGCTCAGTGGTGCCAAGGAGAGAAGCGCTCATCCCTTGGCTCACTCAGGATATGCCCTTCTCTGTCATCCAAGATGTTGCCGTAGGGCTGGTGAGCACGAGGTCCTCAGGTCATCAGTTTGTGAAGAAGGATGTCATCCACAGAAATGTTGACAGATCATTGGCAAGAAGTTTTCCAGGCAACCTTTCCTACCAGAGTGAGGGGAAGTGCAGGTGTGTGTTCGTTGCTACTCGAATGTGCTTTACACAAAACTGCATTCATTAAAAATAATGCTTAATTAGCTAATTATCCTAGTTATTGTTTTTAAGACTATAATTAGATAAGTCATGCAATGACAACACTAAGAGTAGTTGCAAAATAAAAGTACACGTAGAGTTAGGCTTCCTTACTCTTTGCTCTGTGTTACAGTTCAGAGGTAGTTCTTTGGGAATTGCAATAAAATCGGTATGCTTGGAGGAGCGTTAGGGTTTGAAGCAGCTCCTCAAAGCAGGGAATCTCTCAGTCTGTTAACTGTGGTCATCCTGGGCAGGAAAAACTTTCTGACTGAGGGTTAACCCAGTGTGCTCCCTGTGTTAGCAGACCCCAGTGTATCCTCTCATTACAGATAACCTATTCAAACTCATTTTCATTTCACAT
Organism: Chionis minor; assembly: GCA_013398295.1. Classification (NCBI taxonomy): domain Eukaryota; kingdom Metazoa; phylum Chordata; class Aves; order Charadriiformes; family Chionidae; genus Chionis; species Chionis minor. The sequence continues at coordinate 1,244,519 of VZSF01001726.1, forward strand.
CTTTCCAAGCTCGTGCTCATAACCAAATGAGATAATGTCCCCTGAGGGACAGAAGCCTCCCAGATCCTGCTGACTTTTCTCCTGATAGTTCAAGCAATGCAGCTGGTACAAGAGGCAGACGGGAGAATTTGGAAAACATCTTCACCGTAGTATCAGATGTTAAAGACCTGCTGTACAGGTTCTTTGCTGGTGTGAACTGCTGTAGCTCCATGGATCATGGGTGGCCCATTGGTATGTTGCAGTGCTGTAAAGTTCAGTAACAGTTAGATACCCCTCTGTGGAGTTTGCATGATGCTGACATGAGATAATGATTTACCTGAGGGAACTCCCATGAAGTCTAATCCACCTTGCCAGCTGCCAGAAAGTAAGAAGTTCAGCTAGGCTGTCAAAAAAGTACAGATAATGGAGAATGAGAGAGAAAAAGCAACTAGGAACAAGTAAATATTCCAGATGACCCGTTTGCCCCTCTCCCACCTCTCAACATGCAGTGAACACAGGGATGGTGTCAAGGCCCAGAAACAAAGGAGACTACACCCATGCAGACAAGTGATGTTAACCTACTGGTGCAACCACAACTCCCCACTTGGCAGGACAGGGCTTTGAAGCCAGGCCTGGAGACAGTGAAGGAGAAGGGGATGTGTGTGTAGATGTAAACATGGGCGCTCAGCACTCTTGAGCTCCTGTACCCTCAGCAATTGTAAAAGAAAAAAAGCAAGTCAACTCCTCACTGCTCCTCAGACATAGACTTAGGTTAAGCCAACGCATCTTTCCTCAGTAGGAGAAGGTGATACAGCAACAGAGCACGTTAAGTAACGAGCTCTTGTTTCCAGCTTTAATGCTGGATGAAATCCTGATCTTGGCAGAGGTGAGCAAGAGCGAAGCATTCAGGAAGAAGCTGCTGCTTCAGAGGGAAGGAGGGAGCATTTTGGTGTGCCAGTAGGATGCAGGAGCTCCCACTGCAGTATAAGGCAGGTGGGACCAGCTTCCAGTACGGCACAAGAGGTGCAAAATTGTGAAATGCTGAGGCTGATACAGCACTGATATCTGCAGTGTGGAGCCTGCAGCAGGATGAGCTTACGCCTTCCCTCGACCGCCGTGACCCAGCCAGGAGTCACCTAGCAGGGAGGTTATTTCAAGCTGCCTGAGTTGCATGGGGACACAGAGCTTGTCTTCAGACAAAGCAGAGTGACTCCAAAGATTGCATTCAGTTCAGCTGAACATCCACGATCTGGCTATCTTGTGAGTAAAAGAGTCACAGGGCCAAATCCATCACTGCTGTAAATCTGCTTGGCCTGTACTTTGGCTATGGAAGGTGCACCTGATGATCCAGAACAGAAAACTGCAGGAGAAGGAATGGGACCAAGATCCAAATCTGCTGCCCAATGATGGCTGGTTATGTTATACGTATCTCCTAATACAAATGCAGTATTTTATCAGTACGTGGAGCTGATTGTGCCACCATCTCACATCTTTTGGCATGAATGAAGAAGGAAACAGCAGGTTCAGGTACAGGGAAAACGCATGTAAAAGGGCTTATCTTTCTGACCAGGTCCTTGGTTCCTTTCTCCCTGTCTCGGGAGGCTTTTTCCTAAATGTGGCTCCTTCATTGGTAATGGCAAGAGCAGACAGGGAGGGAATGGACATCAGGGAGCTGCCAGCTGGGTTTGCTTTCCCTATTGATATTAAAAGGAGCTTAACAAATGTGAAGCACACAGAAACATTTTGTCTGTGTATGAACAGGACCGCACATCACACGCTGGAGCCACACTCCCATCTGTCACATCTGTAACCTTTCGAAAGAAGTCCTGTTGCCTGTGCACTGGGCATGTCTGAACTAAAAAACTATTGTAATAGAGTCATAAAAATTATCACTGAGGTAATAGAGTCCCCTCAGGCCCAAGGTAGGAGAGGTGCAACTATTGTCAGGAGTAAAAGGAGACATATATCAAAACAAAGAGAGCGTTCTTACAAAAGAAGTGCAAAGTCATGTTGTTACAGAAAACTCCACTGCTGCTCTCTGTAGAGAAAAACAACCACAAGACTGCAGATACACAGGTCCCTTGGAAAAAGGGCCAGGACTCGGCTCAAGGTTGTCTCTCATCAGCTAATGGAGGGGTCACTCTCCAGACCCAAATGTGGTTCCAGGAGCCTTTCAAACCCATCAAGTTGTATGGTACATAGCAAATGTATGAGTATAAAGGTCCTAATGCCATCACACTCCTGAATCATCAGATGTGAGCTCAGGATACCCATGGTGAGATGTATAATCTGTGCTTCTCTCCTTCATCTGGCTTATTGATCTGTAGTAGCTCCCCAGGAAGTTTTACAAAGGGATGGTAAGGATAATGTTGTCTTCAGATATGGACAGGCATGGTGTGGGGCTGAAGGGAGAAGAGGGGATTGCAGCATCTTTATGCCTTTTCACCTCCAGAATCCAAGCCTCATCACCACCTAACTGGAAAGGCTCTTGCAGCTGTGAATAGACAAGCAGCAGTTGGGGGTAACTAAAATCAAGCTTTGGTTGGAGAGTTGCAGCATCTGTAGGCTAAAAGAGTAGGCAAGTTTTCTTAAGTCTCCTTGTGCTGGGGCCACTTTGAGTATAGGATGGAGTAACCATTTATAGAAAATGTTTTCAGTCACGCATTTGTGTCTCTCTTGTCCTTTCAGTTGAGTGAGAAATTTGTCATTTCATTTCAGTCCTATATTAGTAATGCTTGCCTGCGTGTTGGGGACTCCTGTAGAAATACAGGATCTCAGCATCCACTTCTGCTGCTTCTTGAAAGCCAGCTCCTTGTTTTAGCTGATCTGCAGTATGGTGCAAGCATTTTTCAATTTTTGGATGGCACAGTTCATTTGTATTGCTAGTGCTCCACGTAAGTAGGATATAGCTCCAGTTTTTCACTGCAAATAAATTATCTAATGACTTAGTACTTTTTTCCTGTTGCAAAATCATTTGCAACCTGATGGTGTTTTCAGTGATTGTACTCATCTATAATCACTCACTGGGTTGTTTATTTGAGCAACTTTCCACCTATGGAAAATCAAAGTCATTAGGATTTCTGTAGCATAATTGATACTGTGTCTCCACAAGCTGGATGGATGATTTATATTTTTTTAAGTAAGTATCAAAAATGAGTGAAATATTTGCCCTATGCAAGTTCTTGCATTGGTACACACACACGAGCACACAAAAAAGAGTGATTTACCAAACTTTTAACACAAGTTTGACAGTTATTTATGCTAATAGTAAATGCACAGTGAGCAGCCCAGAACAGAAATGGGCTGATTTCAATCTTGCCTTCAGGTAGGACTTGCTAGCTAGCCTGTTCTCTACAGTTTGGCACCTGCAAAATTTCTCGGTTGAAAGCTTTCTCTGAACTTTCCTGCAATCTCCTGCTAATCTGCCTGAGATCACAGGCAATTTCAATAACAATGAAAATGATTCTAATTTTGACTTCAGGAGTAGCTTCGATGAATGCTATCCCAGTTTCTTTTTTATTCATCTCCCCTGGTTTATGTCTTCCCACCTGAGCTGTAATGCGGAAACCGTTTTTGCCTCCGATTTTATTCATCAGGTCCTTTTTAACTTTCTTGCTTTTCTTGCTTCCTGCCAATAAATTCACCACCTGAAACTGTAGCTACAAAAATAATTTCCATCAGAATTGCCATTGTCCTTAGTGTCATTAAAAGTTACAGCTACTCTTAAGATGTAAGTGCCCAATTTGACAGGCTTCACTTTACATCGCTCTGCTTTTCCTGCTGTTTTATCTGCATGGAGCAGGATGCCATCAGTCGAGCCTGTCTGAGGAGGGAGGCTGAATGCGATTATCCATGTGAGTGCTGGAACATGCTCTCTTGAAAACTAAAAGATGAAGAGATTGGCAGCAGCGATGGTTTTCAGCTTTCCTTCCCTCGGAGTTCAGCACTCGCAGGGGATGGGACACATCCAGTGCTTCCCAGAGACGTGTAGGCTGGAAGTGCCTGTGCATACAGCTAATGGATCCGAATCTAAGCCAAAGTAGAAACAAACGTGTGCAGAAGTACCAGGTTAGATCCATTGCATTCAAAACTGCCTTGACATCAGTAGAAATAGAGATGATGGCATCTCCTTCTTTTTAACGAGTTAGCACTTCTTTTTCTAACATGTTCTCAAAGAGGGAGAACGTACTACAGGTCCATATTCAGTAAAACTACCATGCATTTTATCCCATCGCAATATAATCCAGAAAAGGCATATACTTATGCACCATTTCCTTTTTGGTATTTAAAAGAGGTGGGAGCTAACATGCATGATTAAGGTTTCCAGTGATATCAAGAGTCCTGGCATCTGCTCTGCGTTTGCTCTAGTGTGATGGATCCCTGGGTTTCCATGGGGGTCAGAAAGAAAGCCCACTGACTTAATTTCTAAGTTATACACCACTTTAAATTCCAGTCAACAAAGGAGATTTCTCCAGTTGTTCTGCCCGTTTTGTAAACATACCTATTTGACTGGGAAAAGCATCACAGGCCCCCATAGTAGGTTTGTTCAATTCAGTGAAAATACTTAGTTTGTCTTCTACTCACTTGAACAGGTCCTGCATGATGATCAGTACGTGTCTATTATAACATGATTAGTTGGTTGCAAACACTTACATGAAGCTTTTCTATTCCCTTCCTGGAAAGAAATGTCAAGTATTTCTGATACAGTAGTTCTTAAGTTTGTATTGCTCTGTAGTTGTTTGCTAGTAGCAGTGTGTAATTGATAACGGGCTGTTGTGCGGTAGACAGCACAAGGACATGGTCCTTATGAGACCACTTCATGGGACCTAGTCAATGAGATGAAGTCTTTGAGTATGGGATTATGGGACATTCTTGTACAAATACCTCTTCAAGCTTAGCTGGAGAGGGTAGGAAGGAGGGGGAAGAGAGCAGCCCAATAAATCCTGATAACTGGATCTTGGAACAGATGACTAAAGGGCAGTTGCAAGAATTTGCAGTAGCTTTGATCAACCTATATGCTAGCTCCAGCAAAGGTGTAAACCTTCTTCCATGAGGCTGAAAACTGAGGTACAAAGAAAGTGCCATACAATTCAAAGTCTTTCCTTGAAAAGGTGAGGAGAGGTCCAAAGTCTCAGGAAGTGGCTGTGCTAAACATGCCTGGAGGAAATCAGGAGCCAGACTTAAATTTATGGAGTGGGAAGTCTCAAGGAGTAACAGGTCTGTGTACAGTCTGTTTTAATGATACATGATCCATTGTCTCTCGAAATACTGAGGTGCCAAATAACACCTTGCTCTCAGAATGCTGCCTGGAAAATAGGCACTATTTTCCCAGCTCCTGGAGGGGAATGAACTGCAACCCCCCAATCTGAGGGAAGCCAGCTGGATTAATCACAGCTGATCACAGGAGGCTGTGGCATTAAAACTTGGTCTGAGATCTCTTCTCAGCTGGCCAACAGCCCTCATATAGGACTGAAATGAGTGCTCTTGGAAACCAGAGTTAGCCTGGTGAATGTAACAGCAGAGCAGAACCTAAGAGAAATTGCTTCTGATTGACAGATCAAACAGGTAAAGAAAAAGTATCCATCAGATGTCATCTTCAAAGTTTTTCATTTGTCTTAAGTAAATCACTCTGTTGCCATGTCTCTAGAGATGTTGATGTAGAAGCAGCTAAGAGTGATTGACAAGCAGATGTGTAGACAGAGAATCCTTATTTGAGGCAGGGAAGAGGAGGGTTGCAATATGATGTTTCATATATATATATATGCTTCCTCCATTCACTCAAGGAGAATACTTATTACTCAGTAATAAGCTTTTTCAGGGCAATCTGCATTTTACAGAAAAATCTTTCATGTGTTTGGGGCAGCAGAGAGGTGGCTTAGGGTGCTGTAGTTGTGGACAAGGCTTGAGCAAAGGGTGAAATACGGGTGAAGTCCAGTAAGTATTTGGGACAAGAGGATTTGTATGATTAAATGAGATGTCTCAAATGCAGTAAAGCAAGATCTTGCTTAAAAACTTGAAGGTTTATCTATTGTTTATTTGTGTGATTGTACCAGCTGCCTTGCTTTAAAAAAATGCTTGATCCAGATCTCTCAGCCATAAAGAGCATAAAAGAGTAGATTTACGCACTGAGTCTTGAATTCAATTTTCTGTTTTCTTTTCTCCACCTCTCCCTTATGTTTGGGAAGAATTAGCATTTTAGGCTATTTTCCTGAAATCATGATTGTTTGATCATGCAGTCTCTCTGTCTGTCTACCAGTCCTTCTGGATGCCCTTGAGGGCCTTCAAGTGTAGACTTCTCAGAGGTATGAACTTTCTGTGGTTTCATGAAACCTAGTGGCTGACTAAAGAAGGACCGACGTGTTGCCCAGCCCCTTACGAGATGGAGCCCCTTATCACTGTGGGGAGTAGCTGGATGACATTAGCAAACTTAATTCCCACGTGGGCTAGCATTTGCTCCCAAAGAGAGCACAAAAATGGTGGTGAGCTGGTGTCTATGGGAGCGAGAGTGAAGATTAGGCGATACAGTATCCACATCTTGTTTGGCATCCTAATTTCCCCTGCTCATGGTGTATCTCATTTCTCATTCTGTTTCCTTTGCTGCATTTTTCGTTCGTTTGTTTATATAATCTATCAAGTTTATCATTATGTGCTCATGCACATAAAATCTTTATTAGCTGTGCGTATTCTCTATTCTCTGTTTTAATTTTCCTTCCTCCTTTCTTTGTTAACAAACTCTGCCTGATTGCAGATGTTTCCCATTTGACGGCACCTGAGATTAAGGTTTTCCAGCTACGCAACCAAAGGAGCACTGGCTCCTTCCTCCTGCCACCCCGCTGTGTGGGATGGGGCCATCCCCTGATAGAAGTAGGGAATGAACCTGCCTTCCCAGCCAAACCTGGGGTCACAGTCCTCCTCAAGCCGGGTCCACATCCTTGTGCTTCTTTGGTCTATGTGAAGCGACTGGCCAAGGGAGAGGTGAGTCAGGAACAGTGCTGAAACTGAGAAGGTCCTTTGTGCTCCGTGTCCCGCTTCATCTGCTCTCAAAAACCCTTGAATGGTGGCTAGATGTTGGCCATGTCTGCTTCCCACCAACTTGGCTTGACTTGGCCCCTACACTGACAACAACATCCAAGAACATATATCCTCACTATTCCTGAGGGTTAGTGCTCTCACACTCGTTGTAAGTGAAAATTGGGTAAAAAGAATTTCAAGTGCTTTGCACCAGTTTTCCCAAGTCAAAATGCTGTATTGATACCTTCTACAAGAGACCCAGTTCACTCCTCTGGTCTTAATGATAAGTTTGTTAAAACATATCTGTTAAAACATACCTTGAACTGTAAGGGACTATGCAGTTGTGTGGACATGTATCCGTGTTATGGCAGGGCACCATGAACATCCTTTCCTTTTGGACAACGGTGAGAATGCTTCTGCACCAACATCTCTTGAAATCCTTTCTGACAAATCCTTCCCTAGAGAGTCTTCTAACAGACTATTCTGCCTTGGACAAGTGGAGTGAATAAATCATCTTCTGGACCAAGCCTTTTATGATCCTTTAATCTTAACACTCTTTCCAGAATATCAGTTTAAGGGGCACCAATAAAGTGTTTGCACTGTCCATGTGGGAATGGCGTAGCCTCTGATTTGTGTCCTCTCTCCTTCATACTTCAGAAACTCTGTATTTTTTTCAACCTTGTTTTTCAGTAGGGATGAGAGTTTCTTTTCAGGAACTGGTATGAACTGCTGCTTGAACTTCAGTGGCTACAAAAGTGTAAACCACCCCTCTTCCACGGGGCATAAATCTTTAAATTGGGAAACAAAACATTGGAACATCTTTCACTAGTTCCCTGTTCTTCACTGATTCCCAGTTTATCATTTTGCCGCTTCATCTACGTACTGCCTATGTAAATAAATAGAGGAGTTTTTTGGCCAATATTCTGTAACTGTTCCAGAAGAAGGGTAGTTCCAGCAAAATTAATAGCTGGGATACAGAGCCCCCAGGCAACAGTAAAAAGATAATCAATCAGTGTGCTTGGGGCAAAGGCCTTTCTGAAAGGGCAGGGGTTAGCAAATCAGATACCAGAGCACATCCTATGGGAGAAAGTGCCAAGACATTCATAAACTAAGTGGACAGGAAGACTGTAGTCACCTGTGGAGGTGAGGGGCTGGGTGAGAGCCGCGGTAGGGGGCACTAGCAAGTGAACAACAGAAGGGTTAGATAGAGGAAGATCATGGAGTCAAGACCAAGTAGCTTTACCTTGATAAGCTGAGGAAGAGAGATGGCTGAAAAAATTCTCATTCTTCATGCCAAAGCAGCCTTTTCATTTGCTGGCTGCTTGTTCCTTGTACTGATGAGGTGTGCTTTCCTTCTTTAATTGTGTGCAGTTCTTCCCTCTTGAAAAGCTGCTTCCAGTGTCAAGCAACATCATGGTTTATTACAGTGTCATTTTCAGGTTACACCAACAACGCAAAAGCAAAAGATATGTATGTCGTGTCTCATTTACTCAGTTGCGGAGTCATTCAGGGGCATCTTCTACTTGTGCTGATCATCTTTAAGCCGGAGATTGGGCTGCAGTCCTGGAAACGCATCATGTATTTCTTAGCATTGCAGCCATTGTCACAGTGAAGATGGGGACAAGTCCTGAAGGATACGTCAGTGGATGCCTCCACAAATCACAAGATCTACTTCTACCGCTCCATATAATTAGTGATTAAAATGAGTAAAAACAAAGCAGCAATTTTCTTATTGATCCCTCGGCAAATAGTTCTGTCTATTTTCTTCTATGTTGTTTCTTCTTATTAAATAGCCTTGAATAAGAAATGTCAGTCAAATGAATTTAGATTCCTGGTGTTTCAGACAGAAATCAAAGCAGGATTGAATGAGGAAAGATAATTAGAGAGAGGAATTCCACCTCCACAGACTTCTTCCCTTGCTCAAGGAGTGCTGATGTTATCTAAATTGCCAAAGCCGTGAGCAAATGAGAGGTGATGGGAATTATAGACTGCAGACACTGAGACAAAGCAAGGGAAGCTTTAATTAGTGCATTTTAAGGTAGAAATGAGTTTCCTGGGAATAAATTATTTGACTGAAGACATATGGAGCTTCTTGGAGGTGAACTGAAAAGCTTTTTACCTGCCCAAACCAGGGCTCACAAGTTCTATCTGTCTTGTAGAAATCATTGACCCATCACTGGGGTCTGAAACACGTGGGGATGAATCCCCTTTTCCTCTGCATCTCACTTTTTTTAATATGGAGGAATTTCCATTGCTGTAGATTCCCATCAATGCAACAGAAAGCAGATTTTTTTCTAATACCCACATTTACTTATTCAAGGGTTGCTGATGGATCTACTATTGCTGAGGAACTGGGATTTGCCTATCAAACCTACAGGTACTGAAAGGAAGTTATTTTCCTTTCAAATTCTCCTCTTATTCTCCTTTCTTATCTCTGTTGTCATCGTTTCATTACACTTGCACACACATAAGGACATTGGGAACTTTAAAACACTGACCTTTCTATTTTTCAGCAGACTTCCACAGCTTTTTAAAAGGTGAGACAGTGACAACTCTTTACTCTTCGGAGGTGGATAAGAGATTTCTGTTTGAATTGATGGAGCTGAAGCGAGACCATTTATCTTGGTGCTTTGATCCAGAACTCCCCAACTTTAGCAGAATTATTCAGGCTCTTAATTTTTTACATATTCTTACATATTTCTTCCAAAAATCCTGCTCTGCTCCTGGCCAAATGTGTAAGATAACAACAGATGGGTAGAGCAGATGTACAGCCCAGTGCCTTCAGCTCGGCCTTTTTGACAAAGGGACCTAAAGTCTCACGAAAACTAAAAACTCCACACCCTGTCTGGGAAAAAAAGTATCGTGCTCTTTGGTTTTTCTAATGTTCTGGTTGCCAATTTCAGATGTTGCAATTTTGTCCTATGGGTTAATTTGTATTACCCGTGATGAATGAATGCAGTCAAGAGGTATTGAACGCTGATGTGTTTATCTTATGGCAAGATAGAAATGTTGCAAACTTGTGAGCTACGGGAGGAAATGGGCTAATTTTAGATTTGTTCCTAGCCCTCGCCATGCGAATGGTGTCGCTGCGAGCCCAGCAATGAAGTTCACTGTGTTGTAGCAGACTGCGCAGTTCCTGAGTGTGTCAACCCAGTCTATGAACCAGAACAGTGTTGTCCTGTCTGCAAAAATGGTAAGAAAGTACTGTATTGGCTTTAACAAAGAGATATAAAGGAAACATTTTTATTAAAATGTCGTTACCGATGCATCACCAGGAGGTTTGCTTCCATCAACACAGGCTGGCATTGGGGCTGTTACTTCTCCTTGTGTGTGGGCTTCAGTTATGAGGTGGCAAATGTGAAAATTAAGGATGCCCTTCCTGGCCTGTGTCCTCACATGGAGGTTATGGGATTGCTTACTTGAGTAAGGCTTTATAGGACTGAGTCCTGATATGGGTGATAGTCGTTTCATGTCTTTGCTTTTTTCTCATAATTAGTCTGATGTGAAATCAAGTATATAAGAAAAGAGAGAGTCTTTGTCCCTAAATTAAGAAACCAATGGTTATTACCTAAGACCAGGGGAAAACTCACTGAAATAAATGGCAAAGCTTCCACTGGGGCCAGTAAGACACCCACCAAGCCTGTAACATTGTAGGTTGTGTGCCGGAGTCTGTGTGTGTAGCGTTGGCCCTCATTTTCCTGCTGAAACAATTTTGTGAATTGGAGTCAGATTCAGCAATGCTTTCAAGAAAGGTTTTGGGATGACTGAAAGTACCTCTTTGGAAAATAAATGTTTCCAAGAGGGTCTCCCCAGTCTTGTACCACAGCCTATACACACATATGTCTCTGGAAAAGCACCTTTCTCCTAATGTAGATACAAGGAGAGATTAAGAATTGAGGTAGCTTCACATAAACCTCTTCATGGCTTTCTTAACATGTAAGAAATGGCTGCTTAGACTCATCTTCTCGTGTTTGGAATTCACTACCCATATATATTTCATCTTACATACATCCCCACTGCTGGATAAGGGTAAAGGTTGCTTTTGAATCTAAATGAAAATGTTTACAAAGAAGTAACATTTTCAACACATTTTCTGCTCTCTAAGACAGAGAAAAGGCAAACAGTTGGAAATGCAAAATATCTTTATTAAAGGAATTGGCAAAATTAAGACCAGTCCAGAAAATTATACCAAAAATACTACTTGAAATCCTGAGGTTTACATTAAACCATGATTTTTACTCAAAAATATTTTACAAGGTTTTCATCTGGAGTTTTATGTTTCTGTTGAAAAGCAGAAAATGTTCATAGGAAATTTCATTGGTTTGTTGTTGATGATCTTCAGAGAAAAGGTATGGTAACCAGCTCTATTCCACTACCTTTGCATATAGCCCACTGTGCTTGGGTATGAGTTTTCCCATTGCACTCAGCAAGATTGATGTCTTGGGTTGATGACTGGGAGGGGTAACAGTGGCCATCTCTGTGCCTGTCACTACCTCTGACTCATTTACACCTGAACAAATGCTGCTGGTGTGTGTTTGGCCTGTGTGTTCCCATCACGAATAGGGTACCACACCAAATCCCCCTCACTTAGGGTGGCAGCGCTCGCTGATTCCTTCCCATCTGGTTCTCATCACACAAATCCAAACTGTTAGCATTGCTCAGCCTTCCTGGAGTGCGGGCTCAAAGGTGGCTTCACACAGGTCCAGGAACTGCTGGATTTCGCTACCAGCCCTTCACCACCATGACCATTTCCTCTAATAACCAGACTCCCCCACTTTGTGGGTTGGTGGCATTCTGTGTTGCAGTCCCCAACGTCCCTGGTGACCAGGAGTGGGCAGCATCTTTCTTCCAAAAACAGGCAGGGTGACCAGAGAGCCAGAAGGAAAGGGAAAGAAGCAGCTCCTACTGATGTGTGCAAGGACAGGAGAAAAGAAGGAATATCACACACCTGCTGAAGAGGCTCCAGGGCACAGTGTAGTGATTGGATCCTCAACTAGAAGCCAGGAGGCTTGCTGCAAGGTTTTGCCAAATTTCTTTACTCATCTGCTGGAGATACAAAGTTCTCTGAAACCTGTTTTAGGCAGGGAAGTATTTCTCACCATCCTCTTCAGAGCAGCCTATGGGGATCCTGGTCTCTGGGGCCAGGGAGACTGGGGCTTGCAGCACAGCTCTGAGCCAGTGGTGGATGAAAGGGAGAGGCAGCACGGTGGTGCGGCTATTCCTTGGGATCGAGGAGTATATCTGCATGGGGGGGTACTGTGGAGGGGAGCTGAACCCCTCCTTGCATCCCAGCCTGGCTGTAGGGATGAGATGTGGGACCACCCCAGCTTTCTGTAGGGCTTTCTGCTCCTTTTGCAGCCAGTGCTGGCTGGCTGATAGCTGGCCAAATGCCTAGAATTTTGACTTTATCCTTCACAAATGAAATGAAATAATTCACAAAGTGATAGAAATCAGTAGGCGCCAAGATAGTCTGTCTTGTCACAGGGAATCTGATGAGCAAATTCTGTTATTGCTCTTGGATATTGCTCTGAGTGTGGCACACAGCCTTCACCTTCCTTTTACATTTTGGGAACTTCATGTGAAAGAGTAACAGACGTTGCTGTGTCTCTTCCCCCTCTGAATCCCTCTGACACATCCTAATGAATGAGGATCGCAAGGCTTTAAGCTGTCTGTTCATCTTGAGACCAAGATTTTATCTTTCGGCTCTCCACTGCAGCCAGTCAATTAAAGCTCAGTTTCACAAATGCATGAAGGTAACACAAGCTGACAGACCCACTTAAATGACTGAAAACCCCCCTTTTTTTATTTATTTGGGTTTTTTCCTTCCATCCAGTAGCTTTTGCTTTCTACCAAACTGGTGAAGAGAGTTACGGTGCCATGTCTCAGTGTGATGAAAAGATTTTAGCTTATTCTCAGTCCTTGTGGTCATCATTTTAGACTGGCAAACAGAAGAGCTCAAGAGATACAGCTGTTGTGGGCCGGGGGGGGTGCAGGAATGTTAATCCCCAGAACAACATGTAGTGCAAATTAAGCTGCTCCTTAAAATTTTGGTAAGGAAAATCCTTGTTTTGGGTTAAAACATAGCCCTGTGTCATTTGCTGCACTCTGCTAGCAATGTGGCTTGCCTGCTTGTTTAGCTGTTGCTGCCATTAACGGGAGAATAATTTCCTCTCCATACATTCAGATAGATTTTCATGCCTTTCTTAATTATGTCTTGCCAAGGGCAAAAGTGCGGTGAAGCAGTAAGGTTAACGCAAAAATCTGTTGATTCTAACATACCTGACCTGAAGATTCATAAAAAGCCAATATCAATTTCCCTCCCTCTAGCATCATTTAAGAGCAGTCTGAACAAGTGGCTTTGGAGATTTATTCCTTATTGTCAAGAGAAATAGAGTTGCTATCTTGTGCTTTGCTAAATGCTGGCTCTGCTGGGCAAGGGATACCACATTACATGTGGAGCAGGCGGAGTTCATTGGGAGGCTAAAATTTGGGAGTGAGGGAGTGAGAGGACATTTTATCCTTCGTGTCCTATCGTCCAATCTGTCAGAGTTGGTTTTAAGGGCGATGGCTCCAGGTGCTGCACAGCATTTCTGTCGTGGAGATGAAAGGTCACTGGATTTCACATTTCCTGGTAGTGACAGACCGCAGAATTATGGCCCCAAGTTGTTATTTCTAGTCATTGTGACTTCTCCAGACGAAAGTGTGTCAGCTATTGTTAACTCTCTCCTCTGCGGGATCTAAAACTTGCCTATCACTGTTAAAATCAAGCTCATGGCTGCCACCATCTGTGCTATCCCTCCTTACCCCAGGTTCTCCTGCAGTTCAGTGAGAACATCCATCCACTCTGCTTACATTGAAGCCTTTCCGAGCAAAAATCCCCCACGAGGTGCTCATCTTCCTGTGTCCAGGGCCGTAGGCATGCCTGTGTGGTGTTACTCGTACCTCTGCTGGGTCTTCTCACCTGACCATGAGCTCTTCATTCCCTAACCTCTGCTTGTCCCTCCCTGTAAATCCATCTGCTGCTGTAGGCAGAGGCTTGTTATCGGTGGGACGTGTGGTTTTTAAAGCCCTTCCTTATGCATCGCTGCAAGGTTGCTTTTTATGTTTCCTTCAGCCCTTTGGACATGGTCTGGCAAGGATGCAGGGAGGGTGGTGGAATCCCCAGTGTATCATCGTTTGCATCTCTTAATCTGGTTTAATCTGTGACACAGATTAAATGAGTTCCCCTTTTTGCCATCTTGGAATAACTTTCACCTACTGCTGTGTGCAAAGTGAGAAATTCGTTGCGTTTCACCTTCCCCAGTGCTGTTTGTTCAGAGCCAAAACCACCCACTCCTGCTGTGCCCTTTCAGGCAGGGCGTGAGTAGATGTGCTCCAGCAGGGAGTCCCCAGGTGGCCTTGGAGGTCCTTCCTCCAATGCCATGCCGAGTTAGCAACACGCTGCTCTCTCCCCAGTGCTCTAAGGGGGCTTAGCTTCATGCTACTTGTGCGTCTGTCCCCTGTTTGCTGCTCCATGGAAGAAAAAACAGATGCAATTTCAAATTAGCAGCCTTGCAGCTGCTCAGGGAAAGGCTGGAGGTGAGTGGAGGCAAGGAAAGGGCAGCGCAGGGTTCCCGGAGACCCGTGTTCTCCTGATTTTTCAAAGTGCTCCTTCAAAATTGTATCCAAAAATAATCTCAACATTAGCAAAAATTCATCATCATGGGGGATTTTATGGCACAGCTGTGTTGGGGAAATTAATTTAAGAGTTCCAATAAATGCCAGGATAGAATTGTTAACTTGTTCCCCTCTCTAAAGTGTGAAATTCTTTTCAGAGCATTTCAAAGGCGCCTTCACCCATTTACACATACATTAAGACAATTGCTAAAATAGACTTTGCCTTGGCGTTTTCATTTTCTTGAGGGATGAACAGAATAAGCATTATAAATTTCTGGTTTGGGGTCTGGTTTTGCTTTTAATTTAATTTTTGTTGCCACCAATCCTCAATAAAAGGATTTGTTACCCAACAAGACAGATAAAAGCTGACGTGTCCGCAATGAAATACTTCCTGGCAAGTGTGCTTACTCACGTTAGCGTGGGCTTCTGGAGACATTCATGATGAAATACTGGGCAGCAGGAAGACGTTTTGTAGATAATCTGTCACTGAGTCTTTAATTAAAGTTTTAAATTATCACAGTTGATACAGATTTCAAAGTAAAGATTCTGATCCTGCCCTCCACACACAAGTAAAAGATCCCTTTGACCTTCAACAGATCTTACCTTGGTAGAATAGCACGTATTCAAGCAAAGCTTTTACAGGTATTTATTGTTATATGCTATAAATATTAATAAATCCATACAAATGTCTTCATCTTTGAGGGCATGAGCACAAAAGTGAGTAAATAATAATTTATTTCCATGCATATAAAGCCAAATTTTACCTAAGCTTCTCTCTTAATTTACTGAGAATATAAACTTGCTGCTCATTATTTCTCCATTCATGTTAATTTGAAATAAGCATTCTGTACACCAGCCTGTTCCTTCTGTAACACAGTGTGTTTTGCCCAGAAAACCCCCAGGGATTTTCCCAGCCCATCGAAGCCGCAGGCAGCCTTTCCAAATGCAAATATGCATTACATGTGTCCCTAAGTGAATTTTGCATGCCACTGTGTAGAACAACACTTAGAGGGGCTGACCTTTGAGGCTGTCTTTTCCTAGCAAATGGTATGTAGAAATGCCTCTTTTTCAAACTGTGGGATTTTCTGAAGTCCCCAAGGGCCAAAGTGGTGTCCCTTTGGAAAAGCTCCACTGTGGACGCTGATGGGAGTTGGTGCCAGGCTGTGGGCAGGCAGCCCCTGGGCCATGCTGTTCCTGTCCTGCCCAGCCACACACTGGGTGAAAGCTGGTTCAGAAGCTTCATTTACTTTCATAAATTAGGCAGGGTTAATATTGATTACCACTCAGGTGGGTAGAACTCCCAGGAAAATCTAGATGCCACAGAAAGAGATGTTCGTGATAAGTCAATGACCAGGGCTGTTCTTTCTGAGTCAGTGACACAACCAAATCAATGCCCAGGTATTGTCTTAGAGGGGCAACACAATGTGTTTCTTTTGCAAAACCCTTTGGGATTCTGGGGGACAAAAGGCTCCATGTAGATGTAAATTATTTATTGTATTTTAGGTGAAGGTAATGGATTAACAGTGCAAGTTGTTAACCAATATTGACAAAAAAGAACTTCTCCATGTGGTCTCTATTTTTCCAAATTATCAGCTATCTTGAAAAGTGCCAAGATTTTAATATTGAATAATCCAGTGCCTGGATATTAAGTTACCTATGCTTTATTGCATACATATAGCTTGTTATTTATCTGCAAGATGTCAATCACTGAATCTCCAGATCATTGTTTTGGAAAGCATCTGCTTCTAAGATGATCAGTGACAAAAATAAATCAATGAAGTGTGGAATAAAATTACTGAAAGTTTGAGGAAAAAAAGGAAGGTTTTGGGGAGAGGATGTTTTGCCTGCCATTTGATTATATACAACTGTTGCAGGATAAAGATGACACAGAAAATGTGGCAAGAGGACAAGAGAAGACATCATATTCGTTTACTTTATGGAAAACAGTGGTTTGGAGCCATGGGGAAATTCCTTTAGAAAAAACAACTAAATAAAATTCCTCTTCTAATTTATTTCAGGAATTCCTGAAATGGCCAGATTTTAAGATTGCAGTTAAAACCCCTTCAGTCAAAGTCTATGCAATGTGCTGATTGATTGTGCAGATGCGAGTTGAATGTGACCAGCCAAGAAGACGTACCCCTCACGCCGGACATTGCTGGACTCCACGATGCTCTTCATAGGTCCTGGAGACAGAAGCTGATAGCATAGCATAGCCACCATCACCCTTCGTTCTTAGTGGATGGAATATTCATGGCAGCCAGCCAGCTTTTTGGGTACTCAGTTGACCCCACCACCACCACCCCATTCAGATGGAGGGCTGAGTGGTCACAAAAAGGACCTGCTGCTCTTCGGGCAGTGCTTGCCCAGCATGTGGGGGCTGGTGGTTGTTTCACAGCTGACTCCTTAGCACTGCTGTGCTGATGCAGAGATGCAACCCCAAATCAGGAGTCATCTTCCGTTTTTACAGAACCTGTAGATGCTGCCTTAACATTGCAATGACAGAGCCCAGTGCACCAAAGCTTCATGGCCAGCTACGGAAATCAATGGGTTTGGAAGGCTGAATGCAAAAGAAAATTCCTGAGACTACAAATGATGCATTTTTGATTGTTTGTTGGCTAATGTTCTTTGTGTTTACCAGCAGGAACGTAAACTGTGGTGCCCTATTAGCTCAATTAAAGGAGTGATTTGGTTACCAACAGAAGGAAAAAAGGATTGATTTAAAAGCTGGTAGAAGATCAAGACTGAAAACAAGGTGGTATATTTGGGCCAGGCAGTCACCAACCTGACAAAATACTTTG
The DNA here is from genome assembly GCA_013398295.1 of Chionis minor. NCBI lineage: Eukaryota > Metazoa > Chordata > Aves > Charadriiformes > Chionidae > Chionis > Chionis minor. The sequence goes on from VZSF01001726.1 coordinate 1,261,963, forward strand.
TACTTGCTTTACTGTTCCTTGAAAAAGGAGTCATTTCACTGAAATTGATTTTCAGTGGAGCTCGTTCATCTCCATCACTTCAGGCCAAGTGGTTAAAGACATGTAGATGCTGAACTTGCTGATGAGACTTAGGTACGTAAGCATTTATCAAGAGCTAGCCCCTCCGTTGCTTTTGGAAATCTCACACAGTTGGATTATCCAGCTGCTTAAATGCCCTGCTGACTCAAGACTGTAACCTGCTCCCTGTGGACGCAGCTTTTGGAAGAGTTGTTTTATATCAGTGAAAAGCTTTGGAAAGGTATGTAGAGGTTAAACCTTCCAAATTAACCATCCTTGCGCTGGCTAGCTTCAGGGAGGGCCGAGTTGAGTCTTCCACCTCCTGAAGTTCAGAAGAAGGAGAAACTAAAAGAGGCAAGGGAGAGGAAAAGCCTTTAGAGAACAAAAACGACATGAACTGAACAGCGCTTAATGTGATTAACTCTATCACACAGCTCAGTGCTCACACAAAGTGGTAGCTGTTGGACTGTGTAGTGTCAGAGTGACAGGGATGCTACCAGGAAAAGCCCAATTCAAAGACTGCTGCAATAGGACTCCAGCGGGACAGCAACCCCTTTTGACTCGATGTGTTCATCTTCACGCTTACAGGTGCTTCCTGAGTATTTGTGGTCTCTTCCCCTGCCCAGGAAGCAAGAAAAGGATAATTCACATTTTAAACAGGCAGCAGAAGACTCTAGCCAAAAGTCCAGCCAGGAGCTGAAGGCTACTATCCTGAATTTGTACCCCAGATCTGAACCACGTTGCCATGTTTACACCCCAGCAGAGTTCAAAATGAATGTCTAGAGGCACCCTAAAGAGAACAGTCAGGGAGGATTGTAAGAAGTCATTTGCTGGATGAGACTTGCTCCAAAGCTCTCACTAAGTGGACACAGCTCACAGAGATGTGGGAAACACGTTACTGCATTGTTCTTTAAGCTCAGAAATATTCATGAAGAAGGATCTGCTCACCGGTGATTGTTTCCCCTTGTGAAAACGTTGCTGAAATTTGTGTGCACAAGCCTATGGCAGTGGTAGTTCAGGATCCACTATCATCATGATACTATTGTAGAGGTGGGGGTGGGTTTGGGTGTTTTGAGTGGAGGGAAAAGTTCCTAGATTCCGTTTGGGAAACCAAGTTCCTTTTTCAGAACACAGGCAGCCCAGGCAGTACTGAAATTAAAGCAGGCATGGTGTTGCTGTTCCCCACCTGATCAGATTCTTGGTGTAACTTAAAAGACCAAAAGTGACATTATTATCCAATTACATTGCTGTAAACCATTTTACTGCAAGAGAAGCCTAAAGCCAAATCCTGAGTCCGTTTCATTTGTAAAGCCAGCAGCATTGTTTTACTCTGATTTACTCCAGCTAAGGATCTGACCTGCATGAACTAATATCTCTGGATGACTCACAGGCAAATTGCAGGAGGCTGGGGTGTTTTGCATGGCCAGGCTTTCTAAAAGGATTAGAGATGGGTTTGCTTTTGCTGCTCTAAAAGGTTGGGATTATTAAGCATATCTGTATGAGAAGAGTGGCAGACACTGTCTTCATGTATTTCTAATTTAATGAATGTTTAATGCTTCTTTTATTGGAGCCTACATATATGTAGAGTAGAGGACTTTAACAAGAGGTTGACTTATGTCAAATAATTGATGTTTGAGCTGCTCCTTTTACATGAAATGCAGACTTTACAGAGCCAAGAGACTGTAATGAAAATATGAATTAAAGATTAGAGCTAAGCAAGTCGGAGAAAACTTAGAATTAAAAAAGGCACTTAGTTTTCTCCTCCTGCTTCCTTTCCTTCCCTCCGCCTTTTCTCCATCTCCATCCTCTCTGCTTCTTTGAAAGGGTCCTGCATTTCAGCTGCAGCCTTCTGTCTCTTCTGCACCTACACACTTCTCTGAAGGAAATCAGTCCAGTAATCTCATTCTGGGTATTACTGTATGTTTGCACATCATCCTACCCTGTTACGCTTGCTAACTCACCACGCAGTTGAGATGGAGAGGCTAAAAAGTATTTTTAAGGTGCATTTTTCTTCATCCCTATCTCTGATTTACTGATGGAGGGCGTCTTCTGGGCAGAATGAAAATAAGTGCAAGTTTTGTGGAACTGTTTGCCAGAGGGACCCACAATTTTTTACAGCATGTCCAGGTGAGGGTGAAAGGGGATTATTTATCCATGGCAGTGATACTGCTGTGTGACAGTGGTTGAGCTATGCTCCCTGGAGAAGGTTCCTGTAGGACAGGCTCAAGGCTGGTACAGTGCCAAGACTGCCATTACATATTGCCCATCCCTGTTGTCCAGAGATGTTCTTCTGCCCATAAGCATCAGCATTCATTTCCTTCCACCTCCTTGGCACATCCCTCTCCCTCTCAGTTAGCTATCTTCATGCTCTGACTTTCCACAGGTGCTTTTATCTCTCAGTGCGGGTCTACAAGCTCCGTGCCGGGGCATCGCTCCTGCAGCATGAGGCTTTTCTCGCCTTAATTCCTGCAGCAAAGGCTGCAAAGAGTTTGGCTGGTTGGGGGTAATTTCTTGCTTTCTGTGTTTGTGCTTAGAAAACCCTTCTGCAATGTTGATCTGATTTCATACCTAAGACTGAAGAGCTTAGGCTTGGTCATCAGCAAATAAAAGCTCAGTGGAAAAGAGGAGAATGTTGCTTTCTTTGCTTTGGATGGTTGGGTTGGTGTGGTTCGAATCCTTGCTCCTCTGGCCATATTGGTACAGCTAAATAAAGGAGGACTGGGCAGTACACTTGCCCATGGGACCTTGATTGTCAGCGCTTTGTAATGGGTGGCACACCTAAGTTGTAGCAGTCAGCCAGCACTGTTTTAGCAATCTCTGTGTGCTCCGTTGCCCAGCCATGTCTTCATCCCCACCCCAAGGCACGTACAGCACCTTTGATGCTAAGGGGCTGTCACCCTTCTGGGCTGCAGGGCCATCCTCCTGCTGGCTCAAACAATCCAGAGAAATGCATACAAAATAATTGTGTCTTAGGGTGAAGAGGGCACCCCCTGGGATCTGGAGGAGGTCCAGGGAGAAGTGCTGTGTGGTGTGGATGTGGCCAGTCTTTGCCACATGGCATTAGAGCCAGAGGAGAATCTCATGCCCTCTTTTATTTAGCAGCATGGGTGACTCAGAGTCCCTCCACAAGGAAAGCTGCCACTGCACTCTTACCCCTTATCATTTTTGTCTCCAGAAGCACTGAGCCACCGGGAGACTGCCTGCATAGAGAATTGAGGTGCAGAGCTCACACCTGAAATAGGGACTGGGGAGGAGACAGGACAGGGAGGAGAGCAGTGATGTACCCCAGGTGATACAGTAGGTCATTAGCAAAGACAGCGATGGCCCCATGGTCCTCCTAACTTCTGTGTCCTGAGGACATACTGCTTTTCTGCTGGACTGAAGAAGCCTGTCCTTTGGGGTGTAGGTATGTACTAGGTGAATCTCATTGCAAAACGTGGTCACTCTTAGCAACCCTTTGTATGCATACCTGTATTTCTTAAAATTTCTTTTTATACGCAAATTCTTGAAACTTAAAACTGTAAAAATCAGCATATGCTCATAGTAGAAATCAGGCTAGAACCCCTTCAAAACAGCATGGAAAATACCACGGACTGTCAGTCCTATCTAACAGAGTTCCAGTGAAATGCACCTTCTCTGCAGTGCACTCAGGATATGTGTGATCTCATTGTATACGTGAGTTAACCTTATTCTTGTACAAAAGATGTCAACTGCAAGTTAGATTTTATCTCCTAGGAAGGTGGAATGGCAATCAAAGCTCCTTTTAGGTATCCCAGAGCTCCTACACCCTCATCACATGTATTCTACGCCATGTGAGCAGTATTACATTTCCTGTGTCCAGAGGCCCCCCAGGTTAACTCTTTTCAGATAGGATGTACATATTCCACTACTAGCCATTTCTGAAAGCATAATTGCCACGAGGAATTTAGTAAGTAGTTTTAAGAAAAAAAACCTAGATACAGACCAGTCCCACAACTGATGTAAACTGGTATAGCTCATTTTACATCAACTAAGCCACAGTTTTGTCCCAGTTAAAAGTGCTTTGTGCCAGGTAGTGCTGGTAAGGAAGCTCATTTTTGTTGGAATAAATGGAGCAGGAGCTGATGTACCAAAAAGAAAAGTACTCCTGTCCTGACAGGGATCTATTGAGAGAAATGGGTCTGTGTGAAGACGAGCACACAAAGTTCTCCACGACCTTTCAAAGCTCAGAATTTTTTTAACTGTGTATTTGGAGAAGATGGGAATGTGTTGGTCAAAAAATGCTGACTCACTGAAACATCCCTGGGAAAAAGGCCAATTATAGGAAACTTGCTGTTTGTACATTAAAAAAGGTCAGGGAAAAAAACCTTGAAATGATCAGATGCCCCATTTTAATGCTTTCGAAATGAACTGAATCAAATCTGGGAGGATGGAGGGGATGACATGGCTTTGGATGTAGATCTTTATAATTTGGAATATTTCAAATAGGGAAGACAGAAATGAAGGGGGGGTTTGCCCAATTAATTGTTTCAGACAACCTGCTCTGATTTTTATTAAAACCAAAAAGTGCTTGCAACTTTCCCTGTCCCTCCCCATTTGAGTGAGAGAGGAATAACAGAAACAGTTCCAACTGCAATGGGAAGCGTCCTTCCCGCTCAGCTCTCACCGTCACCTGGGTAAGTAGTCAGATCCAGGATGGGATTAAAATACTCCTCTGGGGTGAGATGCCTCTTGGGGCCACCACCTTCCACACCTGACTGGAGAGGGCTGCTGGCATGCAGGGCTTCTCGGGAAACCCTATGCACCTTGCAGGATCAGGCCCACAGGCTTTGCTCTTTGCAAAATAGCACCTGGAATTGCACTTTCTTGCCTGATTGAAATGCATGGGAAATGTCAGGAGGCGCGGGTGGAAGAGCCCTTGTTCGATTTTGCTTCGATACTCCTGAGTCTCATTAGCTGAGGTCAGTGCATTTGCCTGGTTTCTCGATTGTGAACAGAAATACAAGCATGCTTTCATGATGTCCTTTCTCAGCTCTCACTGCATACAGAAACAGCAAGAAAAACTGGGGACTAAATAATGTCTCCCATCAGCTCCTTGGGCTGTGTCTGAGCAGAGGCTGGAGAAGGCGCTGCAGCCAACACGCAGCATTTCAGTGCCGAGCCAGCTCAGTTTACAAGTCGAAGGCTCTGATTTCATGAGGGCCGAGCCAGCGTTGGGTGTTCCTTCCACAAAAGCCTCGTTCTCTGATCTCTGACTCATCGCAGCCACCACTGACGTCCAAGGGACTCCTTCTGCATGAGGATTATTCATCTGAACCAGGTCCTCAGCAGCAGCCGGTGCGTCATTCCTTATCTCCCGGCAAGCAGAGGCCGGCAGCCGCGCGGGCGGTGTGGGCACTGGCCCCTTCCCGATGGCACGGCAGTCGCAGACCTGCCTGCTGGGTTATGGATCAGGGCAGTGGCTGCCAGCTAATGAATTTAGCTGGCTTTTGTTTGACGTGCTGCAGCTGATGCGCGGGAGGCTCTGGCGCCCTCGCTGTGCTACAGGGAAAGCGGCGGGAGAGAAGTTTTGGTTACTTTTCAAGCTGTGTCAATTTACAAAAAAGAAAGGTATTACAGGAAATGTCAAACGGTAATTACTAAGGACGTGGCAGACTGTGATTAGAAATGGAAACCTGTCCACAGTAGTAACAATTAGATATATTTGCTGTGTTTTGCACAGGAACCACAGTTTTTCTTGGCTACATTCGTGCCCCCCTAGAGAGCAAATACACTGGGGTCCACTTCCTAAGACTGGTGTAACTTGGCCTGGCTGCCTTGCTCTAAGGGAAACACCCGTGCTTTTTCAGCAGCTGAGGGTTTGGCCGTCTCTCTCATTTGTCATAACAGCCCGACAGTGAAGTTGTTACAAGAGAAAAACAGCCTGTGTAAGCTGGCCTCATGCCCTCTGAGTTGGGGGATGCTGCTGCTGTCTCCCCTGGGGCAGCGCTGACGCTTGGGATGAACGGCGAAGTTACAGGAAGCCATCCTCCCGCACCCCATTTATCTGGGAAGGGAGCTTGCTCGTCTGGGCTAGGAGGGTCTGCACACACACAGACACCCTCCATTGCTGCTCTCGCCTCCTTTGGTTTGCTGCCATTTTTTTTGCCGAAAATACCTTGCTAAAATCTGAGTGAGGGACTGAGAAACACAGAGGGGCTGTGGTGGGTTCAGCTGTCTTGGTGCTCAGGGTGAACTTCCCAGAGCCCATTCTTGAACAGTTTCACCCGTACTGGAAGGACTTCCCTGCCCAAATGGTTGCTTGGGTTTCCCAATTGGGTCAACCAGTGAAATAAATGTGATCACTTTTCTTTACAGATTTAGCCTAACTTGTATCGATGAATCTAAAGACTCAAGGAGTGGTGATGGAAGGGGAATGGCCTTGAAGGAAGGGATTATAAGCCCCCAGCAATAGAACCAGGACTTTCCTTATTCCTCTGTTACACGTAATAGTGTTTTTTGCAGTTTGCATTGCCCCTTCACCCCTGTTTGCCTTCTCCGTCTCAGGGAAGAGCTGCCTGTGCTCTCCCTCCTAGGATTCATGTGCAATCAAACAAAAACCTCCTCTCCTAACCGTGGGTTAAACGAAGTGCCACGACTACCCTGTAGCCAGTGATGAGACTGGCGGAAAGTGCCGGCTAATTGGGAGCCATGGCAGTGACTGTGCTTGGCAGGTTTGTGAGGGCTGCTGAAAGGCACTGTCAGACTGGCCAGGACAGCCAGCACACATCAAACAGGCTGGGCTGTCCCAGCCCTGTGGATGCACCAGGGTTCCAAAGCGGTGTGTGAAAACTTTTCCTTGTTGGAATAGGATTTGCTGGATCTGAAGGTGATGCTCAAGGTGCATCAAGGAAATCAGTGCATTTTGTCTTCCCGACTGAGGATCGGGCTTTCAAGGTGCAGCCTGCTCTGGTACACAGAACATTTGTACAGGGAACTGTGCAGTAAATCAGGTATTGCATGTGCTGGTTGAATTTCAGTTTTGTGGGGAATAGACTCCTATGTGGGACCAACCCAATGGTTTTTCATCACTGTATGTATTAATAGGCAGGGGGTCAGCAAGCAGCCTACATATCGTTGGCTTTCTGTTTTCCACTAATCTGTTGGANCACATAAGCTCATTAGGCTCAAAACTTTCCCAACTGGTATGGTCAAAGTAGCAGTGAGTCTGGCGGTGCTTGCAGGCATGGCACCTTTTAATACCCTTTTAGAAATGGCACCTTGTAATAAGGCGTTATTGCTGTCTTTGTGGGGTCTGCTGCACCCCTGTCTCTCAGTGTTACCCCCACGGCTGTCATGCTGGGAGGAGGTAACCCGTTAGCGTGGGGCTAGCAGTGAGTGTCTGACCCCTTGTCTATAGGAGGGAGCCTTTCTGCCAGTGTTGGGTAGCTTATCCTGACAAATGACTGTAGGCAGCATGTCCCTGGACAGTATCAATAACATGTCCGATAGGCTGGAGTGTCTACTTGTGCATTTCGCCCCGCGGTCGCCGAGTTTCTGCATCTCTCAGCTGAAATCAGCTGCCTCTGCTGAGGATTTTGGCTGTGTACCCGGGAGGGGATCTCCAGGGCAGAGCAACACCCCACACTTGGGCATCAGCCCACACAAAGTCACGGTTGATACTTCGACTCCTTAACCCAGACAGGCAGCTTGCACATTACGGGTGACATTTTCCCTCTTTTTGGTGCGCCTGATCAATCAGTGCCAGTGTGAAGCCCATTTATGTGTCACCCTCGTGTCATCCTGCCCCTAAGGTTTCACAGGACCCGTCTTGATTTTTCTCCCAAAATTTTCCGGCTGAGAAATACCTTCCAATAAAGATGGTAGAGTTTATTAACTGGGTTTGGCAATCACTTCACGGCCCAGGGAAGAAGGATGCAATATAAGAGTCTGGGGGGTATAAATAGATGCTGTTTGTTCTCAAAAGCATCCGCTGGAGGTTTACCAAGCCCCGGCCTGTGCTCTCTGTAAGTATTTAGTCTCACTGGCTGATGGCTTGCTTGCAATACGGTGCTTAACAACCCCGTTCTGCAGCATATGTGCTTGGCGCATTGATAACCTGCTGTTCATTAGGGAGTTGGGTCGGGCTGCCCAGCGGCAAGTCAGCTCCCAGCCAGCCAAGCGGGACTGGCCGCTAGCAACAAAAAGCCCCCGGCCTCAGTTTATCACTCGGCACCATAATTGGTGGCTTTTAATTGCGGCAGAAGGCAATCGGTTGCGGAGGGCACAGGAGGGGCAGAGAATTGGCCACGGTATAAATAAGTTGCTGAGGGGAGGAGGAAGGGAAGGCATATGCAGCAAGGGTGCCTGGCGTAACAGCACAAATTGGCTTTATTTAGACATTGGTGCCCCTCCTTTCTCCCTGCTTTTTTCCAGCGAGTACAAAAAGAGCCAAAAATAAACCTCCTTGGGTCCTACTGCAAGACCTCAGCTGCAGTAGGGAGGGGATCTGTCTTGAAAGAGCTGGGGTGATGCTGTCTTCAAAACAAACATTTCCCAGGCTCTGGTCTGAGATTAAAACCCTTTCTGAGACAGTGATGCTGGTTATTATAGCCCTCTGGATGCTGACTTTCTCACTGGGATCGCTGTGGAGGATTAAAGAGGAGAAAAAAAAAAAAAAAAAAAGGAAGGGGAATGAATGCAAAGCCAAACTAATAGAGTAACTTCTGGCGCTGGCGAGTTTTCATCTTCCAAGGTCAGCCCTGATTTCATTTGGAGAGTGCTTTGCTCTTTTTAGCAGTTTTGGCAATCGCAGCCATATGTACAAAGGACCATCTGGAAATCTGTTCCCAACTTTAGCAAGCGTTAACACTGAGTTGCCCCGAGGTCATGTTTGCTCGCTGGCTGCAGCAGCTCCGTGTTGAGCTTGCTTGGGCTTCCACTCATGTCCCCAGCACCGCAGGGACTGGGTACAACCCCGTGCAGAGAAATCCACCAGGCAAGGTGTACACAAAGCCCTCAAGCTTCCCCAGGAATTTCAACCCTCCTTTACTTGGGGTGGGTTTGGACTGGTCTGGATTTTGGGGTGCTTTTTTTCCCATCTTTTTTTCCTGCGTGTAGTTGTTGAGCTCAGCTTTTGTTATATGCGTTCAAGAGTACAAGAGTGTGTTTCATTTTCCAGATTAGAAAATGCTCAGAGGTATAATCAGGTCCTTCCACAGTATTTAATTATCCATAATTAAAGGCATCTACACAAAGCACCGGATTTTCAAAGACTGTTCTTGTGTTACATTGCTAATGAATTAAGTAATTAATTGGCATTGGAAAAATACAATAGGAAACATCAATCTTTTAAAGTAAAGCATTTTTTAGGTGTTTTATAAAATCATTAACTTGTATCAGGTCAGTAGCTGTTCTAATATCTAAATCCCCCCCCGGCTTTAAAAAAAAATTTCTAAAGGACAAAACGAATGCAGGAAAAACAAGGCAGGGAATACTTGCTAAAGAGCATGGCAACACTCAGAAATGGGGAGGTTCATTTGGAAGTTGTTGTCCATCACTTTGCTGCTCCGACCTGCAGTCCCTTCCCCCTGCCAGTAAGGTCTGAACCAATTTCAATCACATTTGAGAATGCGGTTTGCAGCCTCAAACCTGTCATGTTCCTGCGAGTTTTGTTCAAAATAGTTGTCTGCTGAATGGCAAAGAGTGACCTGAGCGTTTCCTTCAGCAGGAGCAATGGGGCTGCTGCATGGGATGGCCTGGGCTGTCCCCGTCACACAGCTGAATGCTGTGCCCAGTGCTGCAAATATAGGGGAAAGGAGGTGACGACTGGTTTAATTCCCCTAGTAAACCCACAGCTGCACATTAGTGGGATGACCCTGTTGGGTTGTTGGTTTTTTGGGGGCGCTGTCTGTCTACAGGAGGTGGAACGAGGGTGGGTGTCTCCGAAGCTGCCTGCCCTCCCAACCTCTGCCTGGCCCAGGAGCACTATCACCCCACGTCTTTGTGCCACTACAAAACACCCGTAACCAAACACCGAAGCTCGTAGACCTCCAAAAAGAGATGAAAATATAAGGGCTGCACATCAGGTCAGTACAGTGCTTAGTGCTTCTGCCGTGGGTTTAGTTTTAATAACACACGTCCCCTTGAGCACTGCCTCTGTGCCTCAGTTTCCCGTGTGCTTCCCTGTCCCATGGGGATGCTGTGATGATAACAGGCTCTCGGGTGCGAGCCATTTGGATACACTGGTGCCACCGAGACCAGAGAGTGAGTAATAGTTTTATCCAGTAATTAAGTAATAAAAACAGACTGGCAGAATGAGGGGTAATGAAGCATTCTGAAAATTTTGGGGGGCGGGATACAGAATCACATATATCCGCCATAAATTTTCCCCAGCATTTCATCATTCCTAGTTGCTACCTTACAGTACAAAATAACTATCCCGTCCTGGCACATCAGCATAATATCACATGGCATCTGCTCGAGTATAAAAGCCCACATAGATTGTGGTAATGCATTTTGTAGTGGCACCCAGAATTATTAGCAAAGGAAAGGACGATCCTTTTTCATTTGATGATTTTGTTAAATGCAACTATTCACATGCAAAACCAGCACCACTCATTTTATTTTTATTAGCAACCTGACTCTTTGCACGGCACCATCAGAAAGCATTGTGCAAATGCCATGGATACCATTAAATTCAGGTAGCATAATGGGCCCTCAGAAGAGCAAAATCTGGGGACAAAACATGGATTAAAGCTGCTTTTGCAGCTGTTGGAGAAATCGGGGCAGGTCCCAGCAGAAGGTTTCAGGGCCAGTTTATTCCAGAAGCACCAACCTCTGCGTGTGGCAGTCTGTCCATCGGACCAAGCTGTGCCTGTTCTTGCCATGGTTTGTTCTCCCTGCGTGTGCCCTCAAGGTCCATCCATCTTGCCCTGTCCTTTCCTCTGCCTCTTGTTTCATCAGGAGACACAGATTTCAGCACAGCAGCGCCATGTCTTGGCTCCGTAACAGCGAGCTTATCGGTTGCTCGGGGTGGGGTCGGAGGGGAGGTGTTTTCTGGCGTTTCTTTTTCCACATCCCGCGCAGGTAATTAAATTCCCCAAACAAATTAAGAAATTATGTTTCTGCCATTGTGGTTATTCCCTTTCTCCAGGTAATCAACCGTTTGTGCAGATTGGCATAGAAGTGGGAGCTCTGCCAATGCAGCCTGAAGGTTGGGGTGGGATTATATTTAGCAAATTGATAAGGATTAAAAAAAGGCAAGTCCAAAGGCCGATGCAGATTGGCTCTGTTAAACACCCTCCAGAAGAGTCCGTCCTTTGACTGGAAAGGGAACCTTTGGTGTCTGACTTAGACTTTTAGCTTTTATACATGTACACGTTCATTAAATTAACCTTTCATTTGGGTCTTGCCCAACCAGTCATTTCTGTGTCCGTCATTGTGGAGACCAGGAGGATGAGAATGGTGGTGAAGACAGCAGGAGTCACACAAAGTGTGAAAATGGGTTCTTCACAAAACTGGCAGCAGAAAACCTAACTCAAACATGAGCCAGGAGCAGAAAGAAATAGTTTCAGCAGCAGCTCTCTTCTAAAATGAAAAGTTTTTGCTTTGCTTTGAAGTTCCATTTCTAGCACAATCCCATGTTCAAAACCTTCATCAGAAAAAGCTGTCTCCAGGTGGGGGGGGAAAAAAGGGGACTGTTGCTGATGCTCTCAAAGCATCACATTTCACCTCAGACTGTCAGAAAGGCATAAAGGCATATTTCTACCAATTGACACGTCCCCACAGCCATCTGGATTGTGATGAAGCTCTGTTTTTCAGACAGGAGCTGAAGATTCATCCTTGGTATGTGGTTTCCTGCAGCTGAAGAAACCCTTCTGCCCCTTGCCAAAGGGTTTGCACAAAGGTTTACTCATACTAAGGGGCAACCATTGCCACAACTAATGTGCATGGTGGTGCGACTGTCATCATGCATTAACTGCTGTACTTTCATTATCCAGCAGTGAGTTGGGTTGAGTTTTCAGCAGACTGCACATCTAAATGCACAAGTGCAAATGTATAGTAATGCTGGTTCTCCCCCATCCCCGTTTTGCATTTCCTCCTGTTTTATACAAAATTAGCACAGTCACAGTTGCCACTTCCTTTATGACTGATATGAAAAAAACTCACCCCATAAAACATCATGCACAGCTGTAGTGACCAAGTTAGATTCAATTTTGGCTTTATATTGAGTTGACGTGCAGCCAGCTCTCTTCCATACATCATCTGTGATTGCAGTTAGGGATGAAATACTGTTTTAATTCTTACACCAAACGTGGGATTTTTTTCCGAAGAAAAAAGACATAAAAATGTTAAAATGGGCCATAAAAATCATTAAATTTTCACACAGAGCACAACCAAGAGGTGAATAAGTTGGCTAAAAGCTGAAAAGACCCAGAGAAAAAGTCCTAGTTGTTATTCTTTTGTTGTTAACCTTTGCCTTTGAATGGAGATACCCAGGCAGAGAGCAAAGACCTGGTGCTTTGGCAGTCGAGGGCTATTTTGCCACTTGCTTCCCTAGATAAGGGTTTCCCCTCACGTCTGAATGGACGAAGAACCATTGCTGCCTGCTGGAGCTGCTGCTTTCTGCCAGTGTCCAAGGACGGTGCCTTGGGAGGTGCCCCAACACCCTTGCAGTGGGCAGGATGAACATCCAGCCAAGTCACTGGCTGGTTTTGCTGCTCTACATCCCAATTAATTTCTTGGGTGACCTGGGAAGGAGCGGCTGTAAGGGCACAGTCACCTGGACCAAGCCTATTCCACAGAACATGTTGTCTGGTGGTTGCTCTTGTGACCTAAACTGGCAAGGTGAAGGCCGCAGAAACACAATGGGATATTATACCCTGCAGGTATATGTTTCTTCACTTAAAGGTTTAGTCTCTGGAAGGTCCAACTTTTCCTTCCTTTGGCTGTTGATTTTATTGGTAATGTGATGAGCTGATGCAGTGTTTTATTAATTGATTTCTTTTAAATTAATCTATTTTTTACCAGCTCCAAAAAAAATCACCCACCCTTATTTGCCGTGTTTGAATCATTAAAAAAAATTAATGTACCTTCAGCACTGTTGGAGTTCATTTTGGGAAATATCTATTTAGACAAGTTTTTAAAAGCCTATTACTTACCTGAAAGGTTATAATGACCTAGGAGTAGATTTCATTGCCTGCAATTAAAATCTACCTATATTTTTTTTAAAATCTATGGTATTCTCCCAAAGCTTTATGCTGTCTGCAAAGAGATTTTTAACAGCTAATCCTTTTCATTTGGTCAGGTAAATGTTGAAACATGCATTTCTCACTTGAATAGATGGTTATTGCTATCTTTGAGGTATTACTGTTTTCCTTCTTCAACCTTGAATGTACACAGTAAAAATCTGATTCAGAAAAGCTGTTTTATATGCACCGTATCTGCCTGTGCAATGCTGAGCACCTTGACTGTGCATTTTTTTACCATAAGCTAAACTTTTCCGTGCTGATTAAGGTATTTGCACACGCAGATCCTTTTAAAATGAAGAGGAATTTGATGCGCAAATCCCATAGGTGACTTTGAAAATGCCAACCTACACTTTTTATTAAAAGAGGGCGGAGAACCCTATATTTAAGGCTAGGTCTGTAGCTCTGCAATTTGCTCTTCTGCTGTCCGAGAGACATCCTGAGACATGCCATGTGTTGGCTCCTCTGTGACTATGGTGGGAGTGGTTCGACTTCCAATACTGGCCTCAATTCGTGTGTATTATTCAATCAGCAGAGCAGGTAAATTATTATGAATTTGATATTAGCTGTTATTTTCCACTGCAGCAATGCCTGGCCCTGCTGATCAACAGTCCTTAACCCACCACTGGGGTAGAAACCCACTAAAATAGGGAAACTGGGGGCAGAGGTTTTGCAAGGAGTTTGAAGAGCACTCAGATGTGCTCCCAGCTTTGGTTTTGGTGCACTTGGGATCATAAACAGAGCGGCTGGATGCACTTGCCCTGTTTTCTTTAGTGTAGTCAGACCAGTTTTATTAGATTATCTGCACTAGTCTTGTATTGTTAAGGAATTACTAAAAAGATTCGCCCTCATGGGTGAGACTTCTGGTAATTTATTACCGTATTTCAATCCACAGTATTCCTGATGGAGGAAAAGTTCAGCTCCTTCTGGGCTCTAACCCTGGGAACCGCCCAGTTTGGCATCCCGTTGTACCCACTGGCAGCAGCATCGGCCATCCGTCATTGGCACTGCTTGTGGCTGATCTGTTTTCTGCAGATGTGTTTTTCTCCATGCCGCCTTCCTCGCAGCGAGCCGTGCCAAATGTCTAATCTAGACCTTTGCTGCTGCCCCGGCGTGGGCAGTGCTGTGTGTCAGAAAGCAAACGACGGTGCTGCCTGGGGACAGGCAGGTTGGGGGTGCCCATCAAGCTGGGGCTTGGTCCCCCATCATTGTGCTCATCCCATGAGCGCAGCAGAGGGAAAGGGAAGTCAGGCTGCAGTTTTCAGGTGGTCCTTTTTAACTGTCGAAGAGCGGCTGTCTTTAACTTGCTGAGTGATAATCTCAAGTCTGTCCGCACAGCTCAGATCTGTATCAGCGCTGGTAGACGTCACTGTTCCTAAACAGACTGCTTTTAAATTGGACCCACAGATCTTCCTTGCACCAAAACGTTCCTGCTCCAGTATTTAGTGATGCCTGAAGTTATGTCTCCACATGAAATTAAGTAACTGTGCTATCAATAAGGAGGAGTAATGCGGTGTATTCCCTTCTGGATGTCTCCCTGTCCCTCATTTGTTTGCTGATCCTGATTAAGACAGATAACGAGCTATCAGTAATTTTCTAACGGTGGTGCAAAGCAGCAAGGATTAAATCGGTCTGTGTCACTGGGAGCCAGGTCATAATTTAGGGAACTTGAGTGGGCCCCCTGCATTCATTAGACTCCCAGGCAGCAGATGCTTGTGGTTGTCTGAGCAAGGCCCGGATGATGTGAAACATCTCTGCATGGAGAGAGCCAGAAGGTGACATGGGGCCACCAGGAGGTCCCCATCCTGCTGGGCTGGTTGGGAGCTGCAGGTGTGTTTTATCTCATTTCTTGTGCCAGCTTCATCGCTAGGAAAAGTCAGTGGGAAAACTCCTGTTGCCCTGAATTTAGCTTTTCAGCTCAGTCTTGCCTTTTTAATGTACTCCTTTTAATGATGTAGGGCTTGCTTAGAGTGAGCAAGTTGGATTTAGATTGGAGAAGGATACTGCAGATATATTTATTTTTTTTAATGCACAGATTAAATAACTTTTAGGCATCTTCAGGCACCCAGCAATGTGAATTACAGCTGGAAAAATCTCTCATGTAAATAGGCAGTGCTTGAGAAGGGCTGTTAGCATCATCTTGTGAGGAGTGAAATACACAGGAAAGATGGAAAAGAGCTGCAGATCAGCTTTGGAGGAGATTAATTCTTTGGGGCAATGGTGCATAAGATTGAAAGCTCATGGATGGCTAGGAGATACCACCAGTTGACCCCAGGGAGCTTTTAGCCAGAGCCAGTGGTGTTTGTCCACAGACAAAAAAAGAAAAGGCTCTCATTTTGCAATGTTTTAGACAACATAGTGAAATGTGGGGCATTTATTGGACGTGACAGCTCTCCATGGGTGGCTGGACAAAGTGGCAAAGGCAGAGTGAACCTTCCACCTTGGAGTCACCTCAAGGAGGTGACACCTTTACCACGGCTAAGAGCCATCATCATGCGATACTCTGCCTAAAAGTAAAAACATCCCAGGCAGAAGGTGGCCTTATCACAGAAACATCATTTGATTCATCATTGCATGTATCCATATTTTGGTTCCTTTCAGCAGAGAGGACAGGAGTGACATACCCACCTCGCTGGGAGCTCTTTACAGATAAGCAAATACTGTCTGCACTGGTGAATGAAGCCTGGAGTAGGCTGAGATTTGGTGCGAAAGCTTGCACAAACCTTCTGTCTTTCCAGGAAAACACTGGCTGAAAGCAAATGAATAACAACCAAAAAGAAAAGACTACAGGAAATGTGTTTTTTTTAAACTTCCTTGGTTTTGCTTGTATGTATATAGATACACACACCCTGCTACGTACTTCAGGTCTGTGCAAGGATTTCTTTTGGGATTTTAAAACACCAACACCAACACCCACACACCCACACAAAGAAAAGAAAAGAGGCACATATGAATTCCTGAGGTTCTGAATGGCAGAGGAGCCGGGGTGCTGCTGGGGCTACCACTAGCCCTGTGCTCGCTCACACCTCCTCCCCAAAGCTTTCCGTGCCTTCCTCTGTTTTCGTCCCTCAACTCATGTGGGAGGATGGGACACAAACTGCAGGGATTTCATCTGGGCATCCGCCTGCTTGTGGGCCTGTTGCCGAAAACACAGCGCTGCTTTTACTTTCCTCTGGCCCATGTGGCACCCACCCCGCTGTGAGACAGAGCACCCCCCACCTGCCAGATGGAGATGCCGCCTTTCTGGCTGGGTAGGGCTTCCTTATACCCGAAGGATACGATTGCCATCCAACAGGTCTGCGGCAGCGCAGCGGGGGATTCGCAGATGACGGCTTGTTTGTGCTGGTGACCAACTTTCACCTACCCACACTGAAAATATTGATGTGCTCCAGCACACAGCGCTTTCAAGCTGAGATGTGCATCCAATTAGCATTTGGGGTGGCAGATGGCTCTGCAAAGTGTTTTGCTTACAGTGGTGAGGACTGACACCTCCAGCATCCCCCCACCTGCCTGCTGTAGGGATTTTTAACTTGCAGCGCTGAGGCTGGTGTGGTTTGGTAGACTCAAGTCTTAGTCCCTCCCAAAGATGGAGCAGCATCCAGATTTTTTTGGGGTGGTGGCTCAGGCGTTGATGCAGCCTTCACATTTGGGAGCAGGCAGCTTAGGAGAGCTCCTCTGCTGCCAGACAGGATGAGCAGGCTGGAAAAGGGCTTTCAAAGTCTTACTGGTGATGTGGATGGGGGCACTAACCTGAAATGGTCCCATTTCCAGCCCTGCAGGAGCCTTTGTGCAGGCTGGGTGGGGATGGACTTGGGCTGTAGGGGAGTACAGGGTGGGTTATTTTCATTTGATGTATGTATCGGGAACATGTGGGATGAATAGATGTCCTGTAATCTGAAAAGACCTGTGTCCTCCATAGCCTGAGGGACATGGACATCGTGTCCAGGAGCAGGGAGGAGACATAGCTGCAGTGTACTGTCCTCCCTCCTGCCACCATGAAGAAGCAAGTAGCCACAGACCAGGGGTCAAACCTGGGCATTATCAGGGTGTAAACTCACTCCCACACACATGTGATAGTTGTGGCAGCGCCGCCTCTGATGCACTCTTGGGCTTCACCAGTGCTTCGAGACAGAACCTTTGCCTTCAGCCTCTTTCTAACGCAAAAGAGCTCCAGGACTGTTATCTTTTGGTGGTGTTTTCAGCACCCCTCTGCCCCTCCTCCTCCTTCCCCCGTAGAACATCACCAAATTTAATTTTCAATAAGGCAAAGCTCAGCATCGGCAGCTGACTTCTTTATGTCTCACCTCCGGCTTCACCCGCTGCTTTCTCCTCCCCCCAGGGAGAGGGGGCAGGCAGCCTTGGTACCAGGCAGCGGAAACAAGACTTCTTCCCTCCTCAACTCGTTAATTAAAGCCACAAATTGAGGTCTTTTCTTGCAATCTGAAGTGATTGCATAAATAGCATTGACGGAGCTAAAGGAACATTTTAAAAGATCCTGCAGGATCAGCAGAGAGGAGCTGTGTTAACCTCCAGAAACAGAGGCTGTCATTAAAAACAAGATGCTGGTTTTAGTTCCCCCTGAGCACAGAGTTCAGCCTGGACATGGAAAAACTTGCAAGGTGCAAGTGGCCAGAGATTTCTGCCTTTTGCACCAGAGCCTGGGGGCACTTGTATTTCTTCTGTGTTTTGCTTCTCTCTGTGTTGGAGGGTTGTCCACGAGCATCCCTGTGCAGGTTTCAGGGTGTAATCCTCACCTGGTCATTGCCTTATGAGTGGTTTTTTCAGCCGCACTATGCTGGGAGTGCTGGACACCAGCACTGGAGACTACGTGGCTATGGCATGGGATGGTCATGCTGCAGACCACGTGTCATGGAGACATGCAAAGAAAAATCCGCCTTCATGCTGAGAGGACATTTTGCCACATGCACTAGAAATGGGTCACCCCAGTTCAGTGCAGCTTGCCAGCAGTCAGTTCCTATGCCCTATTGCATTCATGGTCAAGCTCCTAAAGCAAAGTTGTTAAGACTCATTCAGCTGAATGAGCATCCCTGGGGATGTTTTCAGGCTGTATCCATTCCTAAATAGTGTCAGGCAACACCACCATCTTCTGCTTATCCCTTGCAATTTTAGTTATGGGGCACATCACGCAGGAGCCTGAGGGATGATTGGCTAAATTGAGTTGCTATTTAGCAGCTATCTAAACTACCAGTGCAAGGTAGATAGGCACAGCCATCAGCACCTCTCTCCTTGACGTTATTCATTGACCAAACAAGCTAAGTTCTCTTGAAGTCAGCCTTAATATTTCCTAAAGGGTTGGGGAGGGTCTTAAAGGAGTGGTGGGAGACATAGGATTATCATCAGAAAATATTTAGCTAAGAAGAAAATACCACTTCTTGCTCAAACAGGAAGTTGTACCATGAGAAGTTCCAGTGAAGGTGGTGAGCTTCGCTTGGTGGAACATGCTATTCAGGGCAAATCTGAGTATCACAGTTGGCCTGGAGTGGTTCGTGCTTGCTGGCAGTGCTTAACATTTGATTTCCTTTTATTGCTTCTTTGCACACATGAAGCTAAATTCAGAGCTGCTGTAAGCCACGGGCAAAGCAATTGAGTTCAGTAAAACCCACTCGAGAAGCAACTGGGAGCAGCCTGCAGCCCCTAGGCCCCAGGAGCCAGGCTGGTGTTCGGCACTAAGCACCTCCAAAGCATCAGCCTGACACTGCACGCTTGTGACGTTGGAGAGCATCAAATGCCACGCTCCTGCTATTTCCAGCTTTAACTCACCGTCCGTGCTGGGTGCTCTTGAATTCAGATATTTTCCTCCTCATCCCCATAGTGCTGTGCTGGGGACCACGCAGATGTAGTTTGCTGGGGAGCTGGGAGATCCTCTCTCTTATGGGACATGAGGTTTTTCCAAGGTGATAGTGTCTGATCTGGGAGTTTCTGGGTTGCTTTGAAGCACCACCGTGCCACTGAGTCCCGAGAAGACTTAGTCTGATACCCTTGGGTAGCATTGCGTGACATAGCAGGAGTGCATTAATGCCCGCACATGGGCTTAGACATATTACCTCCATACCAGGGGTGCAGTTCAGCAGCAACTGATGTGGGTCATCACCCAGGTATCTGGTCTTATGCATACGGTTGCAAAATTTGCCATCGCTCTTCCCAAACAACAAACCACATATGATTTTGCTCTTTGTGCTGCATCTTTCCCATCAAAACAGCAGCTGAACGTCCCTAATATATCTCCATAAAAATCTTCACAGTTGTTCTAGCAAACAGCCTGGAGTGCTGTGGACTTTTATGAGTATTAATTATGTTAAGCAAAGCAAATCTCACAATTATGTTGTCTGTGGGAGCAGCAAACTTCTCCCATCAGCCTCCCTGAGCAAGGAAAAGAGGGTGATTACTGTCCTGTTTTCATTGCAGTCGTGGCTTAAGAAGCTTTTACAAAGACCAGGACGACAGCCCTTGCCCAAAGCAGCTTCTTGTTCCTACTGCTATTATCATAAATAACTTTCTTGATGTGCTTGACATGTCATCAAATATTTCTGAGCAGCGTCTTCCTTTGAATAATAATTAAAAAAACATGTTGCTGTGCTGTTCTGTCCCATTCTTTGTGATTTTTTGATATCAGTTTGGCAGATCCTGATCTCAGCCTGCTCCTCCCCCACAGTGGGAAAAGCTCAGGACAGTCCCCGGCAGTGTGGGTTTGGGGCACTGAGCTTTGAAATGTTGGGAGGCTGATCTAAGGGAAGGAAAAAAATGCTAGAGAACTTAAAGGAGCCTGGTTAGTTCTGCTGAAGAGCAAAAAAAGGACTTGGTTTCTTGCTGTGGGGTCTAGTTCTGGCCTTATGGGCTGCAGCTCCTCTAAGGCACATTCCAAAGCCATGTAGCATCCCTGGGTGCTGGGTGTTGTCTCCAGCAACGCACTAGCTGTTGGCTCTATAAAAACCTGAGGTCACAGGAAAACTCCCCAGTGACTGTGCCATTGTATAGAAAATGACACCTACCTGGGGCATAGTTTCCACTAAATTTCAGCAGTGCCCTGTCCCTCCCTGTGTGCATCTTTCCCCTGCCTCAGCCACGCATGCGATACTCACTGCATCCCATTTTGGACAGATAAGATCCACTTTTCCGATATAAAGGTGGGAAAGGTTTAGATTTTAAAAAAAAAGGGGGGGGGGGCGCTGGCTGACAGTGATTGTGCTGGAAAATTGGATTTTAGTGATTCCAGTCAGTGGGAATTTAAGTTGAATTATCAGACATGGAGTGTGGAAATTTAGCCTTCTGTTTGAAATCCACATTTCTATCGGGGCAGGGATAGCAGGATGAGGAGAGAGGATGCAAAAATGCTCCGTCCAGCATGCTGTGGTGTGCAAAAGCAAACATTTTACTCTGGAAATGCAGAGGTTGCTGTTTTGAGGGGGGAGGGGGGGGACACAAAGGTCCAGAGCAGTGGCCTAAATTAAAAGAACTAAAGTCTAACAGAAGAGATGGATGTCCCAAAACAGCAGCAAAACATCACATAGGAGGGCAGATGTCAGTAGAGCCCAAAGCCAGGTTTTCATCCATTTTGCTAAAAGCCAAGAAAAAGGAAAACAAACCCACTTGCTGTAGTTTTCCTCTCGGTCCAGCCTCTGAATACGGCTCCTTCCCTGGGTGCGCTGAGGTGATGTGTAGCCAGCCAGCCCAGGCATGCTCAGTGCTGCTTTGGTGAGGGCTGGTTTGAATGTCCCCCGATGTTCCTTCCAGCCTTCAGTCCCTACAGTTTGTCCCAAATAGCTGTAAATTTTCCTCTTCCCTTCACCCATCCCCTTTAGGAGGGGAGGCAGCGTCCCAAGGATTTTCCATTAGACACAGAGGCACTTGCCAGGTCCTTCCTGGCTCAATAGATGCCAGAGATCAGAGGGGCAGATTATAAGTGTTTAATGACTATTTTGCAGACCTGTCTTATGTCCTTGGCCAGGGCAGGGACGTTGCTGCGCTGGTGCTGCCCCAAAATGAGTGATCACCTCTCCACTGGGGACCTCAAAGGCATGGGTGATGCTTTTAGTACATCCCCCTCATCCAGCTTCTCTTTTTGTCGTGGTGTCTGCTTTCTGCTTCTTGGCTCTGGGATAGGGGCGTTATTAAGAGGTGTTTAATGGATATTTTTTTCCCAAATGGCCCCCCTGGGGGAACCTCAGAGGGAGAAAGGAACATGAGGCTGCCAGGAGGAGGAGGAAGGGCAGAAGGGCAGCTGTGATGGTGATGGAGCAGCCATGGGATGGACAGATAAGCAGGATGCAAGGAAAAATAAGCCTTTCCCCAGTGTTCAGTTCCCCATCAGCTAGTCCCAACTCACTCACCCTTCACTGACTGTGACCCCAAGCCGTGCTCTCCCCGTATGGTATTTTGGTGCAGGGATGAAGCCAAGACCCTACAGAGGGAGCACAGGGTCCCCAAACCCAGGTTGAGCAGTGAAGGTTGGCCCACCTGTGAGTGAGAAAAAACACCAGCTCCTGGTCACCACTGGCCTCTCCCATGGTTTCGGCCACACTGAACGCGCCGGCAGTGTTATAAATCCGCCCTCATTCAGCACCTGGAGAAGGCTGTGTCTGGAGACATGTGTGGGTGTCAAGGCAGTATTGGCTTCTCAAATGAGATGATTAACAGGCAGCCACAGGGCAACAAGAGAGAAAACAATCTTCCCCTTTCCTTGCCACCCTAATCTCTGGAGGAAGCTTTTTGTTTAAATTTTAATGAAAGGGGGTTTTTGCTCTGGGAACGCGGAGCAGGCTGTTGTGTGGAGGCGGCCCCACCTTGGGCATCCCTGACATCAACAGGCAATCAGAGCATCCCATTAAAGAGGGACAAGCAGCTCTTCAACTTTAAATACAGCCAGTTATAATTTTTGGCATTTTCATTGCATTTGAGCTCTGGACATTTAACAGCAGAAAATGAGCCAACCTGATGGTGAAGCCTACGCTGGGTGTCATCACACAGTAACACCCACCAGACTTGATGAAGCAGAGAATTAAAATCTCTGATGAAGAGCACAGGCAGCAGCATGGCCAGCGCAGGGACCCGAAAGCCATGGGAAGAAGCGACAGCTTCAATGAGTTGCCAGAGAAATACCACAGTTGCGATCATAGGCTTGCAACCAGGATCATGTCTTCTAGAAAGACGCCAATTTCAGAAATCTCCAGCTTATAACCAAAACAGGTCATGACTTTTCCAACCACATCCATGTAAAGAAAAACACATATAGTATATATATGTGCATACATAGAGTTTGGCTTTTCTGTATTGCTGCGTGCCCTTGGCTAGTAACTCCTGGCTTTGAAATTCTTTGCACCAAGGAATGACTGAGGTTGGAGGGGACCTTTGGAGGTTGTGCAGCCCAAAGCCTAGCTCAAAGCAGGCTTAAAACTTCCCCATGCCCAGTGCAATGGTCCTCAACTGCCCACAGACCAACGTAACCTGAACTCTAGCTCAACAACTGATGTTGAATTTCTTTGTTTGGAGCAAAAGCCTGCTTCCTCCTGGCATCCTGACTGCATCACATGCTGGCCAGGCAAAGGAGGATGCAGCATTGCCCTTTCATGGAGAGACACAGACCTTCCCAGCACGCCAGCATGCCTTCCCAGGTCCTGTCTGTGGAAGGAAGCAGCAGCCCTGGGGGACACCTCGTCACCCCAAATTCTGGTACAGGAGCCATCAGAGACACCCGTCTCAGGCCCTTCTGCTGTGGCTTCATTAAGACCAATATGAAAAGTTGCTGTTGAACTCACTTGCGTCTGAAGGAGCCTTTAATAAAGCAGGGGAGGTTGCTTAAAAACAAACATTCAGGCATCATTTGGCTCCCCAGCGACCTGAATTGCCTGCATCTGGTTAAGACCAGCCCTGTCAAACATGCTTAAACGTAGGGTCCTGAGGGGCATCTTAATAAAGTCAGGGCACTAATAAATCAGCAGATGAAATGAATAGTTCTCTGAGACTATAAAATGTGAAACACCAGCATTGGGCTGGCTACAGCTCAGCCTGTTTCCAGCTGTGTAGAGACCCTATTTCCCCTTTCAAACAGTCTTAAGTATTTTAAGCACTGACAACTTGCCTATAGTTTTCATGTCTGTACACGCTCTCATCTTTCGAATGCACCTCGTGCCCCGGAGGCATAGATTGAAACCGTTTGGAGCAGCACCCGAGCCACGAGACACTTTTCAAATGTCTTCACGCTTCCCTAATGTCACGAATGCCACCACCCTGATTTTTCTTTTCTGTGTGCTGCTGGCTGTGACATTAATTCCCAGTGCTAAGTAATGCAGGAGCAAGAGGGGAGGAGGAAAGGGTTTGCAGAGGGACAGCTGGGTGATGGGTATTCACCAGGCTTTTATGAGAAGGAGGAAAATAAGATCCTTGCTGACTTAGTGGGCAACTAAGTAGAAAAAGCTGGGTGCATCGATGGGGCATCCAATGCCGTTTGTATTAGTGGTTGGGTACAGAAACAGGAAAAGGGAAGTTTCAAGGCCTTTCTTTTTTCTTTAGTGACTGAGGGCTCTCAAAAAAAAAAAAAAAATGGAAACAAGTGAATGGCGTAGGGCAAAGCTGGAAGAGTTGCTGCTGATTTTGGCAGCGGCAACGTTGCAGCTGGAGCACAGCGAGGGGCTGGTGCTGAGCACCTGCCTGCTCCTGGGTACTTACAGCAGAGCTGCTACACCCAATTAAAAAAAAAAAAAAAGAAAAAAGTAAAAAAGTATTTATTTCTATTACTCCCATGTGTTTTTGCAGGTCCAAACTGCTTTGCAGGAACCACGATAATTCCCGCCGGCATTGAAGTGAAGGTGGACGACTGCAACATCTGCCACTGCCACAATGGGGACTGGTGGAAGCCGGCACAGTGCTCCAAGCGCGAGTGCCAGGGCAAGCAGGCTCTGTAGCGGCAAAACCCCCTGCCAGCAGCACCGCCGGGCAAAAAACCTGCCGATGACAATGATGACGATGACGAAGGAACGGCTTCAATGCTGCATACACATTCGACCTCCCGCCAGCTGCAACAGGGTCACCAGCAAAACCTGCGAGGTTTTCACACAAGCAGAGATTTTACTTGCGGAGAAGGGTCTCCCTCTTCCCCTGGCTCCTGCTCTTCTCTTGCTTTACACACTATGTAACCGTTATCTAGGTATCTACTCTGCTTTTGTAATTATCAGTGCTTGGTAGGGATGCGGTGGTCAGATTTGGGGAGGAAAAAGCAAAAACAGCCCACGCAAGTTCTTGGACCTGTGATGCCTATGAGACACCGATTGATTCACCGCTCTCACTTTCTACAATGTGGATTGCGAGGGTTTCACATTTATTTATTTAAGGGGTTTTGCTATTGTGCTTTGTGTTTTTTTTAAAGCCTCTTCCTAGGCTGGGATCGTCGGGGCAATACAGCTATAAGTGAAGCGATGGATCATTTTCATCGTGTCTATAAGGCAGGGGGTGATAAGGACCGGAGGGAGGTAGAAATTAAAAGGGGAGGAAGGGGTTGAAAAAAAACCCAACTGAAATGTAACCTACAGAAGGACCAGAAGGACTGAGGCAGATGCACAGGTATACGGCCAGACACGCAAGACACAAGCTGTATCTGTGTTACACTTTCTCCACTGAGTGGGGACAATAAAGTTGAAGACACCTACACAGTCACCGTCACCTTGATGAGAGCCAGAGCTAACACTGGCTGTGTGGGCAGGCGGCGGTGGCAAGCCAGAAGGAACTGGAAAGGCACCAAGCAAGCAACGTATTCCCTGGGTTATCTCTGTGTGATGGCCCAGCTGGGACATCAGTGATGGAAGGGAAGAGGGTCCCAGCTGTGCCCTGGCTCCGCTGGCTCTTGGGCTAAGCAGGCCCTTGCCTGCCTTGCCCCATCCCTGTTTTGCCAGTGACGAGGCTGCTCTCGCTGGAGCCAAAGGCACCATTCACATCAGCATCAGTGGGGTTTGGCTGCTGCAAGTCAAAATTAAAATATCTGATCCCTCCACTCTGCCCATCAACCCTAGGGAGGTTTCCAGAAACGTCCCAGTGCTGTACCGCCACTAAACCAGCTCAGCTGGCGGGTAAGACCCTTTGCTGTGGTGTCAGGGAGCTGTCCTGTCTCTCCCCCAGATCCAGGAGCATCCGTACTGCTGGGAATACAGCAAGCCAAGGGGCTGGCCACGTCCACAGAAGTCGGCTCCTGGTGAAGAGTCTCTCTAGAAAGCGCCTATGTGCCTGCCTGTCGGGAGGAGAGGTCCCCATGGACCCCGCCAGCAGCCGAGGGTCTCCTTCAGGCTTTTCGGCACCGGCATCTCTTGCTTTCTCAGGCTGCAGCTTCTAAGTGATACTGTGAGAGAAAAGCCACCAATGTCATTTCCGCATTCTGCCTTGCCCAGGTGAGCGCAGGAGCCTTTCCCATCACTGTCCACGCTTAGTTTGCTGCTTCTTGGTCATGGCCACTAGGGTGATGGTGCTTATTTTGTTCAGACTTCAGTCCAGCACCTGCTGTTAACAGCGATGGCAGCAAATTGACCTTAAATCATCCTCCACCGAAGCAGATCAGCACAATCGGTCTCAGTTTATGCACAGTTGCCTTTACATTCTTATTTCTTCCCTCTTTTTTGTGTTTATTGGAGGGCAGGGCGTAGGACGAGCACTAGCACAGTGATTGCCATACTTTGGCTGAGCATTGGTTTCCTGCGAATTGAACTGGTACCATTAAAGAAGTCATCGCCACATTTCTTTGTAAGCTGTTGCCTATCAATGACTATCTGGTTTCAAAATTTTCCAACAATAGTGTGCCTGAAACTAGTGAGAAAAAAACCACAAAACTATTCTGTAAAAAATGGGGGGGTCTAGAAACAATATTTGATGTGTAAAAGACTATATTATTAAAAAATTATTTTGTTAAATATAAAGTGTGTGAACCAGCAAAAAACCCCCAAATTATATATTTGTGGTGTATTTTACTCTGCTGATCTTACCCCCTCAAGCTCCCAATTCCCCATCCCATCCCTTGCTCCAGCCCCCATCTCTCTGCAGTGCTGATGAGCGCAGCGATGCAGCTGGGGTGGGAGGAGCAGGCTTGGTGTCCAGAAATAGCTGCAAAAGTCCTGTGGTTGGGGTGGGTTGCCCAGGGAGCTCCTCAGTAGTAGATCAGTAAATTAGCTTTGCTTTGTTGGAAGATACCTGCCAAACCATCATTCATAGAATCATAGAATGTTAGGGATTGGAAGGGACTTCTGGAGATCATCTGGTCCAACCCCCCTGCCAGAGCAGCTCCACCTACAGCAGGTTGCATAGGATGGCATCCAGGCGGGTTTTGAATGTCTCCAGAGTCAGAGACTCCACCACCTCTCTGGGCCACCCGTTCCAGTGCTCTGACACCCTCAAGGTAAAGAAGTTCCTCCTCATGTTGAGATGGAACTTCCTATATTCAAGTGAGTGCCCGTTACCTCTTGTCCTGTCACTGGGCACCACTGAAAAAACACTGGCCCCATCCTCCTGGAACCCTGCCTTTAAGTATTTGTAAGCATTGATAAGATCCCTCCCTCAGTCTTCTTTACTCCAGACTAAAAAGACCCAACTCCCTCAGCCTTTCCTCGTAAGAAAGATGCTCCAGTCCCCTAATCATCTTTGTGTCCCTTAGCTGCACCCTCTCCAGCAGTTTCCTGCCCTTCTTAAACTGAGGAGCCCAGAACTGGACACAGTACTCAAGCTGCAGCCTCACCAGGGCAGAGTAAAGGGGGAGGATGACCTCCCTCGACCTGCTGGTCACACTCTTCTTGATGGACCCCGGGATGCCATTGGCCTTCTTGGCCACAAGGGCACATTGCTGGCTCATGGTCATCCCGTTGTCCGCCAGGACTCCCGGGTCGCTCTCTGCAGAACTGCTTTCCAGCAGGTCAGCCCCTAACCAGTACTGGTGCATGGGGTTATTCCTCCCCAGGTGAAGGACCCTACACTTACTTTTGTTGAACTTCATATGGTTTCTCTCTGCCCAACTCTCCAGCCTGTCCAGGTCACGCTGAATGGCAGCACAGCCTTCTGGTGTGTCAGCCACCCCTCCCAGCTTCGTGTCATCAGCAAACTTGCTGATAGCACACTCTACCCCTTCATCCAGGTCATTGATGAATACATTGAACAGGACTGGACCCAGCACTGACCCCTGAGGAACACCACTAGTCCCAGGCCTCCAACTAGACTCTGCCCCACTGATCACAACCCTCTGATCTCTACCTGCCAGCCAGTTTGCAATCCACCCCACTGTTCATTCATCTAACCCATATTTCCTAAGTTTGCCTATGAGGATGCTGTGGGGGACAGTGTCAACAGCCTTGCTGAAGTCAAGGTAGACAACATCCACTGCTCTCCCCTCACCTATCCATCCAGTCATGTCATCATAGAAGGCTATCAGATTAATCAGACATGACTCCCCCTTGGTGAATGCATGTTGACTACTTCCGATAACCTTTTCCTCCAGATGCTTGGAGATGACCCCCAGAACAAGCTGTTCCATCATCTTTCCAGGGATGGAGGTGAGGCTGATTGGCCTGTAGTTTCCTGGATCTTCCTTCTTGCCCTTTTTGAGGACTGGAGTGACATTGGCTTTCCTCCAGTCGTCGGGCACCTCACCTGTTCTCCAAGACCTTTCAAAGATGATAGGGAGCAGACCAGCAATGACTTCTGCCAGCTCCCTCAGCACTCACGGGTGCATCCCATCAGGACCCATGAACTTGTCGCTATCCAGTTTACTTAATTGGTCTCTAACTTGATCCTCCTCAATCAAGGGAGAGTCTTCCTTCCTCCAGACCTCCTCTGTTACCTGCAAAGTCTGGCCTGAGCAGCAAAGACTGAAGCAAAGGTGGCATTCAGTAACTCCGCCTTCTCTGCATCATCTCTCACCATGGCACCTGTCTCATTCAATAGCAAGTCCACATTCTCTCTAGTTTTTCTTTTGTCTCTAATGTACTTAAATAAACCCTTCCTGTTGACCGTGACATACTTTACCAGACTTAATTCTAAGGAGGCCTTGGCTTTTCTCGTTTCAACCCTGCATACTCTGACGGCATTCCAGTAATCTTCCCAAGTGGTCATTCCCTTCTTTCACATACTGTAAACTTCCTTCTTCCACTTGAGCTTTTTTCAGGAGCTCCCTGCTCAACCATGCTGGTCTCCTGCTTCCCCTGCCTGATGTCTTGCTCTTAGGGATGCATGGATCCTGAGCTTGGAGGAAGTGATACTTGAAAATCAACCAGCTCTCTTGAGCCCCCCTACCCTCTAGAGCCCTAACCCATGGGATTTCTCCAAGCGGTTTCTTGAAGAGATCAAAGTTAGCCCTCCTGAAGTCTATGCTTGCAATCCTACTTATCTTTTTATGCTTACTACACATAATCGTGAACTCTATCTTCTCATGGTCACTGCAGCCAAGGCTGGCCCCCACCTTAATGTCTTCCACCAATGATTCTTTGTTTGTCAGTACGAGGTCCAGTGGTGCACCTCTCCTTGTTGGCACTTCCACTTCCTGAATCGAACAGTTATCATCTATACACTGGAGGAACCTCCTGGACTATATATGCCTGGCTGTGTAGCCTTCCCAGCAGGTATCAGGGTGGTTGAAGTCCCCCATGAGAACCAAGGCCTGTGACTGTGAGGCAACTCTCAGCTGTCTGTAGAAGGCCTCATCAACTTCCCCATTCTGACCAGGTGGCCTGTAATAAACCCTCTATAATGGTGTCTCTCCTATTAGCCTGGCGTTTCATCCTAACCCACAAGCTCTCAACTCTATCCTCATCTGCCCCCAGGGAGAGCTCAATACATTCCAGTTGCTCTCTCACATAAAGGGCAACTCCACCACCTCACACTGCCGGCCTGTCTTTCCTAAAGCGAACATGGCCGTCCATGACAGCGTTACAGTCACGTGAGCTACCCCGCCGTGTCTCAGTAATTGCAATTAGATGATGGCCCTGCAACCGCACACAGA
>VZSF01001728.1:3995-33673 GCA_013398295.1 Chionis minor
CTGAGGAAAAGGGGGAGCCGTGGGGCGTTCCCAGCACCTGGGTGACATCCTGCAGCGTCTGACGCAGCAGCTCCACCTCGGTGCGCAGAGCCTGCACCTCCGCCGGCGACGGCTCCCGGGCGCGCGAGGCCTCCTGCAAAGCCCGTCGGCGCGGCGTCAGGCGTCGCGCCCCCGCATGCACCGCGGGATGCACCCCAGCATACGTCGCACCCCGGCGCGCACCGCGCATCCTGCCACTCCGGGCTTTCACCCGCTGCATGGGCTGAGCCTATTGCTTAAGGGTCGCACCCACTGCATGGGGGCTGCATCCGCTGCATGGAGCTGCATCCGCTGCATGGGGTTGCACCCGCTGCACAGGCTGAGCCTGTTGCTTAAGGGTCGTACCTGCTGCATGGGGGGGTACCCACGCTGCATGGGGGCTGCAGCCACTGCATGGGGTTGCACCTGCTGCATGCGGTGAGCCTGTTGCTTAGGGCATCAGGCATCATGCTCTGGCATGCATCACGTCCCAGCACGCATCATGCAACTCACCCCAGTGCGCATCGCACCCTGGCATGCATCACGCCCTGGCATGCACCATGCATCGCATCCTGGCATGCACCATGCATCTCATCCCAGCGTGCACCATGCATCTCATCCCAGCTTGCACCATGCATCGCACCCCAGCATGCATCGTGCATCGCACCCCAGCATGCATCGTGCATCGCACCCCAGCACGCACCGTGCTACGGCATGCATCGTGCATCACGCCCCGGCATGCATCACAGCTCAGCATGCATCACGCACTCTGCTGCTGCATGCATCACGCCCTGCTGCGCCGCATGCGTCACACTCTAACCTGCGCTGCGGCTTGGTGTGCATTGCAGCCCTGGGGTTGGTGTGCGCCATGCCCCCGCGTGCATCACGCGCTGCACCCTGGCATGCATCCTGCCCCACTGTGCATCCAGGATTGGCACGCATCCTGCCCCGGTGGGCATCTAGCGTTGCAGCCCGGCATGCATACTCCACCCTGGCATGCATCCCACCAGCATGCATGACCGCTTAGCGTGCACCCTGCCCCGCCACGCAGCACACATTGCACCCCAGCATGCATCACAGCTTAGCCGCAGCACGCAGCCTTGCACCCTGCGGCCTCGGCACGCGTCCCACCCCCCCGAAACTCATCCCGCCCTGCGCTCACCAGGTTCTGCAGCTGCAGGGTCAGCGCCTCCACCGCCCGCTCCTTCTCCCCATCCTCAGCCCGCAGGCGCTCCAGGGCCGCCGCCAGCTCCGCCAGCCTGCGGCGAGACAGCGGGCAGCGGCGCAGCAACCCCCCATCCTGCATCCATCCCCTGGGATCATCCCCCTCTTCCCTAGGGAAAAAGAAGGATCTCCCCCCCCAACCCTCGCTCCCGGGTACCTGGCGCTGAGGGCGGCTTTCTCCAGGTCGGCATCCCGCGCCCGCGCCGCCAGCTGCTCCTCCAGCTGCGCCAGCCGCATGGCCTGCTTCTCCCGCGCCGCGCCGGCCTGGCTGTCGGCCAGCCGCAGGTTGGCGGCCAAGTGCAGGCATGCGGCGTGGGCAGCCCTGCCTGCCCGCGACGCCTCGTGCCTCAGCTCTGACAGATCCCTGCGGCGAAAGAGAGAGAAAGGTGGGATGGGACTCAGATCCGGTGGTCCTCAGGGACCTCCGGGGGACCGTCCCCCATCCTGGGGACCCTCCTGACCTCTCGGTGGTGGCTTTCATCTCCCCGAAGTGGCGCCTGAAGGCCACCACCTGCCTCCAGAGGGTCAGGAGCCGGCTGTGCTCGTTGCTGAAGTAGGTGTTGAAGGACTGGCCGGGGGGTGGGGGGACCAGGGGGGACACAGAGCTGCGTTGGTGCCCACCCGGTCCCTCCCCACGCAGCCGCCTCTGCCTTGCAGCCCCCCCAGTCCTCTCCCTTTGGTCCCCAAATCTCTGTGCGACACCCTCCGTGTCCCCATTCCTCACTTCCACGGGTGTCCGCAACGAGCAGCCCCCCACCCCAATTCCCATCCACCCTGCGCGGAGAGGGATGGGGCGGGGGGGGTGCATCCCCTCTGCCTTGCATCACCCTCCCGTCACGTGCCGCATCCCCTGCGCCCCCAAATCCTTCTCCGTGCAACCGCCCCCGTGGTCCCACATCCCCCTCCATGGCCCTGCATCCCTCCCCGTGCCACATCCTTGCATCCCTCTGCCTCGCATCAGCCTTCCATCGTGTACCGGATCCCCTGCATCCCCAAATTCTTTCCATGCCACATCCCCCATGGCCCCACATCCCTCCCTGTGATCCCACATCCCTCTCCGTGCTGCATCCCTGCACCCCTCTGCCTCCCGTCACGTGCCACATCCCCTGCACCTCCAAATTCTTCTCCGTGCAACATCTCCCATGGCCCTGCATCCCTTCTGGTGATCCTGCATCCCTCCCAGAGATCCTGCATCCCTCCTGGCATCCCTTTCTATGTTACATCCCTCCATCCCTCTGCCTCCCGTCACACACCACAACCCCTGCACCTCCAAATTCTTCTCCATGCAACTCTGCCATGGCACCACATCCCTTCTGGTAGTCCTGCACCCCTCCTGGTGATCTTTCATCCCTCCTGGTGATCTTTTATCCCTCCTGGCATCCCTTTCCATGCCACATCCCTCCATCCCTCTGACTCCCACCACCTTCCCATCACATGCTGCATTCCTTGCACCTCCAAATTCTTCATGCAATGTCTACCATGGCCCCGCATCCCTTCTGATAGTCCTGCATCCCTCCCAGTGATCCTTCATCCCTCCCGGCATCCTTTTCCATGCCACATCCCTCCATCCCTCTGACTCCCACCACCTTCCCATCACACGCCGCATCCTCTGCACCCCCAAATTCTTCTCCACGCAACTCTCCCATAGCCCCACATCCCTTCTGGTGGTCCTGCATCCCTCCTGGTGATCTTTCATCCCTCCTGGTGATCTTTTATCCCTCCTGGCATCCCTTTCCATGCCACATCCCTCCATCCCTCTGCCTCCCACCACCTTCCCATCACATGCTGCATTCCTTGCACCTCCAAATTCTTCATGCAATGTCTACCATGGCCCCGCATCCCTTCTGATAGTCCTGCATCCCTCCCAGTGATCCTTCATCCCTCCCGGCATCCTTTTCCATGCCACATCCCTCCATCCCTCTGACTCCCACCACCTTCCCATCACACGCCGCATCCTCTGCACCCCCAAATTCTTCTCCACGCAACTCTCCCATGGCCCCGCATCCCTCCTGGTGGTCCTGCATCCCTCCTGGTGATCCTTCATCCCTCCCGGCATCCTTTTCCATGCCACATCCCTGCATCCCTCTGCCTCCCATCACACGCCGCATCCTCTGCACCCCCAAATTCTTCTCCACGCAACTCTCCCATGGCCCCGCATCCCTCCTGGTGGTCCTGCATCCCTCCTGGTGATCCTTCATCCCTCCCGGCATCCTTTTCCATGCCACATCCCTGCATCCCTCTGCCTCCCATCACACGCCGCATCCTCTGCACCCCCAAATTCTTCTCCACGCACCTCTCCCATGGCCCCGCATCCCTCCTGGTGGTCCTGCATCCCTCCTGGTGATCCTTCATCCCTCCCGGCATCCTTTTCCATGCCACATCCCTGCATCCCTCTGCCTCCCATCACACGCCGCATCCTCTGCACCCCCAAATTCTTCTCCACGCAACTCTCCCATGGCCCCGCATCCCTCCTGGTGGTCCTGCATCCCTCCTGGTGATCCTTCATCCCTCCCGGCATCCTTTTCCATGCCACATCCCTCCATCCCTCTGACTCCCATCACACGCCGCATCCTCTGCACCCCCAAATTCTTCTCCACGCAACTCTCCCATAGCCCCACATCCCTTCTGGTGGTCCTGCATCCCTCCTGGTGATCCTTCATCCCTCCCGGCATCCTTTTCCATGCCACATCCCTGCATCCCTCTGCCTCCCATCACACGCCGCATCCTCTGCACCCCCAAATTCTTCTCCACGCAACTCTCCCATGGCCCCGCATCCCTCCTGGTGGTCCTGCATCCCTCCTGGTGATCCTTCACCCCTCCCCGCATCCCTTTCCATGCCATCATCCCCTCTGCCTCGCATCCCTCTCCCCGCCACCCTCCATCCTGCTCCCTGCCACATTCCCGGCCCCCCATCCCTAACATCCCCGGGCCCGCCCCCAAACCTCCTCCTCGCGCCTCCACTCTGCCTCCCGCTGCTCCAGCTCGTCCCGCGCCCGCGCCCAGTCTGCCGTCAGCTTGCGGATGTCCTCGCTCAGCGCCGCGTTGGCCACATTGGCTTGTTCCAGCTGCTCCCGCAGCATGGAGTTCACCTGCACCAGGCTGCTGCTCCTGGGATGGGGGGGAAAGGATGGGGCGGGGGGGGGGGGGGTCACACGCAGCCAGAGGGGACCCCTGGGGTAAGGGGTGTCCTGCAGCTCCCCAGGGACCCCCCCCCGCTTACCTCTGCTGCTCCTCTTCCAGCCGGATCAGGGCGTTCTCCAGCTCATTGCTGCTCTCCTCCTCCGGCTGCGAGCCGCTCGCATCCAGCTGGATCTGCGGGATATCAGCCCGCTCACCGGCACCTCAATTTTGGTGGGGGGGGGGGGGGGAGCGGTTTTCAGGACAGGGGCACCCCCCCAAAACCATCCCTCACCGTCAACCTCTCCTGCTCCAGCTCCGTCGCCTTCTCCAGCAGCTGCTGCTCCACTTCCCCGCATTTCTTCTTATACTGCAACACCTGGGCGGAGGGGACGGGGTGGGTGACACCAGGTGGGTAAAGGAGGGTCCCCAAAATGTCCTGGTGTCCATCCGGGAAGGATTTACCTTGGCTTGGAGCTTCTGGACCAGCTGGGCTTGGCGCTGCTGGCCCTCCTGGTACGCCTGCAGCTTGCGCTTGTAGGCGGCTTGTTCCTCCTCCAGCAGCCGCCGCAGCTCGATGTTGTGCTGCGCCAGGCTCCGGCTCTCCGCCGATTCCCGCTCGCCCGTCTCCAGCCGCAGGGTTTGCTCCAGCTGGAATGGGGATGCAGGGGGATCCCAGGATGCCCCACACAACCATGGGGATGCAGGAGATCCCAGAACGTCTCATCCACCCGTGGGAATGCAGGAGATCCCGGGATGTCGCACCCACTCATGGGGATCTGGGAGATCCCGGGACGCCCCACCCATCCATGGGGATGTGGGTGATCCTGGGATGCCCCATCTACCCATGGGGATGCAGGAGATCCCAGAATGCCCCGCCTACCCATGGGGACACAGGGGGCTTCCAGGATGCCCCATCCACCCATGGAGATGTGGGAGATCCCAGGAAACCTCACTCACCCAGGGAGATGTGGGAGATCCTGGGACTCCCCACTCACCCGTGAGGCTGTAGGAGATCCTGGGATGCCCCATCCACCCATGGAGATGCGGCAGATCCTGGGATGCTCCACCCACCCATGGGGATGCAGGAGATCCCAGGATGCTCCACCCACCCATGGGGATGCAGGAGATCCCAGGATGCTCCACCCACCCATGGGGATGCGGGAGATCCCAGGATGCTCCACCCACCGCTGGGGATGCGGGAGATCCCAGGATGCTCCATACACCCATGGGGATGCAGGAGATCCCAGGACACCTTGCTCATCCATGGGGATGTGGGAGATCCCAGGACGCCTCATCCACCCATGGGGAGGTAGGAGATCCTGGGATGCTCCATCCACCCATGGGGAAGTAGGAGATCCCAGGATGCCCCATCCACCCATGGAGATGTGGGAGATCCCGGGATGCTCCACCCACCCATGGGGATGTGGGAGATACCGGGACACCCCACCGACCCGTGGGGATGCAGGAGATCCCAGGATGCTCCATCCACCCATAGAGATGCGGGAGATCCCGGGAAACATCACTCACCCACAGGGATGTGGGAGATCAC
The DNA here is from genome assembly GCA_013398295.1 of Chionis minor. NCBI lineage: Eukaryota > Metazoa > Chordata > Aves > Charadriiformes > Chionidae > Chionis > Chionis minor. The sequence goes on from VZSF01001728.1 coordinate 9,907, forward strand.
AGGATGTCCCATCCACCCATGGAGATGCGGGAGATCCCAGAACACCTCACTCCCCTGTGGGGATGCTGGGAGATCCCGGGACACCCCACCCCCATGGGGCTGCTAACTCCATTCCCCAGCACCCATCGAGCATCCTCCGACTTCCCTCCCAACACCCCATCCCGGACAAAGCCATCCCTTTGGGATGGTCCTACAGCAAACCTCCATACGGCCAAAGCTGAAACCACCTTCCAAATTTTGCATCCCCCCTCCACCCCTTTGCATGCCCAGGGTGGGGATGAATAGGAAAAGTTTGGGGGGGACTTTTAAAAATAACCCGACGTTGAATTTGGGCGTTCAGGAATGCCCCATCCTGGCTGGCTCAGGATTAGCCAATGGGTAAAGGATCTTCCGGCTCGGTGGCAGCAATTCCCCGTGGGGCGTTTTCCTGATATTTGCTTTTTTTTTGCAAATATCCAAGCACAAACAGAGGGGCTGCCCCCTCCCAAAATCCCCAAAGCCCTTTGATTCGGGTCTCCCCAGCAGCCACATTCAGCATCCGGCCACTGCCCAAAGCCCTTTGTAATTCCCCCGTTGCCACGGCAAAGGCATGGAAAGCCGAAGGATGCCAACGGGATGGGGGGGGGGTTCCCCCCGCTTCCCAAAAAGCAGCGAGACAAATAAAATCGGGATGGCGGCGGGTGGGGGGGGAGGATGCTTTCTGTATCCCGTAGGACAAGCCCCGGCAAGCGGCAACAGGTCCGGACAAGTCGGATGCATGGCACCGAAATTCTCATCACCGGGATGCCGCAGCATCTCCCGCTCCAAGCATGGGGGAGGCAAAGCTCGCAGCTCGCATCACCTTGATTTTGGGGTTAAGACGGGGGGGTTTGGGGCTGAGCGACCTACCCGCTCGCTGATGGCGTTGTACTTGATGGCCAACTCATCGCGCTCGGCCCGGCTCTGTGCCAGCAAGTCCTCCACGCGCGACAGCTCCTGCTGCAGGATGCGGTTCTCCTCCTGGAGGGACAGCAGCGAGGACATGGCCCCCGCGACAGCCGCTGCGGGACGGGGACGGGGCTCAGGCCAGCTCCAGAAAGCAGCGGGATTGGGATCCGGTCCCGGGATGGAGCCAAGATGCCCTTTGCAGCCAAGAGCCGCTTTGTTCCTTTGTTGGGGAAGGGCTGAGCCTTCCCCACGCACTCGCCCGAGGGCAAAAAATGCATTTTTCCCCCCTCTCAGCTACAGATGCTTCACCCCGTGCAACTCAGACACGCTGAGCGGTGCAGCGGACGCCACAGATTTGCGTTTTCCATTGCAAAACCCACACAAACAGGCAGTTGGAATGGCAAAAACTGCTGCAGGTTTGCAGCTGCAACGGCAAAACCTCTGCACGTTTGCATCTGCAATCACACGAGCGCTGCGGATTTATAGTTGCCGTCCCAAAACTGCCGCAGAACTGCAGCTGCAACTGCGAAACTGCCACAAGTTGGCAGGTACCATCCCAAAACCGCTGCAAATTTGCAGTTGCAATCACAAAACCACTGCAAATTTGTGTTTGCAACCACAAGAGCACGGCAGACTTGCAGCTGCAATCGCAAAACTGCCGCAGACTTGCAGCTATGATCATTAAACCTTTGCAAATTTGTGTTTCCAGTTATGGAACTGCTGCAGATCTGCAGTTGCAATTGCAAAAACCGCTGCAGATTTATAGCTGCTATCACAAAACCGCTGCAGACTTGTGTTTGGGATCCCCAAACTGCTGCAGAACTGCAGCTGCAATTGCAAAACTGCCGCAAATTCGCAGTTACGGCCCCGAAACCGCTGCAAATTCACAGTCGCGATAGCAAAAACCGCCGCGAATTTGCGTTGGCGATCACAAGAGCGCTGCAGGTTTACACTTACCATCGCAAGAAACGCTGCAGAACCGCAGCTGCGGCCGCCGAACCGCTGCAGGTTTGCAGCTGTGATCAATAAATTGCCGCAAAAACTTGTGTCTCCCACTGTGAAACCGCCGCAATCGCAAAAAAAACCCAAAACCCTCTGCAAATTTGTGTCTGCCACCCCCAAACTGCCGCGGGCTCACAGCTGCAAGCGCCAAACTGCTGCAAACTTGCAGCAACGATCCCAAACCCCGCCGCCACTTCGCGTTCGCCATCCCGGGAGCGCGGCGGGTTTACAGCCGGCGATGGCGGAACCGCCGGCAGAACGGCAGCTGCCATGGCAGCGCGGCAGCGGATCTGCCTCTCCGACTGCAAAAGTACCAGTTGCACTCGGGAAAACCAGCTGCCAAAGGGCTGTTTTCCATCGGGAACCTGCTGCTTCCCCCCCCACCACACACACACTGTGGCTCCGTGGCCGATCCCGCGAGAGCAGCCACCAGTTCCCGCTGGGAAAAGGAGGGGGGGGGACAGGGATGGGGACACCCACCTCAACCACAGCCTCCTCTGTGGGCTCTGCTTCCCTCATGGGCTCCGGCCGAGCCCCCCTTTCCCCGCCTCCGGGGGATTTTTGGGGGCTCCGTTGCAGTTTTGTCGCCTGCCAGCGGAAAGCGGATGCGTGGTCGGGATTAGCCCGAAATCCTCGCCTTCCCCCTCCCCGCGTGACGGCGGGGACCGGGGACCCTCCTCTTCCTGGCCACCTTGGGGGTCCCAACGCCGCCGGCGAAGCCACCAGTGGTGGCATTTTTAGCATCCACCCCCAAAAATAGCACCAAAATATTCCCTCCCCCACACACACCCCCCACCCCCCGCGGGCCAAGCAGGGTTTTGTAAACAAAACCAACCAACCAGGCTCTGGGCGAGAGGGAAATGAGGAAAATAAAGGAAAATACACCAAAAACAGCAGCGTCCAGCGCTTCCCCGGACCCAAAATGGGTGGAAATGAGCTTACTTTGCTGCGCTGTCCCCCGCCAGGCAGGATGGCGCTGGCTGCCACTGGGGAAAGGAGCTCCTTGGGCGAGAGTAAGCCAGCCTTTTCGTTAAATCCTGGCCCTCGTTAAGCTCATTAAAAGCCAAGGGTTTGCTCCGGCAGGAAAAGCCTTGGGGTGGAGCATGCCAGGGTCGCTACGGGGCGAAGCGACATTAAACACCACCCCCCCAGCGCCGCAGCCTCTGCAGCCACCCCGGGGGGCAGCAAATTGTCCCCCTCGGGGTAATTAAGGACTTTCCGCCCTCACCCCAGCAGGGAAAAGCGCGGTTAAATCCCTGCTCCGAGCTCAGAATCCCCCCCGCTGCGGGGCTGGAGGCATCCCCACTCCTGAAATAAATGAGGGATCCGACACCGAGCCACACTCCGGAGAGGGTCGGCGTGTCCCAGCTGCTTCCCAAACTCTGCAGCTCGGGAAAGCGCCTTCTCTTCCCCAGGAGCCACAGGATTGAGGATTTACGGTATCTCAGATCTCTCTGGCCAGCGGGAGCTTACCTCGGGGCTCTCCCCTTGCTTTGGGGACACAAAAATCCTTATTTTTTTTCCTCCTTCCCTTATTTTTTCCTTACCTTTCCCTCCCGCAGTCCGTCCCAACCAGCAAACCACTGCTAAGCAACAAGCGTCTTGTTGTGCTTCGCTGTCCCACACAGTTTCCTCGACACCAGCGAGGAGGGGGAAGCACAAAAAACTCATCCCAGCCCTTCCGAATCCACTGGAGGTGGCAAAAAAAAAATTCCCATTCAGCATCAAACCCATTTTCTTCTTCCCTGTGAAGAATTCCAGCTCTCGCCTGGGTTCGCATGCTCGCTGCCAGGCAAAGTTAAGCTCTGAAACCAAAACGCTCGTCATGCGGTTAATGCAAACGATAAAAATCCCAGGTACTGAAAGGAAAAATAAGCAGGAATTTGTACACCGAAAGGCCTTAATATAAATAGGTAAGAAAATATTTATTTGTTTAAAGAGGAATCTCAACCCCAGCTCTGTCAAAGAGACCGACTCTGTTCTGTCCTTCATTGCGTGTATCGCTTCATAAAACGTCTGCGGAAAGCAGTAAAAAAAAGCTCTCTTCAAAACAGAAGTGGAAAAAAACCGAAACAAACCCCCCCTCCAAAAAAAAAAATTCTTCCCGGCGCAAGAAATGAGGAATTTCAGCATCAAAACGCAGCGCTCCAGCTCCCCACCTCCCGCACGGTGGAGTTAAGCGCTCGGAAAAAGAATTGGGGTGACGCTCAGCGACCTTTTGGCTAGTTTTTGCGGGCGAGGTGTCTCCGGGAGGACGCTCCGGAAGGATTTATCCAGCGAGGACAGGCGAGGAGAAAGCAGAGAAGTCCCCGAGGAAGCTCCGCCGTGGAAACTTTTAGCCAAAATTACCTTAATTTGGTAATTGCGAGCAAGAGGCCCCCCCACTGCCAGCTCCAAGCACTCGCTCGCCCTCTCATTATTACGGAGAGGCGCCAGAGCCGACGGCTTTTTTGGCAGAAAAGCCAAAGGTTTTGCTTGGAGGTTTGCTGCGATCCAGGTAAAAAAAGAAAAGGCCCCCAAGGCGGAGCGCGCTGGTGCGGAGTGGTTTAAGGCACGTGTTCCGTTTGCTCTCCGGCATTTATTTCAGCGTTTGAATGCCGGAGGGATATTTAAGGGCAGGAGCGGGGCGTCCCAAAAGCTCCTGCTTTGGTCCTGAAGGAATCGCGGTGATCCCAGCATCCGGCGGGGGAAGAGCGGACAAAGGGCCGGGGGTCAGAACTGAACCCAGCCGGCGTTTGCCGGAGTCTGGCTGGAAGTCGACCTGGAGAGAGAGGAAAACAAATGGGGGGGAAAGAAAAAAGAGGTTTAGACCTTGAAAGGGACAGCGGCATGCGAGGAGGGAGCCGGGCAGCCAGAAACGGATCCTCCAGGATCATCCCGAAGTTCTGCCAGCTGCACGGACCAGCCGGGGGAAGACAGAGGAACTGGGAGGAAGAGGAAGGCAGTGCCCACGGACCTGCATGAAACTGGGGGAATTTGCGGGCACCCGCTGTCAGAGCCGCTTTTAAATCCCAAACAGGCGCCGGATGAAGTTTCCCTTCCCCCCCCCCCAGCATGGATTTTCAGCAAAATCAGGAGGATTTGGTTCGGATGGGGGTGGGTTTTTTTAACGCTGTGGGGATCCCCCATGCCACACCCAAATCCCCCGAAGCCTCACCCCGAAGCTTTGGCAAAGTCTCCCCAGACATCGGCGGCGGCGGCGGAGGGAGCAGCAGCAGGCAGCGGCCAGGACAAGAGAGAGTCTGTGGACGGCCAGGGAAATCGGGAAGAGAGAAAACAAACATCAGGCGTTATTTCCCACTCTTATTCCCAGATCGGCCCGCTGTTTTCCCCAATTTTGATGGATAAAACGGAATTTAAAGAGCTCTAGTCGCTCACGGCGTGACCACGGACCTGTGATGGGGGTGCCCGGGAGCTGGGCAGGCGTGGAGAGCGGACAAGGTCGCTCTCCGGAAGGACAAACCGGAGCAGAGGATTTTCCTCCGGGAGGCGGTGGGAGCAAACTCAGGCCCCCAGGACCTGCAAGCCGCGGTCTGGTATTCCCCGTTGCTCCTTCCTTTTTCTTCATATTCTGAAAGAAGAGAGGGGAAACTTGAGTGGTATCACGTTTAAATCCAGAGCCAGGGCATGATTTCTCCCAGCCGTGGCTTGCACGTAGCCAAACTTCTTTATTTTGGGGAAAAATCCTGCTGTGCTGTGACATCCCACTGCCAGAGGAGCAAGGACAGTCAGAACAAGGATGTTTTTTACCCTCAAAGCCCACACAGACCCAGATCTGTAACCAGGAACACACCCCCTCTGCACAGGGATTTCAGGGAGAAGCCACCGCTTCCTCTTGTGCCACCCCAAGGGAAAGGTCAGGGACGGATTTTGCTGGAAAAGCCCCTCACCGCGATGTTGAGTTTGATGGTTTGCCCCTCCTTGAAGCCCAGATCCAGTTTGGGTCCCTGATCCGGGTTCTCGGCCTGTTTGGCCAGCTCGCTCTGCTGCTTCACCCACCTGCAGGAATTAAATAAGCAGAAAAGGACATGTCACCGACCAGCCTGAGGTTCTCCCAGATCAATCCTGCCCGAGACCATCCCCTCTGCCCAGCAGCGGCTTTTTAAAGGTGCCGGATGTGATCCGAGACCTCCCCTGCCAGAGCGACGCTACGGGCAGCGCCGGGGGAATGATTCCTACCAGCAGCTCTCAGGGCTCGAGCCACACGGATCCTCCAGCCAGCAGCACATCCCACCCTGCCCCAAAGCCCAGCTGTCTGCCAGCAGCTGGAGCAGCATCCCAGTCCCTCGGGAGCAGCCCCCTACAGGTGGGCACAGGAAGAGAAGGAAAGGAATTAGGGAATTTGCCCCATTTTGGAACGGGAAGCCCAGTTTGGGAGCCTGCCGGGAAATATTTTGAGAGAGGGAGAGCTGCCTGCACCAAGGCTGCGCAGAGGAACAGGCGTTCCCACCTCTTTACACCCCGCCTGCCCACTCAGGCGCGACAGGAGCTGGCAGCTTCCTCTTCCTCTCCACTTCCGGCGCAATAAAAAAAAAAAAAGCTGAGCTAAGAGGAGGCAGGGAGAGGGACAAACTCACTTAAAATGGTCTTGGAGAGCCACATTGAAGTCAAAAGCATCCCCTCGGTCAACAAAGCCCACTCCGATGAAAGCTCGGCGGCCTGGGGAAGGAGGAAGAGTAAGGGCTGGAATGGCAAAGCAGCGGAAGAAGAGGGAGGGGATACCCCACCCTGTGCCCGCAGCCGCCTCTTCCAGCTGGAGCCGGGACTCCAGAGAATGATACACCGGACTGGAGATGGCTTTAGCTTGTGGGTTGCACGTACAGGCTTAGGAAAACCAGCTTTTAAATTAATATAAGCGAGTCCAAGCAGAGGTCCAAGCATCACAGTGAGGATTTTTCCTACAGAGACGTTCTCACACTAACGTCCAGCAGCAAAATTAAACTGGTTTTATTCCCGGCAAAGGACGGAGCGCGGCTGGTGAGCGAGATAACTCATCCCACCACACGCAGGGAATATTTAGCCCTTGAAAGCAAGAATCCTTCACAGGTAAGAACAGCGAGGGCACTGAAGGCTTTCCGAGGTGATTCCCCCAACCTCTCGCGACGTACCATTCCCATCTTCGATCCGGATGACGAAATATCTGCTGGAGTCCGTCACGCCCTCCACGGCGATGCCAGGGAACTGCTCCACCGGTGCCTGGGCAAAAAGTTCTCCTGAAAAAGAGAAACAGGAGCGGGTTAACGCCGGGGTGTAGCACCTCTGTGTTATCTTCCTCCCCACGAAGAGGTACGGAGCCATCACTTTCCCTCTTCCTTACCTGAAGTCTTGTCTTCCAGCTTAATGAAGGCGATCTTGCCCTTGGCCGTGATCCGCAGCCTGCCGCTCCACGCCGGCTGGTCCAGCTGCCACTCTGCAGCTCTGGAGAAAGAGGAAACGGCGACCGACGACTGAGCAGCCTCCCACATCCCAGCCAACACCACCGACCTATTTTAATGCCCCCATAATACGGCACAGAGCTCGTCTGCTCGACTCCCCTCATTAACAGCACCAAGCAGCGCACACGAGAACCCGCTCACACCCCAGCTCGCTGCGGAAGGAGGTAGATTTGTCACGACTTCTGTCGTTTCGCTCCAAACCAGCTGGTCCTCATCGTCCCCCCCCGCCACCGCCGCAAAACCAGGCGTCAGGTCCCAGTGGGGACCGGGCAAGAATTGCCCAAGAGGTTTCGCTTCCCTTTCCACGGGATTTCCAGCCCAAAAGCTGTTTCTCGGGGGGTGCTGAGCCATGTCAGCTGCAGCCTGGCTCTGCCAGGACCAAGCACTGCGGAGAGAGGAGCCCCAAAACACACGGGGGGGATGGAGACACCCCGCTGGGGGGCAGAGATACCTCACGGGGGGGCAGAGATACCCCAGGAGAGGGCTGAGATACCTCGGGGGGCGGCTGAGATACCCCACGGGGGGGCAGGCCCAGCTGCCCCACAGCCAGGGGCCGGCCCCATACACCTTATGCGCCCCCCTTCCCGACCGACACCCCACGGGGAGGGGAACCCACAGGGAGCGGGGCAAACCCCACACCCCCGCCATGACAGGAGGGACAGACACCCTGTGGGGACACGTAACCCGGGGCGGGGGGGGCAGAATCACCCCACAGCGGGAGGGGACCTAAGGGAGAGGGGTAGGCCCCACCTGTAGCCGCGGTTGGAGGCCCGCGGCGGCACCCGGTAGACGTGTACCGCCGGTTTGACGCACAGCACCGCCTCGTATTCCTCCTCCTCCTCCTGCGCCGCCATCGCCGCCATCGCGGCGGAACCCCGCCCGCCGCCGCTCTGGCCCCACCCACCGGCTCGTCTCGATGGTACCGCCCCGTCTCTATGGTACCGCCCCCCTTGGGGCGGGCGGGGCCGAGCGGGGTAGAGGCGTTTCCGGTGACGCAGCGCCCCCCGGCGGGCGGGAGGACCCAGGGCAGCACCTAAGCTCCCAGCCACTAAAAAACGCGGTTTTTTTCCCAGATTTTACATTTAAATAATAAAAATTATTATTATTGTAAAAAATAAGAATTAAAGGGGAGTCAGGAGCTGAACCCTCCTCGGCTGGAAGCACCCTAAGAGAGCCTGGGGGGGGGGGGGGCCAAAAAATTACCAAAAAAAAAAATTATTTTTTTTTTTTTANTTATTTAAAATACAATTTATAAAACGTTTTCTTTTCGGCGCACGTTTTGGGGTGAAAACACGCGGTACCGTGTTTTATCCTCCACCTTCCCGGGACGAAAAGGGGCATCCCGCAGGAACGCCGCCGAGCCCTGCCCGCGGGTGGGACGTATCCTGGTCACCGGGACGGAGGAGCCGGGAGATTTCGGTGCCGGAGATTTCGGTGCTGGAGAAGGAAATTCCGGTGCCAGTAATGGAGAATTTGGTGCCAGAGACAGAGATTTCGGTGCCGGAGGAGGTGGCAGCTTTAACACTGGCCAGCTACACCAGGAATTGGGTGGATTTGGGGTTTTTTTGGCCGTTAAAAGCTATTTTTAGTAATAATTAAGGAAAGGCGTGGTGACTACGGTTATTGCTGACGTCCTTCTCCCCTCCCGCTCCCCCTCGGGGACTCATCCTGACCCGGGGAGGGGCACGGAATAAATATAAACCCCCACCCCCCCTCAAAAAAAAAAAAAAAAAGCACTGGCACTTGGGGATGCCCAGGGGACACCTGCCCACCCGTCCCCACCTCGCCACCGTCCTCAGTGCTTTAATCAGCCTTAATCAGCTAATTAACGCTCTAGCAGATTCTCTTTATACACAGGTAGTTTTATTTTACCGTTTTGTTTGTGGGTTTTGTTTTGTTTTTTTAAGCTGTATTTCCATACACGTCTTTTTGTACGGTCGCATCCTTTCGGGTAGAAGACTTAAGTTTTTGCTCGTTTACCCTTGAACCTACTGAGCACAAAGCGGCAGGATGGCTGCGCCCGTACAGAATAATCCGCCGATAACCAGAACTTGTTTTCTAGGTACTGTCCCCTCCAAGGAGAGCGTTTAGTGTTCATCTAATCCCTCAATATTAAGCGATATTAAGGTAGGTCAGCTTCATCCAGGGGGGAACATCCGCATTCTCGCGGACCGCCAGCCTCCCTGTCCTCTTCCCGGGAGCCAGAGGAGGAAAATCCCTTCTCCGAAGCATCGCGGGGAGCCAGCTGCCGCCAGGAAGACAGGGAAAATCATCCAGGCTTTATCCAACGCCGCTTTTGTTCCTGACGTCTGCGGTTTCGGGAGGCAAAGGCAGCTCGTACCGTGACCGAGAGACGGATGGGAGCCTTTGCTCCGGCGTTAAGCCACTTGGGTTCGGACCCTCGGGATGGCCCCGGCTCCCCCTCGACAAGCACGGGGCGTACAGAGCGGGGCTCCTTCCCACCGATTTATTCCACGGAGCAGAGCGGTGCTGGCTATTCCTCTTGCCACGGAGCCCTAATTTTTTGCCGTCGGGCTCCCTCTGTCGCAAGCAGCGGCCGGCAGCAGGCATTTTCATGGGATCTGTCTACGTTCCCTTCTCCCCAAATACAAAAAGGAAAAAAAAAAACCCCAAAAAAAAGGAGGAAAAAAAATAAAATATGTCCTTTTAAGCTTTTCTTCAAATCCAGCAGAAAATACCAGCCAAGCTTTCACAGGTGCAAGATGTAAACCAGGTCGTCGGACTCCACCGGCTCCCAAGGCGATCGGAAAGGCCAGGTATCCAGGAATCCGCTTCCAGGTGCGTGGCAGCGGTAGAAATGGAGAACGAGAAGCAAGAGCTTGCGAAACCCGAGCCATTAAAAAGTCACAGAAATTCATCGAAACTCCTTTTCGAACGCTTAACTACCCCTTTCTCAATTAAAACAAACGGTTAAAACCCTTCCCATGCACTCCGTCGATCCGATATACAGAAACCAAACAGGAAACAAACCAAAAAATAAAATAAAAGAGATCCTTTGAAACAGAACTTGCTCTTAAAGTGATGAGGACAACATGCGCGTCTGGGGAGGCTTCCCATATTTTTTTTTTTTCTTTTTTTTTTCCTTAAATCCCAGGTTACGAGTACAACAAACATTATTGCTGGCGCTGGCTTCAACCCAAGTGGCACCCACACGACTCCCTGCACCCGTTCAAGTCCTTCGTACCCCCCCTTCTCCTCGTCGTCCCCCTTTTTTTCCTTTTACGGCGACTCGGGGACAAGCCCTTCTCGGTTTGCCGGTCACAGTGGGTGGAGAGGGGAGGTCACAGTGCATGGGGGTTGAAGGTCACAGTGGGCAGAGCAAAGGGGGGGGGAGAAAAAAAAAATAATAATCAAAAAAAAAAATCACAGTGCAAATAAACCAGGTAGTTCCCTTTGCTCAAGTCCGTTTGTCCGTCACGGCAGTGCAACCCGTGGCGGCGGACCCTGCCTTCCGCAGCAGCATCTCCCGCCCGCGTTTATCTGCGTTGTTTGAAGCCTTGTGAGCCATCGGGACCCAGGGGTTGCCTGATCACATTGTTGGGCTGTCTGGTGTCTTCTGGCTGGGAGAGCCTCGGCGGCCTGCAAGGAGAAAGGAGATCAGGGGCTGCTGGGGTTTAAAAACCTCCCCCACCCCCCCAAAAAAAAAAAATCCAACTAGGACTTCATTTCTTTCTAAAAATTTGGGAGTTTTATTCTCAAGTAGCCAAGACCCACGATGAAACCACAGGGAGAGAGAGCATGGCACTTCCAAATAATCCACGTTCATTTAAAAGGGCTGAAGTTCTGCTCACCCGCCCGCACGTGGCAGCTCCCTCAAGCCAAAAACCCTCGCGGAAGACAGGGATATGCCCCACCAGGATAACTCCGGTTGCCCGCACTCCTCGCTATACCCGCTGCGTGCTCTTCCAAGGGTCTGAGATAACCTTTACGGCCACATCAGGCACTTGTGCTTCCCTTAACTCCCGAATATATTTGGGATTTACAATGCCCTGCTTGCTAACAAAGCACTCCTTTCTCCTCGCTGGCCTCACTTGACTCTTCAAGGAGCTCGTCCTCTTACTCCTGGTAGGAAGGTGTTTGTGAGGAGCTCGGGCAAAGCTGCCGTGGCACGAAAAGCTGCTCCGTCACCTGGAGAGGTGGGGCCGTGCCAACCTCATGGAGTTCAACAAGGCCAAGGTCCTGCCCGTGGGTCAGGGCAATCCCAAGCACAAATCCCGGCTGGGTGGGGAATGGCTGGAGCAGCCCCCAGGAGAGGGATTGGGGGTGTTGGTGGGGGAGAAGCTCACCAGGAGCCGGCACCGTGCGCTGGCAGCCCAGAAATCCATCCACACCCCAGGCTGCATCCCTACAGCGGGGGCAGCAGGGCCGGGGGGGGATTCTGCCCCTCTGCTCCGCTCGGGGGAGACCCCACCGGGAATCCTGGGTCCAGCTCCGGGGGTCCCAACAGCAGAAGGACACGGAGCTGTTGGAGCGGGGCCGGAGGAGGCCCCGGAGATGCTGGGAGGGCTGGAGCCCCTCTGCTGGGAGGACAGGCTGGGAGAGCTGGGGGGGTTCAGCCTGGAGAAGGGAAGGCTCCGGGGGGATCTTAGAACCCCTAAAGGGGCTCCAGAAAAGCTGGGGAGGGACTCTGGATCAGGGAGTGGAGCCATAGGACAAGGAGGAATGGCTTTAAACTGGCAGAGGGGAGATTTAGATGAGATATTGGGGAGAAATTCCTGCCTGTGAGGGTGGTGAGCCCCTGGCCGAGGTTGGCCAAAGAAGCTGTGGCTGCCCCATCCCTGGAGGTTCAAGGACTGGGCTTGGAGCACCCTGGTCTGGTGGGAGGTGCCCCTGCCCAGGGCAGGGGGGTGGAGCAAGATGATCTTTAATGTCCCTTCCAACCCAAACCATTCTGTGATTCTATCAAGGACCCGGCTCCATCACCTATCAAGAATGGGTTTCTCCTGCTCTTCTTCAGGGCTCGCGCTGCCCAATATTCGTTTCCTGGCTTCCGCGTACTCTGCCTCCCGCTGCGCCAAGGATTTCACAGGGAAGGCCGGTCTGCTGGCGGAGTTGGGATTGCTAAGCACACCGTTGGTTGTCGGCCTTTTCAAGATGCGGATCTGCGGGGGAGGACCTGCAGGAAGGCTGTCGTCCTGAATCACGATCGGCACTTTAGGAGGAGATTTAGACTTTCTACTGTTTAAAAGAAAAAAAAAAACACACACACATACAACAAACCAACATTTGCTGGTGTTTCTACACCAAGCATGTTTTTCACTCTGTGAATTCCTCCCAGTCAGATGTCATTCCCATGATTAAGAAGGCAGCCTGTAATAATTAAAGACCTCGTTATATTTGTAACCCTAAACTAGAGCGACAGGCGGGTTTGCAGGAGATTAGCTCAGTAAGGGGCAGAAAACCAGCGCCTGCTGCGTTCAACTTCTTTAAACTCAACCAAAGGAAAGGGAAGCAGACACCCAGCAAAAATTTTAGCACTTCTATTCAAAGATATCCGTATAAGCACCTCGATTCCATTCCCTGCAAAGACTTTTAGGGCTCCTCTCACCAGGATACCCGGCATTCTGCTCCAGCCCTGCCATTTCTCTTCTCAGAGCCAGCCTTGACCCCCGTCTCACCATTTGAATTTTTATTTATTTTTTTTTTTAATAGTCCCTTCTCTGTGCGGAAGTCCCGGAGAAATAATACCATGACTCTTTAAGAATCAAATGGGGAAAAAACACCCCAATGACAAAAGACTTGTCAGAAGTGATTAGAAGTATTTCTGCTAGAAGACAATAACACACACACCCCCGCCCCAACCCAAAGTAAGCAGGAAAAGAAAGTCCTACTGACGCAAGACACGGCAAGCCAATTTAGGGCCATGAGTTGGGATTACCTGACTCACCCATTTCTTCCTTTGAGTGTCTTTTTCTTAAATGGCTTCCCCATAGCTGTAGCTACATCCAGTCTGGAAGACCCGGCTCTGAAATAAAATCACTCTCAAGAAGCTTTCCACTACCCTGCTACGGATGGAAAGGGCCATCTAGTGGCACGATTATGGAGATTCCCTATTTCTGAACTCAAATCCAGCGTGCTCTGCTCAGTTTGAAGCCATTTCCCCACTGTTCCCACTCCCCAGGCCTTCAGGCGTCCAATGGCAGCAGAGGAAAATAAGGGTTTTTTTCTGAACTGCGCAGCATTGTTACCTTTCCTTCTGCGTGATCTTCAGTTTCTTTTCCAACCGTCTGTCTATTTCCTACAAAAGAAGGAGATGACAGTAAGAACCTGAAGGCTCATCTCGGAGATGGGAGTTTGAGCGTGTCTGCACACATTTAATTTCACTCTGCCGCACAGCAATACTATAAGAGGGGCAGAAAGAGTTTGCGCCTCCATCTGAGGGGGACTTGCAAATCAAAAGGTAGAGGAAAAGCAAAACCACCACATATATTCCACCACGGCCATTAATCCACCTACAGCAGTTTGTGGATTGTGTGTATGGCAGGGAGAAGGCAGCGGCGAGGTGGTCATCTTTCATTTTAAGGACTTCAGCTGGTAAGAAAGCTCTAGTAAGGGTAAAGAGCCATGGGAATAGGCAGCGAGGTATTCCCAGATCCGAGCAGGAACCGGCACCAAATCTCTCAGACGGAGAAGCAGCAGCCAGTCGGGGTGATCTGCATCAGTCTACGCACTTGATTTCAGGAGGGCAGCTCTGCCCCGGAGCCTGCAGCCATTCGGAGGACTAGCCGGCAGGTCCACATTCCTGCTGCTTACTGCAATAACCTTCCTTCCCAAAAAAAAAAACCCCTCCCTGCCCTGCCCGACATGCACCCAAGGACTCGTCAGGGCAGAGCAGGGCCTTATTGCACTTCTCCTTCCCTTTGCAACACAGCTGCCGAGTCATCAATCGGCGGAAAGACGTATTAATCACTCCTGAATGCCAACAGAGTGTGACTTCAAGCATGTCAACTTCTGGCCAAGGCTTGCACCTACCTTAGCAAAGGTGTTTACGTTTTGCAATCAGAGCAATTACACAGAGAAATCTTGCTAAATAGAAAAAACAAAGCCAGCTTTCAGTCCCAATCTCTCTTCAGGTAACCTTCCCCAACCCCGCTGCTATCTTTAGATTCTCACCACTGCCGAAGCTATTAAAAGCTTCCAACCTAGACGATTCCACGATTCTATTCTACGATTCTTCTCCAAGACAGCAATATATTTTATTTAATCATCAATGAAGAAGGAAAAAAAAACAAAAAAAAAACACCCAACCTGAGAGCGTCCTAGTTTTGCCAGCCGGTAACTGGCAATACCGAAGGAAATTCCAAGCTTCTGGCAGGACGAAGCTGCTCTACTTTTCAGGCCGGTTTGCTTAACTATGCTGAAAGCTCGCTGCCAGCGGAGCCTACCCTGCTGTCAAAAACCACAACAGGCGTAGCCTGGTAAAGAAACTGGTTTGCACAGTAATTCCCCGATGCCCCAGTAAGCAGGGAATGAACACAAGTCCCTACAAGATGCCAGACCATGGTGTTTGCTCTTGGTCAGGCAGCTAACCCAGGCCAACAGCCCACGGTAGCCTCCATCTACAAGGGAATAGTTATAAACTGTTTTGGAAAGATAAAACAGTGGGTGGGACATTGAATTTTTGAGAAAACTCTGTACTGGGAGGCAATGGGTGATTTGTGAGGACAAAACCAACCAGCGGTTTCGGGTGGCATTGAGCTGAAAGCCAGGTCACAGGTACAGCCTCCCACCAAAGGCAAATGCACTGGCAGTTTCCTTCCTCTCCAAGAAGACTGGGAGGAAAATCCCATGCCAATGCTGCTCAGGAGGATGGAGAAAAAGCTGCCTCCTGCCCACAAAGACGGAGGAACAGCCAGCTGGGAACAAGCAGCAGGGAAACGGATATCCTGACAAGGATGGAAGACGACGTAGAACAGCTGGTGGCAAACAATGAAAGTCCAATTAAGGGGAAGGGGTTAGCTCATCTGCCCGCACCGCGCCAGGAGAGGTTATATCCGGCTAGAGAAGAGTCTTTAAAACACTTTTTCAAACTCAAATAGTTAACTGCGCCTCCCCAGGGCCTCCTGGAAGCAGTGGAGTGGAAGGGAGCTTCCTTAAACATCCCTTATTAAATGCCTCAGCGCGTGGGGGAGAGGGACGAGAGGAAGACGAGGCAGAGGAGGGGGAAAACACGCTTGAGAGCATCTCAACTCCTTTCCCGTAGTGTTCGGTGCCGTGCAGTGACTACGGAGCCAGCTGCGAGTCAGAACCACAGCGCTGAACCACCCAGCAGACGAGCCTGACAGCCCACAGCGGGGACCATGGGGCACAAAAGCCGGACAAGCCACACAGTAGCCACGAGGAAGGCTCCGTTCCGCCGCCCCCTTTCTTCCTGGCCGAGGAGAGGTGACGAAAGCCACTTTTCTACATTCCTGGTGGCTCTGCAGGTCAGTCCTGGGGCTAAAGTCACGGTCCGTGCATGGGGCAACGAGATCCTGTAATTGCAAAGCGTCAGTTCGACCTCAACATCTGAAAAAAACAGGCTGATGAACACGACTGGCAGAGCGAGCGCTGCTGGACAGCTCTTCACACCCTCACATGCACCAAACTTCCTCCGACGGCATCCTCTTGACGCCAGAACCTGCAGCTTCGCCTTCCAGGAAGAAAAAAAAAAACCACCCAGCAAAAAAAAAAAAAAAAAAAACACCCCAAACAACAAAACCACAGGTCTAATTTGCTCAACACACACAAACGTACTCAAAGGAATCCTTCAAACCCTGCCATCGTGACAGCCGTCCCCAAACGAGCTCTTTGCAGCCTCAATTTCACTCCTTCCTGCTCCCGTGCAGACCAATTTTTGCAAAACACGCGGTGTTTTTGCCTCCCATCCCTCCAGAATTGCCAGTATTCGCTAAGGGAACACATGCAGTCCTGGTTCATAAGCCACTGCGGTCAGGCTCGACAGTTGCTCCGCGCCTTGGGAGCTCCTCACCAAAGAGCAAAGTAACAGGCAGCTAAAATACCCTCTAAGTTGTAAAAATCAGCAGCTGTTAGAACCACTATGTACTCTGCGAAACAAGAAGCTTCCTCCACACGTAGAAATCCTGGCATAATAATATGAAATAATTAACCCTACCATACACACACGTATCACTCTCGCCCCATCCAAACTATTATTCTTACACGACCCTCACGGTCGCCAGTGCTGCTGAGGGGATTCCAGCTGCCTCCAGATACACACTGAATTTTTGGGAAGAAAAAAAGTCTTCCTTTGGGTTCAAAGTGGATGGCTAGCATAAAAAAGCAGCTCCCCAACCTCACACACACCTCTTGACGACTTGTTTTCTTTTAAATGCAGGGATTTGACCCAGTCTTTTCTCAGCAAAAGACACAGCACTGCAAACTCGCGGTGTTTAATACCACTGTGCTCGGAGCTGTAGGTATGGAGGCGCTCGGACATGGACAGTATTGCAAATTCAAATGGGCAGCCCTTAATCACCCTGCAAAGCCAACCCAAGACACGAGCAGCCTCACACAGCTAGCAGTTTCTGACCAGGCTCACACTGCATGAATTTACAAGCTTGAGAAGCAGGAACACCTTGACGTGGCTTACTCTTAATTAACAAGAAGGGGAAAAAAAAAACAAACAACACAACCACCCTGCCAGTGCTCTGCAGAGATCTGTTTGTCTGCTGATGTCATTCCCCTTCCACTGCTATGTCACATTGTCACCAAGCTGTGTGGGTAATGAGATAAAATTAGGACTTACAGGGCAAGTGCCAGAAGCACTACAACAACCCAAAGGCACGAGCTCACAGGAGAGGCAATTAAGACTTGGCATTCGAGGCCGTCCCGCCGCACGTACTCAGTAGCTGGGCAGTCTCACACCCTGCAAAAACGACGTATTAATCTTCTTGAGGCTCTCCCGGCTTTCACTTCCCAAGCAAATTGATTTATATAACCAAAAACTAAGCTTCCTTTACACCTCGGTTCAAAACACCCTCCCCAAAGATTAGTGAAGAATCTCAACCGAACTATTTTTAGTGCTATTATGTCTAGATACTAAAAAGGACCCAAACAAACAGCATGAAGAAGACACTGTTCTTTGACATTTAAGCTGCATTTGTAGATGAGGACGTAATGGAAACTGAACTCCAGCCCCATCACAGCCATCCTTCCTGCCCTTTAACCCCAAGAAAAACAGCAACGTGTAAGAGGATCAATAAAATACCTCTTGGAAAAGTCAGACACAGGCACTAAGACGCAAACCTGCTGCTTGGGATCCAACGGTCCTACGGCCTGTCACCCTAAATAAGAACCCCATTGATACAGCTGATAATTCCGTGACGTTATTGGCGAGTTGGGGACAGACACTCTCCCCCGACACCCCGGAAACATGCCCTTCGGGAAAGGATGTCCCTACGGAGGTCGGCTCCGACGCTCCGCGGTTTCACACTGGGTCTAGGCGCATGGCCACGCCAAGCCAGTTCCCCAACGGATTGGGAAGCAGAGAGGCCCCACTCAGCCCGAGCTGTTGTCTCAGGAACTTTGTTGGAGCAACTATAATGCGTCAGACACGTATAAAGAATTATCCTGCACACGGTTGCCAGCAAAGTCTCTCTAAATAGACTAAGTAACAGCAGCTCCAAGCTCCGCTGATACGGGGGGAAAAGGAATAACAAGATAACTGCTGACTGGTTTTTATTTCGAGTTTAGTGCGTAACCACGACTGAATGTTTGAAGGAAGGCAGAGACTTGGGCTGCCTACAAATCCCTTACACCAGGAGGATATTCCACCTCCAAAATTAGGTTACTTTGCAGAAACTGAGAGGAGATACCCACCAGCCCTCCTGCCACAGCACAGGATTGTCCCCGATAAAGGAAGCTGTGCTCTCCTAGAAATTGGATAATATTTCAAATATGTGGGTCTAGGAAAACATTAACCACATTCTTTAATGTATTTCCTGGAGATTACTCCTGAACACAACCTTCTGCCCCTGCTCACTCAAATAATGTGCAAGATCAAACCCAGAAAGAGGGAATTTCGGCTAGAGTTGCATCCTCCCACACCGAAGCTGAAAACAAAGCCTCATCTGCTTATTAAAAGCACCAGCAGATACTCTGGCATTTTCTAAAGGACAGGAGATAAACTTCAAGGCCTGGTTAACATTCTCTCATTTAGAAAAAAATACAAGATTTAACATCTAAGCTTCTCAAAGCTGTTTATGAGCACCTAACAACTTACAGCTGCAGATATCTGGCTCACTGCTTCACCAAAACCACCGCCAAGCGAGAGCAGAAGTAGACAATCCTAAACTATCTCCAAGCTGGCTCCTCATTAGCTACTTTTTTCTTTCCTCTGAAGATACATTAATCCTCTCTTAATCACTGAAATATTCCAATTCCTGAGGCTATTGGGAATCAGGCTGCTCCATTAATTAATTCTCCAAGTTATTCCGCTTACGTTAAATCCTGGCAGTGGACTGTACCCAAGAAAGCCACAGGATGATTTTAAGCTGCGCTGGTGTTTACATCTTACACAGGTAGATAACGCTTCTCGGTAACTAGGATATTGAGAAACAAGATACTGGAGTATTTTTGGGACCAAGCCTGGCAGGCGCCACACAGTATTCCCAGCACGGATATGTTATGGTGGAGGGGAAGCATTTGGGAGCGCTGCAGCTCCTTCTCCCTGCCCAACCTTCACACCTCCTGCTGTAGGCAGGTCACACAGACACTTGGAGATCCAAATTGGGGATTTATTTATACCCCTTATCAAGCCAGAAAAAAAAAAAAATAGAGGCTAAAACCTCACAAACCCTCTGCGTGTTATTTCACAAAGACTTCGGAACATCTCTTAATCCAGAGGATCACCCTCACCTTCCACACCCACGTCCCCGCGCGGGGTCAGTCAGCGCATCCTGGTGCTCGGTGAGAGCCGGTAGGAAACGGAGCCCGCTCCCGAGCGAGCCAGGCACGGCTACGCAGGACACGCAGTGATATCCCAAAACCAACGCTCGCTTCACGCTATTAAGGTTTGTAGGCTGTTCATTCCCAGCCTACAAACACCACAGTTTTTTGGGTTTTTTTAACCAAACAGACCACCTCTGCCTAAGCAACGCTGAACAGCAGGAAAACTTTCATTTCCCAGTTTCAAAAATTTTTTGACCGATTACAAACACCAAAACTGAATTCTTAGGATAAGTAGGTTTTGGGGTGTTTTTGGTTTTTTTACAAGGATCAAAACCCATCCTTCACAGCCCTGACATCAGAGATCAGCAGTTTTCCTCACAGGTTTCCCCCAGGGTACAGTTCCTGCCCGCCAAAACCCCATTTAATTTGCCCTCTGATGGCAGAAGCA
Organism: Chionis minor; assembly: GCA_013398295.1. Taxonomy (NCBI): domain Eukaryota; kingdom Metazoa; phylum Chordata; class Aves; order Charadriiformes; family Chionidae; genus Chionis; species Chionis minor. The sequence goes on from VZSF01001728.1 coordinate 29,632, forward strand.
GTCCGGAGGCCACGGTGTGACACTCGGAGATGTGTCCCTTTTGACTTCTCTGTACTTTGATCGTATTTAGCAACTCAAAGCAATACGAGCCAAAACTTTTAACACCCACAAACGCTGCCTTTGCCCGAGGGTGAAATCCAAGGTGGGCAGCCCCTCTCTGCCACTCACACCTCAACCAATTTAGAGATGATAAAAACGAGGGGTGTTTTTATGGTTTTTTTGCAAGCCGCAGGTGAACGGTCCTCACCAAGGGCCGCGACACAAGCAGGTGACAATCCCCGTCCCCACGCACAAGGGACAAAGTTCAGTTACCCACATTTGGCTGCTCACATCATCCCCAAGCGGCCGGTAATCAGACGATTGGGGGGTTTTTTTTCCCCTTTCTGCTGGTGCTCAGTGAAGCGAGGCGCAGTTTAACCAAGGGACAGGGTAAGTTTGAAGCACCGGGGAGGGTTGTGGGCAGCAGCTGGGAACAAACTGCCCTGCAAACCCTCCATCGGAGAACTAAAGTGGGGAAAAAAACCCCCAACACACAAGGAGATCGCTTTTTCTTTTTCTTTTTTTTTTTAAACTATTTCGGGTTGCCAGACTAACATTTTATCCCCACAGATACCGACTTGAAATAAGTTACTAATTAAGAAGACACTCAAATTCTAGTTAGCACAGGAACAAGCAATCAATCCAGCTGCAGAGCACCAATTCAGGGCTGAGGATTTCCTGGGATCCTGGGCACGGGGCTTCCGCTCCAGGTTTGGAGCCCAGCTTCCCTCCTGATGTTTAACTATTAGTTTAACCAGGTAACTAGACTCGGGTGTCACAAACAGCCCTCTTATTTGTGATTTCCCTCTTCCCCAAAACTCTCCAGGCCGCACAAAAGGAAAACAAGCCGTGCGTTAAGCCATATTAGCGTTTACTAAACCCAGACTGGGTTTTTGAAGCCTGGCGCTAACTTCAACAACTCTTTCGTTATCCACACGCTGGTTTTCCATCTGTAACTCCCAGACAAGCAAAACCTCCCCCTTTCACAGGCATTTCGAAGATCTAATTAGATAGCAATTAGAGAAAACAGATCTAGAGGCCCCACGGAGTTCTGCTGCCCCAGCATTAACACCGCTGCGCCTGCGGGGCTCCCGGGGTAGGTGAAGCCACCGGAGCAGAGGGCATCTGCTTGGCATATGGTTACTCGGGGGGGTGGCACGTACCCAAGGGGCTGTTCCTTTTTCTGCCAAGCACCGGTTAATTCTGATGACACAGAGGACTAAAAGACAAACAGAAGCCACGTTAAAGAAAAAAATAACTATACTCGAGGGTCTGTATTACAGCTACTTGATTGACTAAACCAAAGCAGAAGGTGTGCGTCAGGTTTTTTGGGGGGTTTTCCCCTCAGGCTAATGAGATTTAAGCACTGCCTGGTTTGGAAGGCAGATCTGCAAGAGGTAAATGAAGTGACGTTGTAACTAGGAGGCCACAGCACCTCTGGTCAGCCTGAAAACTGCCTCTTGCTGAGAACCATCTTCTTTAAGACCTCAAGTAGACATTTCCAGCTTAACACACACAACAAAGGACCAGCACTGAAAATCTGATGTACTTCTTGTCCTAAAGAACATCCTCTGGGTGGAATATTAAAAAAATTACACTCTGAGAAGCAGGCAGCGTGTCTCAGGAGCCCACCGTGGAGCTCTTGCAAAAATTCTGCCACTCCCTCAAAGGTGTGCTGAAGGGTCTAAAAAGAATAACAAGTCTGGTTGTCAACTGAGTAAAGTATTAGGAGAAGGGTATGTGTTTAAAGCTGCCCCTTGGTGTCTCTTCTGTTTTACTGCGTATTCTTACCACAACTACCAGGTCTCACGCCTTTACTCTGGGATCCATCTTGTGCCACCTCAGATTCACACCAAAAAGTGGAAAGAAGAAAATAAAGGAAATTCCTGAAGACGAAAAGAGCCACCCCTACGATGACAGGACCAGGCCAGCTCGTACGCCTTTCCCTGCATGTCATTTTTGCTCTCACACCTTCAACAAAAGGCCCACCTCATTCGGGCAGCTCCCAGGCTCCCCTGCCCGACGACTGCAGCAGGGTTTCAAGCACAGAGAACTGCACGTGCACCTGAAATCTTTCAACTGCTAACCAGTGAGTCAGTCACGCTGCCTGCTCTCCAGCAGTGCCTCTTCCTGCCCTCTCTTCCTCTTTTCTCAACCTGCCTACCTCTGGTAGCTTTGATTTCTACAGAAACACGGAAAGCCTACAGTCCCCAACTGCACCAGCATCCATTCGGTCCACAAAAAGCGAGCTTGGGCTCTCCTCCGCTCCATCCCACTCTGCTTTTCGCTCCCTGCGGCCACCAGCAGCAGCAGAGGGTCTCCTTCCTGCCAGGCAGGGTTTGAAAATGACCTTTCTAAACGACGACAGATGCCAGAAGGCAGCTCCTGTCTCTTCTCTTACGTAAGAACTCCTGCTGGAGACAGCTCGCTTTTCTCATTGCTCCAACTGCTTCTACAGACGTCCAAAGCCCCGACAACTGCAAAAGCAGCTGCAAGCGTGGCAGCAGCTCCCCAAGAAATCCCTCCGCTCAGCAGCGCAAGCGCCACCGAGTTTATGAGCACAAACTCTCAGCAGTTTGGACTGGAAAAGGATGGGAGAAAGGACAGGTGACAGAGATTTTTCCTTCTAAGGGCTTTAAGAGAACGCATAAAGCTGAAAGGACAAAGAGGAAAGACAACCAATGACTAGGATTTGAGCAGCCCTACAATTTTAAACCATTACTCAAGGCCACAGCTATCATCAGCTCCCAAGGCAAGCTATGTCCCTTCATGGAATGATTTAACAAGCGCCGGAATTAACTCCGGCACGAGGCTTCCTATGACTGCAGCCTCACAGCGTTGGCAAGAGGAGAGGGCGAGTGCCTGGCTTAGGCTGCCAGCCTGCCGCTGGCATCTCTCAGGCCGCTCGGTGAGAGCGCATTGAGTTACAGGGTCTATTTAGCTACCCTCTTTCTGGCCAGCTGTAACCCAATCTCCTGACCAGAATCAAATTCGGTCTTCTCACCAAGTCATTGTTCTGCCCTCTAATCGTTAACGAGCCCACCGTTCTTATTGAAACAGGAGTGCCACTGGCAGAGACGGCTTCCTTTCTCTAGTCGCGCTGTTGTGAATACCCCGCAGATCACCTGCCCACACTCCTGCTAAAAAACCCCCATTTTATTTTACCAGCGCAAGGCGCAGAAGTGTTTCCGAGTCTCCCAGCACGAGAGACGTGACGAAAACTTCAGCTATTAAGCTGGCTATTAAAAGCAGGTGAGAACTTCAGCTGCAACGCTGGAAGCCACATTAGGCCATACTACGACTCCCCACATTTTCTCCTAACGAAGAAGCACGTTCACCCCGAGCATGGGGGAGGAATGGCTTTTGACGTGAACCCTCAGTCCCCCTCTGCAGCCCACCTGCCTCTCCCCAGAGGCTCTGCGGGGGCTAAACGTGAGGCCAGGGAAGGATGCTTTGTCAGAGCCCCTCAGCAGAGGGAGCAAGCTATCCGCCATCCTCCCGGCACCCACCCATGCTCCCCCAGCACCAGGAGCTTTGTCCCGGGCTCGGCTGCGACCCACATTGCCCAGCCGCTGCCGCCCTGCCCACAGCCCCACAAGGCCGAGGAGGGGGACAGAGCGGTGCCTTTGGAAAGCGAGTAGAAAACGGGGGAGGGAGGGAGGGAAAGGGAAGGACAGGCAGGGAGAGGCTCCCTGCGGCAGCCCCCGCCACTGGGGGATGGAGAGGAAGCGAGCGGGATGGGCTGGGGCCTGCCTACAGCCCCCCCCACACCGCGCGAAGCCGCGGTCCCTTTAAGAGGCCTAGCAGGCCCGCCGCGCCCCCACCGCCTCCTCCAGCGCCGCCAGCGCCGCCTTTCCCCGCTCTTCGCCCCCGGCCCTCCCGCGCCGCCCCGAGCAGCCGCACTCACCCCGCTGTCGGCCGCCTCCTCCCAGCTCTCAGCGACCTCCTCATCTTCCATTTTAATTCCCCTCCGCCGCCGCCGCCGCCGCCAGCCAGCCCGGCC
>VZSF01001728.1:36419-47755 GCA_013398295.1 Chionis minor
GTGGCTTCTCCTGCCCTCCTCTTCCCAAGGCTCACATCTGGTAGGTGTGAAAACAAAGGTGAGGAGGCTCCGTCTCCAGTTATTCTCCAAAGAACTCCATGCTGCTCCACGTCTCGCCTTGCGTCTGCGTTCGTGCTGCTCATCATATGTATATTCATATTTGTTTTGGTCCTGAAAACCTTGTATTCAGTAGTGGTGGCGAGCTTGGTATTTAGCAGCCCAACAGGGGTTGGGGTGTTACTCCCCGTTGCCTTTGCTGATCATCTCTTGGTGGTGGTTTGATAATTTCTTTACTTATTAATATTTATTTTGTCACAATGGGGCTGGGCTGAGCAGACACTGCAGGGCCCTGCCTCAGTGCACGAGTCTCGCTCAGGAGGATTATCTCATGCTGCCTGCAAGATGCTGCCCAAAACCTCTCCGGGATGAAGTGGCTTCAAGCCCATTTGGGTTTTCAGGTCAGGGAGGGCATTTTTTAGGAGCCAGGAGAGCAGCAGCAGAGCCTTGGTGTTTCGCTCTCAATAACCTAAACTCTAGTGAGCGCTTGGAGGAAGAACAAAAGAGAAGTCGGGGAAACTGAAATGCTTGTCTGCAGTACGGCGAATCGGTTCGTTATGTGGGCACTGTGTTTTGTGAGATAACCCGGTTGATCACTGGGGATGTCTCTTGTGTTAAAATGGCTTTAATTATCACTGGCGAGGCTGGCTCGTGGCTGCAGGTCACCAGCTGGAAGTCTTCCCCTTTACTGAAAGGGATGTGAATTAAAATAAATTACATTTGAGATGCCGCTGACCTAAATTTGTAACCTGGGTGTAACGATGTCTTTACCCACCCTGCCCTTCAAGGAAGGAGCCGCCTCCTGCCGTCACGTAGCAGCCCAAAGCCTGAATCGATCCGGTGCCTCGCAGGTGGCCTCGTGCAGCCCCGAATCGGTGATGACACTGCAGTGTCCTAACAAACTGCTTTATATTGCAACGCAGCGCTCGCAGCCCGGGCTTGACCTTTCTGGAGAGCCAAATCCTGGAGCTGGATGTTAATTCAGGAGTTAAGAGAGACTTGCTGTTATTTCCTCATTTCCGTAGCCCTGAGTGTTCCCACCACCATCTCTCCTTCCTTTTCCTTACGCTCATGCCGGAGAAGGGCTGAATACCGGTGGTTTTCCGTTAGTTTGTGCCCCTCAGGTTTGCCTGGAGTTTGTCTTGCCCTGGTGTGTGATAGTTGGGAGAGAAGAGAGCAAGATCCTGGGTAGGATTCCAGGCTATTTCCAAGGCAGGGTGATGTCTCTCTTGCAGAGGGAGAAATTACAGTTGTTACTTCATCAGGTTCAATCCTGTTCATGGGGGGTTTTGTATCTGCATGCTTCCAGCAGGAGCAGAATTGGTTGTTTGCGCATAGCGAAGATGTTTGCGCGTGTTTTTCCTGCTGTGTTACCTGGTATTTTAACTGCCGGGTGACTCTGCCCGAGCAGCATTTTTTTTTTTTCCCCACAGTGGCAAGTGAAACACTTGCGTTTGAAAAGCACCGTACGGTTTTATTACCGCACTGGTGTACGAGCCTGTGCTGGTTTACTCTTGTGGCAGTGTGTGTAGGTTAAAATTTTGAGTTTACTACAGCCTTTAGCCTCTGGGACTCAAATTTTCTCTGTGTTAGGGTGTCAGAGAAGCCCTAGAAGAAATCTCACCTGCAGAACAAATGGTATTGTCCTGCCTGTGGTCGGTGTAAAGATGGGGATGGTTTATTGCTGCTGTTGAACGTGTGTTACCTTTGACTTGGAGCCACCGGTATTGGTAGCTGCTCCACCAGGCACCTTCTGAAGGGGGGTGTTGGTTCCCAAGGATAGCGAGGATGTGCTCGACTGTCCTGTCCTTCATCTCAGGAAATTTAATGTATATAATCATGACATTTAAACAGGAGTGACACCAGCTGTAGCTTTGGAGTGGGAGTATGGGGGATGGCCTGTTCTCCGTGCGTTCCCGGCACATTTTTAAAGTTCTGTTTGCAAGGCTTCAAGGAGGCGTTGGGTTTCAGCGCAGCCTGTTTCGCCTGCTGCCGATTCCAGCCACTTCCACAGGATGTGAACGAGTGCTGCTGGAAAAGGCTTCCACTTTCTGTATAAACAGAGCTGCGCCTCCGAGGGAAGTTATTTTTCCCTGTGTATTTAGTCATGGCAGGCTTTGTTGTAAAACATTGATTCAGGCTTTGCCCTAACAAATTTTCATAAGGTTGAACATAAATAAGCTTCAAGCCCGTGGCTTTTGAAGCGCAGCATTGCATGGGGATGTCTGCGAGAGCTTATAAAAGGTGTGAGAGCCAGAGCTAGGCTTGGATTCAGTCGAAATCTAGAGAAAAGCCTGGGAAAAGAGGACTCTGGTGGCTCTGATAATGTGCTTTCTGCAGGTAAGAGCTCCTTTTGGAGTGCATTTTTCTGACCTGAGTGGGCCGGTCTGCAGTTGGTGACATCCCTGTGAGATGCATCAAGATATCTGGGCTGTGCTGCCAAGCAGCTAATGCAGCTTTTAGATGTAGTGTAGAAATTCAGGTCAAAATCCCTTTCGAGCTCGCTTGTGCCTTAGATTAAAGGGGAGCAGGGTGACACATCCGCATCGCAAATTGCAGCTTGTGTTGAGCAAGATGCAGAAAATGTGGACTTTGCCTTCAGGAACTTGCTATTTCAAGAGCTGCAAATGTTCTCCTGGAGCTTCAGTTAATTCACATCGGATCGTGCTGTGGACTGTATTTGCTTCCCCATTTCTATGGCAATTTTAAAAATATTTATCTTTGCTAGCTGAACACCTACTGAAACATCTGTGAGCTAAAATGTTCTTCCCCCCCCCCAGTATAGTTCAGGGAACAGCGATTTGTAACTCAGACATGCTGTATCTCTTCATGTGTTTCAGACTCATTTTGAAACACTCATCTGACTTATTTTGTTCTGTGCTTGCGCAAATTTTGTAATAGTGCGGGCTTTGGAAGGCTTAAGGTAAGTTGGTAGAGCTACTTGGATTTGTGGGGGGCTTCTCGTTAGGTTAATATTTCTGGGGTAATGCTCCCTTCTGCTGCTGGTCTTGTCAAACCTCAGATCAGTGGTGATGGCCCCATCAGCGCTTTGAGATGTGTTTAAAGACGCTCCAGGTCTCCTCAGCCAAGTCGTGTTTGGTGAGAAGCTGTTTTTGAGTTGCTTGTGAAGGGATGATGTTAGGAGGTGTCCTGCTGCCGGGCTGCCTCGTACCAGAGGTGTAAAAGCAAGAGGCTGTTGCTGAATGCTTCAAATCATTACCAAAAATACATTATAATCTTAGCAATATCCATATTTTGTGATACGTGCTGTGCCTAAGCAGAGCTCCCTGTGAAGGTGCGGAAATTATTGCTCTCACTGTTGTGGTCTGTCTGCGAGTGACACATTTCAAGCAGGCAAAAGATCATCTCTGGTTTGCTGAGTGATTTGTGGGTTTTCCAGATAAAAAGCAGCTCATAAACATAAAAATCATGCTGTTAAGACGGGGTGACTACGGGAAGAAACTGTCCATCCCAGAAACTTCTACGTTGGGGGAATCTGCGATAGGTATTAATCGTAACAGCTGGCTGTTCATCACGCTGGAGAGCCTGCAGTGGGACGAGTGATTTATTTGTGCTTTAATGAAGGATCCTGAATCCCTTCGGTGCAGTTATCCTCGTGGTGAGCTTTCAGAGGAGGGCGCTGAGTGCGTGCGGGGTACTAAGCCTGTTCAAAAAGCATCGCTCCGTGAAAATCACACATTTTCAGTGAATCTCTGGGTTTTTTTTCTTGTCACCGGTATCGGGTGCGTGTCGGATCCTTTTCCCAGCATGCGAAAGCGCCCGCCCAAAACACCTTAAATGAGAAAACCGAGTAATGGCTACTTCTGTCCTGTTGTTGGCACATCCATTCTGCAATTATTTCGTTCAATTCCTCTGCTGAGCAGCCACCTTTAATCTTGTGCAGCTGGATGCGCGCTCTTCCTGCGTTTGTTTTTAGGCTGCCTGTTTTCTTTCCCCCCCGTCGTCACAACTGCTGCTGTGGGGAGTCCCGTGCACCTCCCGGACCTGTTCCGCAGACACGGATGCGCGGTGCCGATCCGGAGGGGACACGTGGGATGCTTTAGCCCGCTCTGAACCTCGCTGTTGGATGCTGTGAAATCTGGAGGTTTCACAATACGGGATAATACGTGGGTTGCCCAGCTCTCGTGTTGGCTACGATGCTGAGCTGTGCTTATCAGTTAGAAGTGGGGGGGGGGCTCGTTGGGGGCCGTGGGAGTGCTCTCATTTGGGATGTTAATGAAGGGCCAGTGGGGGAAGCTGAGTTTTTGATTCAGAGGTAGGGATGAATATGAAATTTGCACAATTCCCCTGAATTTTTAGGTGCTGACAAACATAATGTGGATTAGACTTCTAATTTTTGTCTTCTCTTTCTTAGTATTTAGCGTTTTTAAGCCTCGCTAAACACCTAGACTCAAGATGTGGCACAAAAGATAGAAAGATAAGCCTTGCTTTTCGCAGTGGTGATGCATCCCTGCTTTGCGGTGCTTTTGCTTCCTCAGTGCATTGCCTTTTTCACTAGCTGGAGGATCCAGAAATCCTATGAAAAGGAAGGCAGACTCAAAATTTGTAGAAACAGCTAATCCTCATCCAGCCCCTTGGGTGGGTCAAACCAGCTCTCGTGAAATTGATTTGAAATTGAGTTGCTGGGTTGTATTTTCCTGTAGGTGGCTCAGTTGCTTGCCAGGTCCGCTCGGTGTAGTGCTGCTGGTGCTGTTTGCAACCCCTCGCTCCTTGGAGCGCCAGTCTCCCCTGCGGCTTCAGCCCTATTTCTTTGTCCTTTAAAGCCTCGATGTCAGAGCGGGACGCGGAGCAGTCCTTCCCGTTTGATAATAATAGGCTTGCAGTCGCCACCACCCTGCGGGCTGTTTTCCACGCTCCTATCGCCAGAGAGGAAAGTGCTTCTCCTTCCCTCCCCGTCTGCTTTCCCTCCCGAAAGATTTAAAGGAAGCCCGTGTTGCTGGCTTTAAGTGACACCGCTGTTTGCTGGGATCCGGTGGGGATTTTCCCCCCCACACTGAGATGCCGATTTATGGGAGAAATGTGTTTAGCAGAAGCTTTAGCGCCGGGAGAAGAGCTCTCCCAGTGCTTGCTGCCAACACCATATTGACAGTGAATAAAAGAGACGCTGTCTAGACTGCCACTCACCGAGCTAACGCCGGCTCCGCGGGATTTTGAGCGAGGAGAAGACACGCTGCCTCCAAGCCAGTCCCGCCTTGAATCCCGTGTTTGCCTCTTTGCCGAGCTCCGGCAATGCCCTTCGACACGCGTGTCTCGTGGACCCTTGGGCACCGTTCTTCTCTCCATCCACGTCGCATGCTGCGACGACGGGGTACGTAGCCTGATATTTGCAGAGACCGGCGGGTGTTTGTCCTCCCTAGTTAATATTTTCAGCCAAAAAAATAAAAAACCCAGTGGTGAATTCAGCTGCGTTCTGAATTTATACACTTGAGCCTTCTTCATGGGTGTCGAGGCAAGCGCTTAAGCTCTGTGCTTGCTTTTCACAAATCTCACTCTTTTCCATCGGCCTTTTTATGCTTTGATTAGTGTATCTTTGTTTCCAGCTCTTCCATCAAAAATAAAACGGAGCTCTTGGCGCTATCTGCATATTCATCTGAACTCGGGAGAGGCGGTGGCCTAATTTCTTCAGCGCAGGTCAGGGAGCCAGAAACCTCCGGTATTGTAATCCCGGTGCTGTCCAGGGCTCGCTTGACCTCGGCTTCTCGATGCTTTTGTTCCTTTACCTATAAAATGGGGTTAATTACCGCCCTGGCGCTTCCAAGCCAGGCCCCTGCTGCGTTTTTGTAACGCGTGTGGGCGTTCAAGGTTGCAGCGGGCAGGTATGTGCTCTGTGGCCGGAGAGTTTTCTGGCTGGGTGTATCTCTGTTGATGTTTTTCCACCGTTGAGAGAGAGAATCTATATTCTATATTGTTGCAATCGCTGTTGAGCAAACAGATCTGCCTTTAAATTCTCTTTGGTGCGATCCAGCCCTGCTCCTGGGCAATATTTGCTAGATGGTTAACTCCGTAGTTGGCAGCTTTCATCAAAGGCTTTGCACCGGGGATTACGCCGACTAGTTTGAAGGCGGCACACAAATTTATTTGATGCGATTCGGCGAGTGGACGTTGCAAAAACACGCTTTCGGTGTGTTAGACGCACGGTATGTGTTAACAGCCCAGCAGCTCACCTGCTGGGAGCTAAGATCGGGAGGAGAGCATTGTTTGCAGTGCTCATATGCTGATAATGTCCGTGTCGAGATGGTATTAGATAGCTTGGTACCCAACGAAGATAAAAACATTGCATCAGCACATTGCTGCCAAGTCAGCAGTCCGTCTGAGAGCTGGGTATCGATTTAAATTAAATCTTGGCTACCCGGTCTACGCTAACGCATGGCTTTTTCCAGCACATCTTTCTTTCTTTCTGAAAGTCAGTACCCTTGAGCTCATCTTCACTTCAGATGAAATGTCTCAGGGCTGCTCGTGACTTAGGTTTCTTCGTCGCCAGAGGAACGTCGTGGTTTGTGAGTTTAGGCTGCGGAATAACTTATTTTAGTGCAAAAATGAAACTCCTCCACGACCCTCCTCCTTCACATGCATATGCGAAGCCGAAAACCGCATCGCAGGGGGAAACCGGAGGTTTGACTGGGTGTGCTTGCACGACAAGCTGCCCTGCTGGTAAACCCTGACCTTGACCAAATGTTTGCTTAACTTCATTTTCCTGAGCGCTGAAACTTCATTCTTCGTTCGCGCGGCAAAACAGTAAGCCTGAATTTTGGGGCGATGGTACAAAAACTTAAATCTTGATTGGTTGTCCTGCTGCTTAAAGCAAGAAGAGGTTTCCCGATTTACGCGGCCAATGTGGCCGCGTGAGTATTGACGCTGCGGATTTGAGACTCTTGAAGTGCTGGTGGTTTCTGAAGGAAGGTGTGTGGAGCAGCGTGTGTGTCTGCCCCTCAACGGGCTTTGCCGGGGTTGGCGGTTTGTGGGTTTTTTTGGAAACAAGATTTAGGCAGTTCGCTTCCCCTCTCACGCTAATTCCTGATCCTGTTGCCTCTTTCTGCCCGATTCAACTCAAGGATAAAAGTCTCCAAAGATCCTCATTTCCCCCAAGTTTCACAGGGCAGGAAAGGGAGAGGAAAAACCCTGCTGAAGACAAGAAAGCTCAGAATCATGGAGACCAGAGGAGCTACCGGGGGGGAAAGAGGTCCAACCCCCCCAATCCGATTGCTCACCCGCAAGCCGTGCATCGGTCGGAAATGACATTTTGCTGCTTCCCGAGCTGCCTGTTTTGCTGGCTGGGCTGGAGGAGGTGGATGTGATCCAGGGCTTTCCCCGGCCAAGGAAGTCGTGCGCCGGGTTGGACTCTGACACTTGCTGCGGGCTGCTTTCCTGTGACAGTGTTTGCCTGACACGTGGGCACCTCGGGGACTGCGGTTTCCTCTGTGTGGGCAGCAGTTTAGTGGGAATTGTGCTGGGAGCAGCTGTTTGGATTCATGGGGTTACAGAATCCAAAGAAAAGAGTTTATTTAAAAAAATAATAATAATCATCCCAACCACACTAAATAATGCAGGCTGTTTAAAAAAAACAAATCGGGAACAAAGTCGCCCAACGTGTTTGAGTACCTCCAATTTTTGTTAGCACCCCTTTCTCTAAGGTATTTCCGCGCTTTACGTGTAATTATTGTGCCTGAGCAGGGTTTCTGGGGCGGTTTGGACGTAGAAATGGGTATTGGGCTGTGTGGAAATGTAAATATACAAATGATGTTTCTGAGTTGTGTTTTCAGGCTTGTTTTTCATCCAGGCAAAAACTAGACTGGTTTTTACCTCAGTAGTATGTGTTTTCCTTGAGGTTCAGCTGTAAATTGGCCTGTAACCTTTAGACAGATGAACCCATTTTCGTGGCTCTGCTAGGTTTAAGAGATGGCTGTAAAAAGTAAGGTGTGCTGTGTCATCTTTTACAGACTGTCCTCAAAATAATTAATTTAACTGCAGCTTTCCAAGGGGCTGCCGCGAGCTCCGGACCTGCTGTGCTGTTTTAATGAAGGAGAGAGGTGACAATTATTTCCAGGATCTGCCGTTGTGTGTTCTCTTGCCATTATTGAGCAGGAATTCTTGTTGAGGAATCATTGCAGGCAGGTTGGGATAGGTACGGAAAATCACATCCAATGGTTTTTTATCCCGACAGCCACCGTGCAAACTGTTTATCCTCAGACAGCCTATGCTACAACAGGAGAAGCATCTGCATGATCTTCCTGTAAAATCCTCTGTTTTCAAGCCTCGGAGCCTTTTATTTGCTTGTTTAGGGATCGTTCGCGTTTTCTGGCTGGTGTGCAGTTTTGCCTTCATTTTGAAACGAGTCATGATTATTTGTTTTGCTAGAAGAAGTTCAGGCGAGAGTAATTTTAATTAACAGCTTGCAGGGAGCCAGTAGAGGGAGTGTGTGAGCCCAAAATACTGCTTATTTTCTGTCTCTACAAAATTTAGGGTGATTTCAGCAGAGGGGATGGACCGCAAGAGCAAACCCACTCAGCTACAGTCCAGCTGATTATTGCAGCCGGGCAGAAGAGTTTGCAAAACAGGCCAAATTTGGGTCTGAGTTCCTGGAATGACCCAGAAAACCCCAGTTACGGTTAATATTCAGATTTAATGATTTTCAGCTTGGTTGCAGGGATGTGACTTTGTTGAGCGAGTACTGAGAATTCCAGAGTTGGAGGCGTGCACGTGGAAGCTTGGATTTTTATCAGGGAAGCCCACGTAGCACGGTGTCCCGTGTATAGACGCCTGGCCCACCCAGATCATCTTTTTAACCTCAGGATAAATTTATTTAATGCCAAGTGTGATTAAATTGGGGGCTCATCGGCCAACAGTGTGCTTGCGCACTCAAGCAGTGCCTAGTTAAGTAATATAACAGCTTCTTCTGCGGTGTTAGTGCTTATCAAGCCAGATTTCAACAGGTTTTAAGCAACTTAAGCTGGTTTAAGGGTAATAACACTGTCAAAAGAAACTCGAAAGTCTCCAAATCCCATTTGTTATGGGTGCGTTTGGGGGGGTTTGTTGGATGTGGAAGATCTTGGCTTGTTTAGTCGTGTTCTGCGGGGCTGTCTCGTGAACTGTATGCTAAGGACAAGCATATAAAATATTTGCTACCTAGGTCTGTATCCCTATAATAAATGCAGAATAAACCTCAATTTTTCTTCCTCATTTTCAGGGCCTTAATTTTGTTGGAAGACTGATTAGGCAGAATTTATTTTTAGGTTGCTGTGCTGTTTGTGCAATAAATCTTGCTGCATAATGTTATGTTACTACTTTGGGGTTTTTTTTTTTTTCTGAAAACTTAGAATAAAAACGAGTAGGAATGTGGAATAGCTGAGGGTCAGCTCGTCATCATCGGGGTGGGAGGGATTTCTGGTAACCCTCTAAACCTTTTCACTGTAACAATATCAATTAAAATCCAGTTGTAATCATGCTGTTTCATTACAGTATGGTGTGGGTTACATGGCACTGTAAAATGAAGTCACCTAATTTTGAATTTGTCACTGGAGTGTCTATAAAAGCACTGGTTTAACAGGTGAAACATGCAGCGAGGAGGTAGTACTGAAAGTTGTGTTTTCAAACTTGCCGATAGAATTTAGGAAATCTTTCTTTTCGTGGGTGAAGCTAGCTCTCATAGGAAAGCGGGGGGGGGGGGGGGGGNGGGGGGGGGGGGTGGAACTCAACCCACCGAAACAATTTCCTGTTGAAAGGCAGCTGAAGGGAAAAGCTGTGCTTCAAAGAACTTGCAATTGCCTGTTTAGCGGGGAGAAGAAGAAAAGTGTGGCGCAGGTGGCCCCGAGGTCTCGCTCCTTCGTCTGGGCGCGATGCTCGACAGCGGCGCAGGCAGGATATTGCTCATCGTTTGGTTTCCCAGGGGCTTTGTGTTCTTTTTTTGACTAAAATCTGCTGCTTTTTTTTGCGCTTTTTTTGTGGGTTTTTTTTTTCTCCCATTGTTGAACTCCTCTAGCAGCTGATTTTCAAACGGGTCAGCTCCAACTGGTTCAAGTTTTGGAGGACTGGAAACGTTTTTATTTAATGGTGTTTATCCCTACCCCGAATCCCATGGCTCCTGCAGACCTTTCATTGCTTGTGCTGTCGTTTTCATAAAATAGTGTGCTTCTACCTAGGAAATAGCCCTTTTTTTTCCCTCTTGTATTGCTAGAAAAGGACTTGTGGCTTCTGTAGGGCAATGGTAGCAAAAGCCAAACTGGAGGGGGGGAAGCTGCCATCAAAGTCCTTGATGGCGCAGCTGCACGAGACAAATGAGCAAATATCATGCAAAAATAATCCATCCCAATACAGATAGGATTTTATATTTTTTTTCCCAAGGAAAGCAGCCTAAAGCTTATTATTAAATATGTCTGTCTGATGGAATAGACTTTTTTTTTAAACTGGGTAAGAGAATAAGTCTAAAAGGTCTAAATGTCTCCCGAAATGCCACCCTGCTGTGCCAATGGGGCCGTTGACAAGCAGAATAAGCAGTTGCAAAGCATGAGGAAGAGTCTGGAGTGGGTTAAAGGCAGTTGCTGTCTTCCACCCCTAAATTAAGGCTGTAGCTCCTGATTGCCAAGTGCAGTTAATTGTTCTGTTCTGCAGAGTCCCTTTCTCCTTCCAGCATTCGCAGTCAAGCCAGCCAGGGCTGGGTCCTTTCACCCACCTCTAGTATTTTTTTTCCCCGGGTGAGAACGTAGCTTCTACGAGGAGGTTTTGGAGAGAGAATTTTTTGTGGCATGTGAAAATGAGCATTCCCTTATGACTAATGTGCTCTGACTCAGTACTGTTACACAGCCTCTTATTTTCATTCAAGATCTTTCCCTTGGAGGCTTTTTTCCTCCTAAAATCTGTTGACTTTTTTTTTTTTAAAAAGAAAAAAAAAATAAAAAAAAATAAAAAGCCAGGTCAAAAAACCCTGCGGGTTCAAGCGCTTCTTAAAACAGCTGCGAGTGGCGGAGAAGAGGAGGTAGTTCGGGATGGGAACCACTGATGCCACCCACGCCTGTGAATTGGGGTCCGTAGGACCGGGAGAGATGCCTGCAGGTAGGGAATTCTTCTTGGATCGAGAGGGGTTTTGCAGGAGCAGGCTGCTGGCTGCCTGATGTCGCTACCAGGCTTCGAGAAGCGCTTAAAACCCGGTGGTTTTTGCCTGCATTTAATATTCCTCATCTGTTTGTTCCACTGCGGCGGGTAATTACTTTAGCAGAATAAATAGCAGGTTCTTAAATAATTTCATGAGGGGGAGAGAAGGGGGG
>VZSF01001728.1:47767-88027 GCA_013398295.1 Chionis minor
GGGGAGGGGTGCGGGGGTGGGGGGGGGGGGGGGGGGGGGGGAATTAAAGTGCTCTGAAAGGAGGAAAAGAGTTATAAAATGTTTTGCCAACTGGCAGAGACGCAGCTTTTAAGAAGGGCCGGGCAAGTTTGATCAGCGCTGGCAGAGCTCTGTTTCGATTGCCCTTCCAGCATTTCTTTAAGTGTTATTTTAAGCGGTTGCGATCCCTCCTTGGTAGCACTTTAGGCTAATTTCTGAGCGCTGTAAAAATATTTCTGCTGCCGGAATATAAAGGCAATTCTCTGAGAGCGGGAAGGCTGTAGGGTGCAAAATATAATATGATGCTTCGAGGGGCTCGTGTTGGCCTTCCCGGCAAGTGGTCCAAGCAGAAAGCGACCCCTGGATCCGCCTGGGCAAGTTAATTGAATTATGTGTACTTTTGGATGAGACACGACCGCTTAAATCCCTTTCCTGCGGCTTTTTGAGTGCTCGGAGATTAATTCGAGGCCGGGTACAAACCGAAGATCAGTTTGGTGCAAGCGGAGAGCCAGGATGAGTGAGAAAGCACCTGCTGCATCCCCCCCGAAATGCAGAAGGGACAGAAACACCGCATTCTGTTCATGGAATAACTTGCTAAAACACTGGCATGGGATTTTCTCCTGTGGATCCTGCTGAATGATCGGTAATAGGAGCTGCCTGGGATGCGCTAGCTCCCCATTACCAACTGCCTGGGTTTCTTTAGCCTTTTTCCTTTTTTTGATGTCGGTTAGAGGACGGGGCTTTTTCTGCTTAGCAATCCGGGGGTGGTTATTCCCAACCCGCTCTTCCCGTGCCGGAAGAGCAAAAGCTGAATCCACGGCAGGTCAAGCCTGAAGGGTTATTTTGACGGCGCTTTGCCTTTTGGGAGTTGAGTTTATTGCTAGTCTCGTTTTCCTGCAGAAAAATAACACGGCGTGGGTGTGAAAGCTTGGAGGGGGGTTATTTCTTGCCCTCAAACGTTTAGAAAACGAGGATCCCGCATAGTGAACGCATTTGAATATTTATAGTGTTATCCAGTGGTCTGGTGAGAACAGACAAAACTCGGTGCAGCTTCTCCATCCCCAGGTCTGCAGGAGCACGTGCTACTGGGAGGCATCGAGGGGGGTTTCCCTGCTCCTCCACCCTTTTTAAAACGGGCCTCGGAGGTGCTTTTCTAACCCCCAAGGTGTTTTGCACCTGTGATTAACTTGCTGTCTTGTGTTGTTCCCAGAGGATCAAAATTGGGATTTAATAATTGGGGAGGGGGGGGAAACCCCTTGCTAGGCAGGCGTGCGTTCTTGCGCTTCTCAGCTGACTTCCTCCAGCAGGTTTTAGACATTATTTAAAGGGTAAATCCAAGCTGTTGGGGAAACCCATAATCTTTGCCTCTAAACCTTAGTAACACAACAGATGTCTTGTGTGAACCTGTCAAGCCGAGGCTTATGTTCGGTGTTGTCACCCACAGGTGTCCCATTGTACCTGATCTGGATGCAAATGCACTTCTCTTCGGGTTTTCTAGCACATTTTTAGGGTGTGAAACGCCTTCTGCTCCGCCTGGCGAGACTTGCTGCTCTCTTGTTTGCCCAAACCCTGAGACAGGGACCGACCCTCCTTCCTCCGACCTCTCCGGCTGGAGCGAAACCGCATCCCAAGGCTGGAGTACCGGCAGCCTTTGGCTTCCTGCCATGCTGTGTGTCGAGATGGAAATCAGCACATAGACTTCAAAATGATAGATGGTTTTCCTTGGAAAAGCCCCAACCCTCTGGTTTTTAATTATTCTTTTAGTGCGGCTCTGCTTTTTGCTTCTTTTTTTTTTTTTCTTTGAGTTTTCCATTTCTTAATCTTTGGGAATTTGTGCATTCTCTGCTGCGTAATGCAGTTTGGCAGCAGCAGCGCTTGTGTCAAAGCGTTTTGAGTTCCAGCCTTTCTCTGTCATAACATTGACTCTAAGAAGGATTTCTGACACAGGGAAAAAAAAAAAAACCACCATGCGGAGCGTCTGTTTGGATGATAAGTGTAAGTTTAATTCTGATGTGGTTTCTACCACAGATTGACAACCCTGTGGATTTTCTGAAGCTGCTTCACTGGGGAACCTGACAAAAACGGAGAGTAATGCTGTCGAGCGTCGTTTTCTGAGAATGAATTAGTTGTCATGGCAAGCTTTTCCGCTCCACGTCTCTGCCGTCTGCTATTCCCATGGCTCTTCAGCTCGGTGTATGCCGGCATGGGAATACCCTTGGTTTATCTGGGGAAGATGGTAGAGTTTGCATTGCTGGAAGCTTGTGACAGCAGCTTAGTTTATTCCCGATAGCTCAATAACTTAAATTCCTTCCGGCCATGTTTTCTGCAATACTGAGAGTGGTAAAAATAAATACTATAATTTATGACCAGCACAGTCCAAGTTACGTGTATTTATGTATGTTGGGCAAAAAGCTGTGTCTCGTCTTCCCTTTAATGGGGCAGGTTTGCTTCCTGGGTGTGGGATTTGCATCCCATGGACTGTGTTGATCTGCATCCCGCTATCCCGGTCAATCTGGGATCTGGGGATGGCTGGGCAGCCTCTCCCTCATGGTGTCGGGAGAAACTCTCGCTGAGCAACACAAGAGCGGAGAGCTCACTCTGTTTTGGGTCCCTCCTTGCAACCTGCTGTGCTCGGAAAAAGATAAAAAGGGAATTTGTGATTTCAGTTTCTGGAAAAGAAAGTCCCTGTGTCATCTTCACGAGTTATTTTAGTTTGAGCTGTCAATACGTGTGTAGTCACGGAGCAGTTCTATCCCTTGGTCTTCACCCAGCGGCACTCCAAGGGAAAACTGTCACCGCTCTCCCCAAAACGCAGCGGCTGCTTCCTAGGAAATAGGGATTTTTTTTTCCCTGGGAAATAGGGATTCCTAGGTCCAGGGATTTGTTTTGCAGCAGCAGTCACGGGTTTAACTGCAGACCACGCCAGCTGGCCAAATTGGACGCAGCCGCTTGTTAGGATGGATTTATTTCATGATGTATTTCTGTCATCGATAACGTTACCTTATACTTAAGATGTTCAGCATAGCTGGAGATACAATATTGGATATTCCAGCCTTTCAGCAGCAGTAAATCCAGGGGGTTTGTTTTTTCTTTCCTCACCTACTGCCAGTAAGAACTGTATGCAAGTATTTAACAAAAAAAAAAAGAAAAAAGGGGGGTGTTAAGGGAGGATAGGACAGGGATTTTTTTCTACCCCGCTGCTGAGAAGTTGCTCGGGGTAAAGCAGGCTGGCTGGCAAAACTGGTTTCACAGGGGAGGAGGGGCTGCAAAGCTGTCGCCTCCATCCTGTCTCGCCTTGGGGTTGCTCTTGGGAGCGGATCGCTTTCCCCATCGCTGCCCGGCCCTGCGGTGCCATCAGCGCGGCGGCGTGATGCCTTCTCGCACCCGGCGAGGGAGCAGGGCTTCCAGAGGCTGCGATTCCTCCAGCGGGTTTATTTTTTGTTTCCCTCCCTGGTCCCGTCCGCAGGCGATGGTAGGGCTGAGAGCGGCGAGAGGTGCAGAAGTGGCCTGGGAAAGCGCTGCGCCGATGGAAAATGGCGTCTTCCCAAACTCCGCGCGGCCCGCTCCAAAGCTTTCCAAAAACCACCTCCCCAACTTTTGAGTTTGCTGTGGTAGAGCTGGATGCAGAGGCATGTCTGTCGCTGTTCATTTTCTTTGTGACCTTACTGTTGTCTCTTTATTTTCCGCCCCCCCCCCCCCCCCGCTTCCCGGTGAAGCTGTGAAGTGGAATGCCATGGCCAGTTCCTCGGACAGTGAAGATGACGGTTTCATGGCCGTGGATCCGGAAGACGCTGTGGTCGAAGGGACGATGGAGCAAGATGATGAGCCGCATGCGGAGCTGGAGGTCGAGGAGACCAGGCATAACCGATCGATGTTGGAGCTCCCAGAAGAGGTTTTGGAATATATCCTCTCCTTCCTTTCACCATATCAGGAGCACAAAACCGCTGCCCTTGTCTGCAAACAGTGGTATCGACTAATCAAAGGTACAAACAGCTGTAGTGAGAGTGCAGGGTGTTTCTTAATTGTGGGAACAGCTGCTCTTTGCTTTGTTTTAGCCTTGCCTGTTGTTTTCCTTGCCTTTAACTCAAAAATTGGACTTCCAGCAAAATAGCTACAGCCATCGAGTGGGTTGCTTTGCTGAAGATGTTGCTGGTAACGGCGCAGAATTGAGCTCCTCGGCCTCTCGTGCTTTAAAAGAGTAAAACCCCAAACCCTGCACGACGGAGCCGCTCGTTTATGCTGCTTTCCAATGCTCCCCGTGCGCTGCTGCCGTCCGGCGCAAATTCAGGCTTCCTCCCTCTCCCCCTTGCCGCTGTCCCCCGTCTAATGCGGCTGTAATTGTGCTTCGTTTGCGTCTTGCTCGGTAATTAACATTCCCAACGCTTGTGCTTTTGGCTGGAAACAAACCCGTGTCTGGTTCTTACAGCTCTGCTGAAGATAAGTGATATATAAAATCTACATTAATATAGATCTACATATTCAGACTTCCTGAAAGAGTAGCCCTGAGATACAGATACTTCACTTTACCTCCGTGCGGCATTAATTCTGAAGCCTTATGGGGATATTTTAATGCTAGATATATGTGATACAACAACTAGGTAGGTAAAGTTTGGACAAGGATACAAGCAAAGGCACCTGCTTTGCTAATTTTTGAATACATTGGGGTGATTTCTGTCACATTTCTGTTGGGGATGCGCGTTTTTGATTGCGAGCTTCATTAAAAACCAGGTAGTTTTAAGAGGAGACCGCAGTAAAATCGGTAGGAAATGAGGCACGCCGCTGCGCGAGGGCAACATGTCTCTTCTGGAAAATGCAGAGCGGGTGTCAGGTGAGAAATGCTTTTGGCAGGCGTGTGGGGTGATGTCTAATTTGTGGACTTCTCTGCACATGTGAAAGCATTGCTCAGATTCCAGGCATTTTCTACCTCGCCCGGAGTTTAACAGGCTCAAGGTTAAAAAAACCACAGGTATTTCAGAAGCGAGCGCTGCGCAAAATTCCTCTTTTTGCATAATTTTGGGTCAGTGGCAGCCTGCACCCCTGTTGAAAGGGTTTGTGTGGTTGTTTTTTTTTTTCAAGTGTCCACAGCCCTTGAGTCGCTGCTTGGGTGCCCTTTCTCACGCGTGCTCATTCCTGGAGCGGCCTTAAGAGATGCAGAGGCTGCAGCTGGAATGAACAAACACCTGATGATTCACCCCAAAAGAGACTGTGGGAAACATCCCCGGAGGGGAGGGATGAGCAGCCCGAGGCACTTCGGAGCGAGTCATCCACATCTCAGAGGGGATGAGCGGTGCTGGGCAGCCATGCCATTTTTGCACCGATTACAGCAAAAAAATACCAAAAAAAAAGCGGGGGGGGCGGAATTTTAGCACTAACCTGCTTGCCACGAAGCGGGGAGGTCACTCGAGGTAAACACTTGATTTGTTTTCTCCTGGTTGATTTTTTTCCTGTTTGTCAGGATACATCTGCTATGAAATCCTATAGTTCGGATTTCATTTCCCCGCGTGACTCTGGGGGACCAGCTGCTTCAGGACCCTGGGCTTCATTTTTTTTATTTTTATTTAAGAAAAAAAAAAAACACCAACACTTCCTGCTTTATATCCTTCAGTGTGTTTTCTTGCTGGAGGTGTTCCTGGCACGGGGCTTTCAGTAGGCAAATCCTTGGGGGGGGGGGGAAANNTGGGGGGGGGGGGAAAGAAATCTTGGCAGGTTGTGGCACCCTCAGTGCAAGGGCCGCCATAGCACCGCGGATGCCACCGAGCGGCTGCTGAGCCGCTGCAGTCGTAAATCTTCACCAGCCCTTTTTCATTTCTGCAAGGGGAGGGCAGGCTCTGGCCCCTCTCAGCACAAACACAGACACACGTACTCCGTCCACAGAATTAATTGCGGCTCCGGAGCTGGCCTGCTCCGCAGAGGAGCTGTTGTCGGCCAGATCCGCTCCCTCACATGGCTAAGGAGGAATATTTTCACCAAAGACGCACTGAGTTTTGTCACTGATGTCTCCTCTCCTGTTTGTTGTAGATGCCTGTGCAGTAGCCGGATGCACGCTCTTAAAAAATCATTATTGCACGTTATTTATCCTCTAAGGTCCATTAAGGGAAGGGCGGCTGCTCCTCTGGGGGTGTGATTAGGGGAGAGCAGGCGTGTGTTGCAGCAGGGAAAGCTGGAAACCGGTTCCATGAAGGCACCACGTGTGCTTACTTCTCACAAAGGCTTTGCTTTACCCAGCTGGAGCCGACAGATATCGGAAATGTGGTGAATCACTTCGGCGAACATTGCTGATTTCCACATTTGCAGAGCCCCTATTCTTTATTCTCTTTAATCCTCCGAGTTTCCACCGGCGTTTTTATAATGTCGATACAGGCGTTCTTTATAATTGCTGTCACTTGTGCAACGGGGCAGGCACAATTTGTTCCCAACGTGCCCCAAATTTTGCTGACACCTTGTTTTGTTTTGGTTTTTTTCCCCCTAGGTGTGGCCCATCAGTGTTATCACGGCTTCATCAAAGCAGTGCAAGAAGGAAATATTCAGTGGGAGAGTCGCACTTACCCCTACCCTGGAACCCCCATCACGCAGCGCTTCTCGCACAGTAAGTAGCCGCTGGGAAAAGCTCCGCTTCGCCCCTTTTCGGCTCCGATTGGCAAAGGAAAACTGTAACGAGGGGTTTGTGCGGCGTCCCCTGGGATCTAGCGGTGCCGCACGTGCCCCTTGCTGCGGCAGAGTTTCAGCCGGTCGGTGTTAACACCCAGCTCTGCCCACACAGAATTAGGGATTTAGCAGCTGCTCGTCGTGGTCATGGGCTCGTCGCTCCGAGGGAGCGTTTGTGGAGCTGGGGTGGGATTTGTGCTTTCTGGATTTGCATATTTTTACACACGGGCTTCTTCCGCGGCTCCCCTTAGAGCGAGCTTTGTGTCCCCTTGTCGTGGGTTTGGGACAGATCAGCCCAAGGAAGCCGAGCCACAGATGTTCCCTCTCTCCTGCCGAGCAGGAGACAGAGAAGAAGAGAGACTAGTTTAGTGAGAACTAAACTGCTTTAATGAAATATAAAGAATAAAATAACAAAAAAAGAAAAGAATGAAATATACAAAACCGTATCAAGCTCCCAGGATGAAAATCACGTCACCAGCAGGCACTGGGGAATTGCCAGACTGGACTCAGCAACGGAAGGGAACTGGATTCAGGAACACACGGGTCAGGATCAAAGGCAGACGAACAGACGGAGTCCTCCTCGGACGCCGGCCATTGAAGAAGGAAAGCCAGAGCCCAAGCAAGAGCCAGAGGGCTGACCCTTTGATCCCTCAGCTTTTATCCTGAGCATGATGCAGATGCTGTTTGGTCGGGTTTGGGTCACCTGTCCTGTCCGCTCCTCCCCACAGGTGGGACCCCTCTATGCTTTTCCGCTTTCCTCTTGATAGGACAAGAGGAAATGGCCTCAAGTTGTGCCGGGGGAGGTTTAGGTTGGATATTAGGAAAAACTTCTTTACCCAAAGGGTTCTCAAGCATTGGAAGAGGCTGCCCAGGGAGGTGGTGGAATGGCCGTCCCTGGAGGTATTTAAAAGCCGGGCAGACGTGGTGCTGAGGGACATGGGTTAGGGGTGGGTTTGGCATAGGTTTATGGTTGGACTCGATGATCTTGAAGGTCTCTTCCAACCCAAGTGATTCTATGATTCTATGATTCCCACCCTCCAATGGGGCAAATAACCAAGTTGGCTGCCCTTGGTCGTTATAGCAATTAATATAAGCAAGGGCCTCTCTGCATCCTGTGCCTCAGCATCAGCTATAAACATGGGTCTTATTGCACTGAGAAAGAGCAGTTTTCTGCACAATACGCTGCTAATTTCAGCAGTTAGAAGAGGCCTAGTTAGAAAGCAGAGTTACTGAACAAAATTGGTCCCGTTTTACCTCAAACCAGGACACCCCGTCAATGGAAACCTCGCTTAGCCCCTAGACTGAGGTCATTACCATCAAAGCCAATTAGTTTGCGTACCCACAGCCCTCGGGGATCTCTGCTGGCTGCTTTTACAGCAGATCGTCCTCCACATCTGTGAGTAATACGACTTGGAGGAGGCTGAGCGTGGCTGGCTTCAAAATAAATCACAGACCGGCAAGTGAGAAGCGTTGAGGCAAGCGGATTTGCCGATAGAAGTAAGCGATTCAGTCGACAGCACCGCTTAACATATGGGTGAATTTTTTTTTGCCCTGCTTCCAAGTTTCTGGAAGAGAACGGGGAAAGCATTCCCGTTGAGGGGGAAGGTGTTGAAATAAAGCTCGTTATTTGCACCGCGGTAACACCTAGCTGCCTCAGCCTGCTCTGCTGGGCGACGTAGTCAAATATGACAAAAATTCAGTCCCTCGTGGCTTCATTGTTGGGTCCAAGCCCTCCAGGAGGTGGTTCTTCCAGGGAGCAAATTTCCCTTTTCTAAAGGTAAATAAACGTGCCGTACGCCGTGCGATTCCGAGAGCACGTGGGCATAAAATTTCCATATTCCCTCATAGTAATTTAGGAAGCAACCGATGCGCAGCCTTCTGCCAAGACGAATCTGGGAGACGCTGCAGGAAGTTCTGGTGAAGTCGTTGCGCTCTTCAGAGATTTCCTTGCTCCCCTAAAAAATAAAAAGGGTGCCACCATTCATAGCTTATTTTTAAGCAGCCGTGTCAGTAAAGTGCTTACGAATGACTTGTAGATTTGCATGTGTATCACCTCAATTTCTGCAGCCTTTTTGCGACTGGCGAGCTTTGAGGCTGGCTAGAAATTACCTGAAGAAGACCCAAATATTGCACCCAGGGCTGCTGTGTGCTGTGTCACGTATTCTGCTGCCCACCGGGGGCTTCCTCTGAGCGTGCTGCTGTTATATACTCGTCCCCTAACGAGTTGTCTTACTAAAGCCGTTGCCCGCGGAGCATGTAATCTGTATTAGCCTCGCTATTTGACAGCGTCCTGGCTCTGGTCAGCACTCAGTCGCTACGGAAGCGTTATTAATACACTTTATGCGTAGAAAGCTAATCTGGATTAATTTGTTTGCTGACTTAAACTGATTTTTTTTTGTTTTGTAAAGCGGTTTTCCGTATCTGCGGTATCTGCCTTCCCCGCAACGGTGTTGTGTGTTTGGGGGTGGATTCCGCGATTAAACTGAAGCTGCGAATCCCTAAAAGTGCAAATTCAAACTGACTTTGTAAACCGGGGACCCAAAATAATGCGAAGATGAGGTGATCTGAGGTGAAATAAGAACAGGAGGTTTGGGGAGGGGGGCAGCGAGGGAGGACTCGCAAACCCCGCTTTTATTTTATTTTTGATTTTAGGGGTGGGTGATTTGCCAGGTTTTGTGGGAAGACGTCACCTGCCGGACATGAGTCATTTGAAGTCAGCAGGCATCGAAGTAGCGACTAGGGCTATCTCTTTTTCCAGGGTTTATTAGAGATATCCCAGAAATGTTCAGGAGGAGAGAGTTTTAAATAGTTAGAGGTCACTATGCCTTCTATTAATTCGAACAGGAGTAATAGAAAAACTGGTTGATAAGGAAAAATTAATGGAAGTTAACCAGCGTCTTATGGGAAGGGAGTTTTTGGCAAGCTCTTTGATCATACAAGGGATAACAAACTTTATGGATGAGCTGTAGGTTTTCCAAAGGATTTGACTGAAGCTGCAGAACATCAGATGATAATCTGGTTTTTAGGTGTAAATGTACAGGCTTACTGGAAGAAATACTTCATGCATAAGTCTTTTTTTTTTTTTTTTTTTGACCCCATCCACCAGGTATGATGTTTGCAGTAGTCATGGAATGCTTTTTTAGCCCTAACGTATGAGCCTACAAACATCATAGCAGGGCAATGACTCGTGGTTAAATAACCGTCCACGATCAGAAAGCGATGTCAGAAGGCGCAGGAATGCCGAAACGGAAAAGCAGCAGAGGAATGCCGACCGTTGTGCCAGAAATATTGATCCTTTGATGGAAGAGTGACTAATTTTAAATAATGATTGGGTTTTTTCCATGCAGTCGGGGGAGCATGGCACCAACGTGATGACTAATTAAAGCAATTTTGTGGGTTTACCCTGAGAGGCAAGGGAGAGGTAAAAGCTGGAATGTTGTTTGTTTTACAGGATGGGCTGCTTTTCTACCGGAGCTCCAGCTCTTCATATTGCCCAATATATCGCTGCCCCTTGGCTGCCTTGAGTCCCTGGACTGCAAGGAGCAGGAAAATAGTGTTTTAGAGAATAAAGGGATAGATGTGGGACTTTTTTTTGTTTGTTTGTTTTCCCCCCCACAAAAAAAAAAGAAAAGACGTGGAGGCAGTGGGAGAGCTGAGCTTTCCACGCTCTGGTGCATTTTTATCGTGCCGCAACTTGCGGCGGCGTTGGCGTAAACCGGAGCCAGCGGCACCCGGCGCTTTCATCCGCAGCCCTTCCTCCGCGGCGCCACCATCCCGCCGGCTCCCAAGCCCAACGCGGTCAAGCTGGGAGAGGTCACCTCCAAAACCCAGCCCCGCGTTGGAGGAAGTGGTGCCAGCAGTGCCTCCAGCATCGGCTTGGCAGGACGCTCCTGGGAATGCCGACACCAAGGACAGTCAACCTTTAGCTGCGAAGCTGCTGTGCCGTTTGAGCTGAGGGACGCGTAGAAATGGGATTTCAATAGCCAAGCTGACATTCCCCCCCCACCACCACCTCTTTCCAATGGGGAATATGACCTTTGAACTTGGATGGGTTACTTTATTTGATGTACTCGAGGTTTAAGAAGTCAATGCCCTTTAATTATTGCAAAGGGCATGGGGCTTGGGTTCAGCGTTCCCGTCCCAGTTGATCTTTATTTCAGTTATCTCGCGCTCTGGGTGAAAGTCCCTGCTGCTTTGCTGTGCCGCGCAGAGGGGAAAAGAGGAACGCGTTCCAAACCAGCTGGCTCTGCGGTCTGTTTGGGTATCAGTGTCTTCACACATCAGAAATATTTATTCTCTTCATTTCCAGTTAGAAAGACACGCCATGCAATACTGAAACTGGGGGATGCTGAATTTTACTGGGACTTTAAAAAAATACTAAAAATCATCCAGTGTTTTCCACCCAAAAAAGAGCTGAAGGCCTCGAGGCCTCACACCCTCCTCCCCTGATTTATTCCACACCTTTGCAAGGCTGGTAGAACGTGGAGCTTTCACTTGTTCTTTTTGGGTTTTTCCTATTTATATTTTCCCCTCACCCCAAACTGAGCTGTCTTCCTCAGCTTCAGAAGCTTTAAATGGCTTGCTAAGAAGAAGTAGGAAAGCACAGTTTAAATTATTTTGGTCTAGGATTAAAATACATGCCGTTGTGGTGCCTGGCTGGCTGGCCTGGTTTCTAAATCCAAATAGAGGAGAAGAATGCTGCCACCTCCCCTCAAAAATAATAAATGAGCTGTGCTGGTGCGTGAAAGCCATGCTTGCCAAGGGATTGGCGTGGGGAGGAGGTAAGAGGATCTTGACCTGTCATGGTTTCGGTAGCGATTAGATTTCGAAAGAAACTTAAACTTTTAAGAAAGGTGAAGTAGAAAAGCAGCAGCATTGCTTTGCACTGGGATTTAGTTGCGCGTACACAGGGTGGGAAGCACTGGCTGGTGCCTTCCTGGGCGGAGGTGACACCGCAGCCTACGAGGGGTTTTACTGTGAAAAACTGATCTAGGATTGAATCGTAAGGTGTAGGGAAAGCTATAAAAACGCTCTTAATCATTATTTCTGCCTCAATCCCATCCCAGGTAAATCCACTGCGCCGCTATTTATATATCCTCCACCCCAGGCAGAGCTCGGCAGCCGTGTGCTGTGGCGCGTAGGTGTGTAAATATATCAGTTTGGCAAGATGTGGGTTGAGATGGAGACGGTTCCGTTGCACGTCAGGACGTCGTGTGGATGCACACGCCGGGGAGAGCTGGGTGGTCTCCTCCTCCCAGCGCCGTTGCCCTCCTGCGTCCCATGCCTGCAGCTCCCCCGCTCCCTCTGTGTGGTCAAGCAAAGCGCCCCGGACTCGTCGCTAAAAGCCAAGGGCACGAGGGCTGCCGGCTTTTCAATAGGGGATCTGCATGACAAGCCCCAGGTCAGACAATGGGACCCTCAGCGAAGGCCACCGGGCGTCATCGTATCCCCCGCCGACCCGCGGTATTGTCTGCGGGCGCTTGAATTGCGCCGGTTTACGGCGTCGCGATTCATTCAGCGCGGCCGGATGAATGGCGCCGGCGTATGTATGGGTGGGCTGCCTTAAAGAGCTCTTTCACGCTGGAAACGCAGAGCTCCAGCCCTTGGAAAACGAGGGCCGTGGGGCTGGATCGTTGGAAAGCAGGGATG
Organism: Chionis minor; assembly: GCA_013398295.1. Taxonomy (NCBI): domain Eukaryota; kingdom Metazoa; phylum Chordata; class Aves; order Charadriiformes; family Chionidae; genus Chionis; species Chionis minor. The sequence continues at coordinate 60,080 of VZSF01001728.1, forward strand.
CGCTTGTACTGGTCTAGAGCGAAGCTGGAAGTGGGGACAACTCCTCGTGGGGATTTGCTCGGAGTGTTTTCCTTTTGCTACCAAAAGTAGGTTATCAACCCTTCACCTCAGACGCTCCTTTTTCAATTTTTTGGGGTTTTTTTCGATCTTATTGCTACTGTTTCAGAAAAAAAAAAAAAAACACCTTTATGTCAGTAGAAGCTCCGGAGCACTCCTGTGTCCCGCCAGGTCAGCTCAGCTGAATCTATTTTTATTTTTTTAAGTGCTGAACAGCTGTGGGCAACATGTGATGGAGAGCGAGAGGGGGAAGGAACAGCGCGACTCACACCCCTGCTGTGCACCTACCTCCGCTTTTGCTTCCCCAAGAGATAAATATTGGTGCTTTTTGTCAAAACCGCTGTACTTGCGTGTTAATCCTTTATCTTGTCGCTTCCCTTGTGCTGGTTATTTCCCGCAGCACGTGGTCCTTGACCGGGAGATGCTCCGCCGAGGGGCTCCTGCGGAATCCCAAGTGCTTCTCATCTCCCTCTTGGATCCGGGGCCCAGATGCTGCCCTGCGCCGTGGTCTTGCCCGCCTGAACTTTGACTTCTCCTCTTGCTTTTCATGCTGGGCAATATATCGCTTGTCGTCGCGGGGGTGATGACTCCTGCTCCCTCCGAGCCCTGGCTGGTACCCTTCAGTGTTCCCAGAGCATAAAACACTGCGGCTTTCTGCTGCGCACTGGCGCGCGCCTGTGTGGGTATGATTTATTGTGGGTTTTCCCCTTGCTAGGCTTGATAATAAAAGCTCGAGGAATCGCTGGGGAGGCCTCGCTCACGTTGAAAGGGTCGACGTTAGATTTTTATTACCTTTTTTTTTTTTGAGGGCGCTCGTGTATGAAGTTGGGCTTTGCAGAGAGATGCTTCAGTTACGAGCGGGGATTCAGGCAGTGAGTCCTCTGAGACAATGCCAGGGCGATGTCTGGTCCCTTTTTGGAAGGAAATTGGGTACTTCTGGCTCTCTCTAAATATAGTCAGGTGGGTGCATATCCAGGTCGGAGCCTGCTGCCCCCTTGGCTGGTGCTAAGGGGCGGCACACGAGGTTTAGTGGTTTGGGACCATCCGTATGCGTGATGCTGAATTCCTGATGTCTGGAGACGGTTAAATGTGTCCTGTGAGATGCAGGAACTAACAGAGCAACACCCCAGCTGATCAAAGCTTCAGAAATCAGCCTGTCTTTCCTGCAGCTACACTGTACGCTTCATTTTTGCTAAATCTCTAGTGGAAGAAAAGGAAGAATTTTACAGAAAACCCAAGAATTGAGTTTTTTTTCAGGCTGCATCAGGTCAAGGGAGGATTGAATTTCAAACGCGTTGCCATCACTTGCCAGTCAGTGGAGCAGACGGCACGCGGCTGATGGGAAGGTGGAGATGCAGAAGAACTTGCTGCCTCATCACCCAGCCCAGCCCAGGAGCTGAAGTCACCTTCACTCCTCAATCTCCTGAGCTCGGCAAGACATGGAAGAGATGCTGCTGCCTCACAGGGATCTCAGGAAGGTGCCGGGTTGTCGCACGGAGTCAACAGGACTACTTGCATTTGAGGAAGGGGATGCAGAAACTGGGAAATCCTCTCCGTAACTGCTGGGGTTTAACTTTCTGAACGCGTTTGAATCTTGCTCATCCTCCACAGCAGATAAGCTGACCAAGTCCTGTCTGCTCTGTCTTATGTTTAATTTGCTTCTCGTCAGAGGTGCCCGGGTACCACAGCGGGCTGACTGCCAAACGCGGACGCTCGCATTTTATTTTTTATTTTTGCTGCGGAGTTTGGTTTGGGGCCAAAAGCTCTTTATTTCCCTGGGGTATCCTTGCGGGGTTGTCAAGCGCCGTGTTGCCTCCCTGTGCCCCTTCTCACTCCCTAATCCTTTCCCCTAAAATGCAAAAGTGATGCTTGTATAAAATCCTTGTGTTTCAGTGGTGCTTTTCGGTGACGAGGTAGAACGAAATGCTGTCAGCTTTGGAAAAAGAGAATAAGCAACCCCAGGTCTGGGTGCACAGGCCAGTTTCTTAGTCTAATTTGGGATCCCTGTAAACCATACAAGCTAGCTTAGAGAGGGTAAGTGTGCTGAGTGCGTTAATCGTAGCTAATCTAATTAACTACGAGCTTCTAAGGCAGCTTTCTTTGCACTTTCAGGGACAGCTCTGCTTGAGGGGATAATCATCTCGGAAGGTTCTTGCTGGAGCTTTACACTGGTCAGGGCTACCCCTAAGCTGGCCCGTGGTTTTACTGAAGTCGGGGCAGCCTGTCTGCTTTTCTCCCGTCTGAAACCCAGGGTGGAAAAGAAAATGGTCTTTTTTTTCACCCAAAAACGTGAAGGGTCAGAGATTTGACTAATCTGTGGGTTTGGGGTGGGTTTTTTTCCCCCCTAGGTGCGTGTTACTACGACGCTAACCAGTCGATGTACGTGTTCGGTGGCTGCACGCAGAGCAGTTGCAACGCTGCCTTCAACGACCTCTGGAGACTCGACCTGAACAGCAAGGAGTGGATCCGGCCGCTGGCATCAGGTGAGAGCTGGCACATGCACAACTCCCCTCCCACCACTTTATCAAAACCCACCTTGTCCCCGGGGCTGGCTGCTCCGATTCTGTGTTTCCCCCCGCCGTGTTTTATCATTATCCGACCAGTTTTCAGGTTCAATCCTTTTTTTGGTGGGTTTTTTTTTTCCGCCGAATGTGCCTGCTTTTGTGCTTGCAGCACCGTGCTGAGTTGTTTCTCTTTGTCTTGAGCTGCTCAGTGCTGGCTCGTGCCACTTCCCCACCGTCCTGAGAGCCTGGATTGATAAGAACTGCCATCCCACACCTGAAACTTTTTCTTTTTTTTTTTTTTTTTAATAACTTTTATAGCTGCCACTTCAGGTATTTTGAGGAGTGGTGGAGACATGCCCGTGCGGGCTACCCATGGCAACCGGCAGAGCGTGGGAAAACAGGTACATTCCTGCAGTCCGCACGCTCCGAGCAGGGCAGGAAAACGCCACGAATGATTTCCCACACTGGTGGGGTTTTTGTACCCACCATGTCACACGCGGCACGCTTGTTTTCCTTACATTTTTATATCTGACTAAAATAACTTCGAGAATGGCAGGAGAATCAGGGGAAGCTCTTGAGGCGGGGGGAGAAGTCAGTATTAAACTGGCCATTTCAGCAAAAGCTTTACATTTAGTGAAGAGATGGAAGAAGAAAAGGGGGTCCGCATCCACCAAGCGCTCCTTGCTGAGTTGGCTGCTTGGCTGCAGACTCCCTCTGACCCTGCTTCACGTGGTTTAAGTAGCGTGGGTTACTCAGTTATTGTTTAAAGTCCTGTTTTCTCATCTGGCACTTTTTTTTTCTGATACGAAATCCTCCAAAATTGAGATCTTTCTGCATGCTGGTGTTATCTGGGAACCGGTCGGGTGTCATTTTGAAACGCAAACGCCTAACTTGGTGCTTAATGACTGCTGGCTGGGTATCAGTCTACGCAACTCGTAATATTTTGGTTGGATTTTTGCATCTCCACATCCACTGCACGATGCCGACAGGTGAGAATTAAGCAGTCGTGGGCTTTAAAATGGAGGAAGAAAACAAACCGCGCTCTTAACGCCTATGTGGAAACTGGCTCTTGCTTTTCCTCCTTCCGTACCGTAGCGCTCTCCCTCTTCCTCCTTCCCTGCCGTAGCGCTCTCCTTCTTCTCCTGAGGGTGGAGAAGAGGCCGTGGGTAGCGTAAACAGGATGCTGGGCGCTGCAGACCTCTGCTCTGACCCAGGATGTCTATTCTTGCAGCCCAGCGAGTTCTTCCGTCGGATTGAATGCGGGGCACGACTCGCAGTGGCGTTAACGAGTCCGGCCGCCGGCACCCAGCTTCGCATCTCCGTCACTCTCGTGGTATTTCGCAAAGTCAAATTCCCACTGCCTTACTAACAAATAACACTCTTAAAAAGAACGAGTCCTGTGGGAATATGTGTCAGAGTTAAGTCCCATGGGAAGATCCCCCGAGGAAATATTTCTGCATGCTGTCATGAGCGCGTGTAGCGAGATGGGATCGCAACTGAAACTTCAGGCAGTCTCACCGAACAGAGAGCGCTCTTGTTCTTCGCTCTTCAGAGGAGATGAGTCACCCCGCGCTTGTGCCGGTGGTGGTTTCTTACACATAGCTGCTTTTTTCTGGGGGTTGGGTTTTTTGGGGTTTTTTTTTTTTTGATGCCCTTAACCAGAGGGGGTTGGCACCCGCTGCCTGGGAAAGAATAGTGACTGGAGGGGGCAAAAGCAGAGAGCTTTCAAACTTGGGAGTCAGACGTAAATAAAGCAGGAGGGATTTTTTTATTTATTTAAAAAAAAAAAAAGAAAGAAGAGCTGACGTTGATTGATTAATGCTGGATGTGTGCGCAGGCTAATTGCTTGTGGAGGTGAGGAGTTCCCATCCCTGGCCCTATAGGGTAGGTCCTGCTCCAGAATAAGATGGCAGCTTTTCCACAAGGCCAGTTCTTCATCGGAGAGGTTTGATCACTCTCTACTCGTGCCCTCGTTAAGCACAGGCATCTTGTCTAATGACACCTGGGTAGGGCTACCTAAAGGGAACAGGAGTGTGTTGCCAGGGCTGTGCTGAGTGCCTCGGACATGGCTCAGGTGAGCTGAGACAGCTTCATCCCTTCCCCTTCTCTGAAGGGCTTTTCCAGGAGAAAACACCCTTTTCTGTTGTTGTTTTGTTCATACCTGTTTTCCTTTGGGTTTTCTTACTTGCAGGCATTGGATGACATCGGAGCTGGATAATTCATCCCCAGCCTGAGCTGCTGCACTTCATCTAGGAGTAAATATTTAGCCTTCAAAGAAATAATTGGCTTGTGTTTCTTTAGTCTCGGAGACAGAGGAGGGAGTTAATGGCTTCCAAAAACCCTAATTTTTGAGGTTTCAAAGTATTTCTTTTTTTTTTTTTTTTTTTGTTTTTTTTGCTTAGATCTAAAACAGTGGTATCAACTTTCTACTTATTAGGCTGGAGCAGAACAAGAGAGGTAATGCCTAGCTTTTATGTAGTGTTTTTCACTGGTGGGGCTTAACGCTCTACAAAGGAGGGTGTGAGGCAGCAGGATCTCTATTTTAGGAATGTGAACAGGAATGCCTCTAAACTCTTCTCCCTCAAGCTCTTCTGGCCACTCCGGAGCTATTTTCCACCTCCTTCACTCCCACAGATGAGTCTTGCTGGAGCAAGGAGGGGAGTGATAATTAACGGCATTACGTGGGAAGCCGGCAATGTTATCCCCGGGTAGGTGGTCCCTGGCAGGATCCAGGGATCCCAACGCATCCTCCGTGCGTTGAGGATGCTTTCTTTGCTTTTATTTGCATAATTAATCTGGGCACTTCGTTTGACTTTCAGCCTATCTGCACGGAGGAGAACCTGATGGGAGGACTGGAGGTGGTTTACCCCGGGGGCTGTTTACCCAGCCAGAGGCAAGGGTTAGTCTCGACTCCCCTGCAGCTCACGCTGCAGCACGCCGCTCTTCCAGCCAGGGCACGGGCAGGATGACTTCGGCGGCGATAGTCCTCTGGTGCTCCTCCAAAAACGAGCTCTCGTGCAGCTGGAATAGCCGGGAAAGAAACTGAAACCCCTTTGAAACCGGGACTGCCGGGACTTGCTCGAGTGCTGTGTTCAGTTTTGGGCACCGCAGTATCGGAGAGACATTGAGGGGCTGGAGCGTGTCCAGAGAAGGGCAACGGAGCTGGTGAGGGGTCTGGAGAACAAGTCTTATGACGAGCGGCTGAGGGAGTTGGGATTGTTGAGGCTGGAGAAGAGAAGGTTGAGGGGAGACCTTCTCACTCTCTACAACTCCCTGAAAGGAGGTTATAGCCAGGTGGGGTCAGTCTCTTCTCCCAAGGAACAAGCGACAGGACAAGAGGAAATGGCCTCAAGTTGTGCCAGGGGAGGTTTAGGTTGGGTATGAGGAAAAACTTCTTTACCAAAAGGGTTCTCAGGCATTGGAAGAGGCTGCCCAGGGAGGTGGTGGAATGGCCGTCCCTGGAGGTATTTAAAAGCCGGGCAGACGTGGTGCTGAGGGACATGGGTTAGGGGTGGGTTTGGCATAGGTTTATGGTTGGACTCGATGATCTTGAAGGTCTCTTCCAACCCAAGTGATTCTATGATTAATGCATTGGGTAACGCGGGAGCTGCAGGGCTTCCCGTGGTGAGGGCTTTGGTGTGGCGGGTTGCTGACGCCTGGAGTTAGCTAACCTGGGATTTGGCCCTGGATCTGCTGCGCAAGGAAGGTCTGGGAAAACGCTCTTGATGAGATCCCTTCCATCTCTGGGCGATGAAGAGTGGGAGAGGTCCTGGGAGAGGCTGCCTCAGCCACCGGCACTAGCCCAGGCCCTTTGCCATCCTCTGCGTCTCCTGTTCATGTCATCCTCCGGCTGCAGCGTATAATTTATAGTCTGAATTGAGAGCGTATCCCCAGGCAGTTATCCTTCTGACCGGCCTGTGCTATTTCAGACTCGGTGTTTCTGCAGACTTTCTCCCTTCCTGTATTTGTTAGATTATATTTCTCAGGAGCCCTGCTCTTGGCCTCAGCCTGCCAGAACCCCACACTCAACTGGGAAATACCTTTTTTAAATCGGAGAGAAAAATGCCGGTAGTGTTGCCCGTGCTCCCAGGGGCTTTATGGGACAGAGGTGGAAAGGCTTTCTTTTTCAAAACCGAGCCTTTTGCTGTGCTTGTAAATTAAGGAATGACAACATAAAGACCAGGTCTTTGCAGGGAGAGGAATGTTAGCTGAAGTGGTGCTGAGGGACATGGGTTAGGGGTGGTTTTGGCATAGGTTTATGGTTGGACTCGATGATCTTGAAGGTCTCTCCCAACCCAAGTGATTCCATGATTCTAAGTCCTGCAGGGTCTGTGCATCATCCCTGTTGTTTGTTTCTGCTTTATTGTCCTCAGCCAAGCGGGATCCCCTCCTTGCCACCATCTTCCCAGTGACTCCTTGGGAAGACAAGAGGGATGGAAAGACGCCGATTTCCCCCTCCTTGACACAGTGGGTTTTCCCATTGCCGGGCTCTGATATCATGGGAGTTCAGGAGGCTCACGGCTCCGCTCTTCCTGTTTGCCACGCCAAGGCTTGCTGTGCAGCCAGCCCCGCGTCCACCCTTCCGCTGGGGGGGGGTGGGCAGCGTAAAATTCCCCAGGACTTGTTTCCTGATTTTTTTTTAATTTTTTTTATTTTTTTGTCTCCCTACGGTCATGCTGCCTTCGCTTTTGCTGCAGAGAGGGGAATGCTTCTCATCTCTTTCCCCAGATTCCAGGATAAAAATGTCCTTGGAGGCAAAACTCATTGAGTAGATGCTCTGAGCCTCTTTGTCCCAGCATCAATACCTAGCTGCATCAGAGCCGTTGATCCTCCCTGTCTCTTACTCCTTTAGCCTGAAAATGAGTAGAGACCGTCAGCTTGATGTTTGTACTTAAAACCTTCTGGGCAGCTTTAACGCGACGCAGCAAGTGCGGAAAAAATAAACAACAGACCAACCCCAAACCTCTCCCACGTCAATTCTTCTTGGCTCTGTTCTTCCCCCAGGTCCCCTCCACGCTTTTGAGTGGGAGCTGCTGGAGTTGGAGGATCAGGTTTCCCCTTGTGAGCTGAGGGGAAGGTGCCTTTGATGGTATTGTGGCAACAAAACTAACAGCCCCAAGGAGGTAGGAGAGACTCTGCTGTCACCTGCCCGAGGTGGTTGTATCAGATGTGGTCCCTGTGCGGTGGGAGGCTCTTTTGGCTGAGAGCGCCAGAAACCTGCCCGTTAGTCGTCACGCACGAGCAGAGCAGTTTGCCCTTGATGAACCTGTGTGAAAACCTTGCCATTAGCAGGGGAAAAAAAACCTCAAACCCAAAAAACCCCCTGTTTTCATCACCTCCTCCTAGAAAACGGCGGCAAGTTTTCAAAACAGTCGGTGAAGTTTCATAATGCTGGTGCTGATCCCAGGTCAGCTTCCTCGTTGAGGGCTCCTTCGGCGGTGGGAGCTTTGTGGCGCTGAACGGAGACGTGAGCCGCGGCGAAGGATGGGACTTTGCAAGGAAGGGAGGTGGTGGTGCAGCCGGGAGCCAGCAGACACCCAGCCTTCTGCATCTCTGGATCCGTGTGCCACCTTCCTCGCTGGTGCAAATAGCTGACAGGACCCGTGGCTGCAGGGCGGTCCAAGGCATCGGTGGGGTTTCCTAACGAGTAAACAGTGGTTAGAGTAGTGGAAACCAGCTCGCGTTTGGATTTTAAACCCACTGTGTCTGAAGATCTCCTGGGGTAGCACAGATTGTTCGATCCTTGGTTGTGTTTTCCATCTTCTTTTTTTATCAACAGCTGAGATGTTACTGAAACGCCCTGCCCTCACCCCGTATTGCAATTCTTCCATTCCCATTGCGGAGTGACCCGCTTTGCGGTAACGCGGCGAGCGACCTAAGGCGCATCCTTGCTTTGGGGATTAAAATAAAACCCCGCAAAACCCTGACCTGACTCTGCCAGGAGCCTCTCTAGAGCAGGATTTCTCAGTCTGCGGACTGCTGCTGGTCCCCCAGACAGCAGAACAGAGCTTGTACCGTGTTTCGTAGCAAAACAAACACGTTTCCACCTACACGAGGAAGGAAACCGAGGGAAGCAGGTTTTGAAAATCAACTTTCAACATTTAGCCCAGCTTGTTTCCACTTACAGCCTTTGAGGGGGTCGGGCTGCGAAATGGTCTTCGCGTACCCGTGTGTTTCTGAATTCGGTGCGGCCCTTTTTAATCCAAGGCGTGCCTAACTTTTTCTTAAAAACGCGGGATCACCTGGAGCGCGTGGAAGCCGTGTGGTAGCTGCTGGCCCCCTGGGGATCGAAAGGAGTGAAAAGCTGACACCTGGCACAGAGTAAGGTCTGTAATTTTGAGCGCAGTGAGTGGCTGTGGGCGTCTGATACTTCAAAGTCGAATAGGTTAGTGGATGGGATGGAAATCCCTCGCAATATGTGCAGTGTTTCGGAGTACTGAGTGCAGCCTGGAAGAGAGGAAAGCTTTTCCGCAGCTCTTTTGTCCTCTGCTGTTTCTTCCTCATTGCCCTTTGAGTTTCGTAGCAGTAGGGAGTATTTCTGCCTTCGCAGAGCTAAAACTTTCCGCGTTATCATCGAAAAATCCCTGACTTTCCCACCACCATCAAAATGCTATTTGAGCCCTCAAGCCCGGAGTGACTTGACCCCCCTTGGAAACTCAGCCTGAATTCTGGTGACTCTGCTGCCTGACCGGAGCTTGCTTATCGCGCAGCTAATTTCTGCCCTTCTGAAACGAAAACACAAAGTTTCTGGGCTTTGTTCTCTGCCGTCCTTTGGGACGGATGCTGTCACAGTGCCGGATTGCTTGGAATGGCTTTCTCCCATTTAAATATATTGAGTTTTTTCCCCCTTTTTGGGCTCCCAGGTTTACAAGGAGGTGAGTAACCGCTCCTGCAAAGTGGCCATAGCCTTTGACAGCCGCATGCTCCAACCTGGCGTTGTCCTTTCAGGCTTGAGGGGGGGGTGACAAGGCGTGCTGAAGGGTGAAACCTTTCTGAAATTTAAGCTGCGGTGCAGAAATAAAAAGGCAAAGTGTGCCTTTTGCAGAAGAATCCTGGTAACTGAAGAAATCTGGCTGGGGGTACGCATGGAGATGCCGCAAAGCGCAGCACACCGGGGTCATCTCGTCGCAGGAACGTGGGGCAGTAGCCTGCTGCTCCCAGGTGTAAACCGCCCCCGTGCAACCCTTAAACTATATTTTTATTGCAAAAACACAATCTTGCAGGGAGCGCGCGGGCAGCTGGGCTGGCTGCCTTTGGAAACGGCGAGCTACGCCCTACTTCCCAAAGGAAGCGACGTCCTTGAACACAGAGTTTAAACTTCATTGCCGCCCTTCCAGAGAGCAAGCCCAGAGCTTGTTTGGCCGGCTCCGAGCGGCGGCTCCGCAGAGCTCGGGTGTTTCTCGGTGCCTTTCAGTCCCTCGGCTGGTCTGTGCGAGACGGACGGGACACTGATTTGTTCCTTTCTTCTCTTGGGTGGCTTTGAAAAACATCTCTAATGAAACCTGTGTTATTAAATATGAAATATCTCAGGGGCAAGAGATGCCAAATCAGCAGGTGAAGGGTGTTTTGTGGTGTTGGGTTTTTTGTTTGGGTTTTTTTAGGGTTTTTTTTTCCTAAAAGCAGTGATGCCTTGTTGGGAAAGCATTCCTTGTTGGGAAAGCACTGCTTGTGTGTGGAGGGCTGGTTTCCAGGGAATTAATCTAGTGCTGCTTGGGTTCAGTAGGATGGCTCTGTGACGGTGATGAGTTGCCTAATCTGAGCGGGTTTAGGTCCACACCGCACATCCACCCTCCCTTTGCTTTGCCAGGCCCCGTCCTCCTCAGTTTTCCTGGTCCCTCTGGCCGCTTGCATTTAACCTCTGAGAGCTTTTTGGCATCTGGATCCGTCGTCTTCGGAGTCGCGCTCATCCGGCACCACTTGTTGCGTGCCGGGGGGGGGGATGAATCCTGCAAACGCTTTTGCCGAACCAGGCAGGAAAAGCTGAAAAAACTCCCTTCTTCCTCCCAGGGGCCTGTATGGCTCAAGGAGGCTTTCTGCTCCCTAAAAAAATTTAAAAAAAAAAAAAAGGTGTTTGGAGAGAGCGGGTGTTTTAACGCTTCAGAAGTAAAGCCCTTAAACTCTTTGGCTGGTCTGCGTGATGAGAAATGGATGTGGACTACCGCTACCGGGGTGACAAAATATACCTGCGCCCCTTATTTTTGAGCATTGCATCTGCAAAACCCCTCTCGCTGCCTGGCTTTCTCCGTTCTTCCCTCCCCGGATCGTGCCCGGCTGCCGCCAGCCCCTTGCCCCAGCTGGCACCGAGTAAGTTATCCGTATCGATGCACCCGAGCTGGCTTCCCGTAGCGCTTCCAAAATGCTCCCTGCGTCTGCAGAGGTCACCAAGTCACTCCGTAACTTCGTTCCTGTCTTACAGCTTGAGGGTGGGGAGGGCAGAGTCGGTTGGGCAATTAAAACTGGTCCTCACCTCGTCTCCGGGGACACCGGGGATGCCGCTGCCTCTCTGGCATCGCAGGAATGTGGCGCCAGAGGCGGGCGGGAATGGCTTTGAAGAAGCCAACCTGCCCGCACGCAGACGTGGGAACTGGCCCAGGACTCGGGGCCGGCGGCGGCGGAGCCAGCTCCCAGCGCCGGCGCGGGCGATGCCTCTGCCGGAGGGAATGGGAATGCTGAGCTTGCTTGTGATGGGGGATGAGCTCCTGGCCGATCCCGTTAGTGGCGTTGGGCGAGTTGGCTCTGCTGGAGCCACGTGGTTATGGGATGAAATGGCTCCGTCCGCTTCCTTTTGTAGGATGCGGCTCTGCCTGCGCTCCCGTGGCTGTCCCTGCCAGGGGACAGCAGAACGAGCTGTCACGGCGCTGCCAGGACTCGGTGGAGATGGTTTTATGTCAGCGAGCCCTAGCGACCGGTGGTTTCTCTCTCTCGCTCCCCGCCCTCGGTGTGTCGCAGTAGTTGGGAAGTTCGGCAAATTTTTATCTTCAGATGAAACTTGGAGGGGGGGAAAACAGTCCCTGCCATGGGGAATGTGCTCCTCGGAGCGACGGCTGACCTGCTTCCGTCAGCGGGTCAGCGAGGCATGTGTGTCTGACCGTGGCGCTTCCGCAGGGAAAGATGCTTTACCCCTCGGATGCCCTCCTGTCTGGCCTCGGACAGCTTGGCCTGGCATGGAAGGAAGGTGGAATACGGAGGGGAAAATGCACCAGAGGAGGCTGGGAGAGAAGTGGCTTGAAGGGGAAAGGGATGTTTTAAGTGATGACAGTTCATCAGGGGCCGTAGCAGGAGGGGGAACAGTTTTAAACTGAAAGTGTGGAGATTTAGAGGAGATATTAGGGAGAAATTCCTGCCTGTGAGGGTGGGGAGCCCCTGGCTGGGGTTGCCCAGAGAAGCTGTGGCTGCCCCATCCCTGGAGGTTCAAGGCCAGGTTGGACGGGGCTTGGAGCGCCCTGCTCCAGTGGGAGGTGTCCCTGCCTATGGCATGGGGTGGGACTAGATGATCTTTAAGGTCCCTTCCGACTCAAACCATTCTGTGATCTGGTTTTCCTCTTGCCTCAGTGCAGGTCTGGGGACTTGGGATTCTCTGTAAGGCTGAGCTGAGCATCTGTATGTTGGTGCAGAAATGGAGTCAGGCAGGAGGAGATCCCACGTTCATCCCTGAGCCCATGGGTTTGTTTTAATGTGCAGGATCCTGGATCTCCTTGTTGAGACCTCTGACAGGGAGGACCTGGGGCTCCATGTAGGCTGCAATCAAGGCAGCCCCGAAAGAGGGGAGCTGCTGGTTCTTTCCCTTCCCTGTTGCGCTCCGCAGCTCCGTGGCTGTCACCCCTTCTTGCTCACGTTGGAAAGGAGACACCCGGCTGGTCAGAAGAGCTGCCAGTTTTTTGGGAATGCTTGCTCAAACGGGAGCTGGCAACCTTGCCGCCGTACAAACAGCAAGGCTGCGCCTCTAATAGAGCAGGAAAATGAGGAATGGCTTTGGTAATACCCTCATCTGCTGGATGATGAGAGGGAGAGGTGTTTATTCCGGATTTTACATCTGCCTGTCTGGCGTTCGTCTCGCTAGAAGCTTTTGCGCGTGTCTCTGCACGGAGCAGCTCTTCTTCAGACGCCGTCGGCATGGCTCGAGCAGAAGGGCATGAAAAATAGCTTGTTGCTTTAACCCCGTCGCGTTTCAATTCTCAGAGAGAAGCTCCCCGGGCGCAGATCCCTCCGGAGATTTAAGGGAGGAATTTTTCCCACTATCGCCTTTATCGGCCTCCGGGACGGATGCGGAGAATTTTTAGCCCGTTTCCATTTTGCGACGCACAAAGGTAGCCTCGAGCGGGGACGGGGGGCGCCTGGCTGTCGAGGGCTGGCTGATGCACGCCGCTTTTCGGTGTGGTAGGTACTACACGCTCATTTTAAACATTGACCCCGGGCCATCTGAAAATACTGCTATACCAAAATTGGGGAAAACTATTTGCAGCCCTGTTGGTAAATAAGAAGTCTGCGATTCGCAAAAATAGGTCCTTGGGGTTGGGAGTCCTTATATAGACAAGTAAGTAGTTGTGCCCTGGTGGTGGTGCCGAGCATCCGGTAGCTCTCCGTGAGTTTGGAAACTTCTGAAGGTCTCACCCACCTGGGGTTTGGGTACCTGCTGTTGAAATGAGGAGTAAAAACCTATCTCCCGCGGGATTTCGTCCGCCGCCTCAGAAAGCTTGGAGAATGATTTGCTTTTTCATGGTCTCAAAGTGCAGGCCTGTAGTCTTTCAAACCAGTACTTCCCTAAGCAGAAGTTAGGGTTGATTTTTTGCGAGCGCTTTATTTTTATTTTTTTTACCATGAGGATTGGGGTGTTTTTTTTTTCTTTCCGGGGGTCTGACTTTTTCCTGACGCTTGATTTCACAGCCCCAGCGGAGAATTTAATTTCTCCCAGATATCTACTTGTCCAAGTTTGGCTGACTGGAGCCAAGGTATTTGCAAGCTGTCAGGAGGCTGTGAGAGCAGCCAAGGCATCTGTGAAACCTTCCATTTTATTTCCTTTTCAGGAAAAGAAGGCTTAAAAATATGCAAACGGGCGCCCCAGCCGCACATAGTGGTTGTTTACATTGGTGTTGTCTCAGATATAATTAATGCCTTGCACCGGAGAGGAAGCTGATAGCCTGACCCGGCTCCTGCCTGAGGCTGGTGCCGTCATTCCGGATGGCGCCCTGAGCGAGAGGCGCAGGAGGTACCAAGGTGTGATGGAGATTTCCCTGACCACGAGCTCCCCCAGGCATTTTATATCAAGTTACTCCTTTCCCCTCTCGGGTCCGTTGCGAAGCCTTCCCTCCTCAGCAGGTACATTCACCTTGGGAAGCAGCTCTGTTTTGGGGTGAATGAAGTAAAACCCTGTTATCCCAAAGCTGGAGAAATCTTGTCAGCTGGGAAGGAGCTTCGAGGAGCCTTGGGAAAGGTCCCGCTTGGAGGCTTTGGGCAGGCTGTGCTGACACCTATCGGCAAGAGCTCCTTCCAAGGCATCCCAACCAGCGGGCACGCATCCCGACTGGAGTTTTTCCTCCTTTAAGCTGATGCTGTTGTTGTGCCTTTGCCTTAAGGACCCTCTCCACCAAGATTATAGATGTAATACTCGAGATTGAATACACAATATTCATTTTACAGTCTATACCCCAACCAGCACGGTGTGTTTTTAAAGACTCTTTTAAGTGCTCGCAGCCTCATTTTTTTTTATATCTTTCACAAAAGCATCCGCTGTAAAAACCCCTTAAATCTGGTCGGCACGCGGAATGTCGAAGCACTAGCTCATGCTTGTCTGCTGTCCAAAAGGTGAATATTTATTCCTGACATGAAATATTTAATGAGTTTGGCATTTAAGCGCTGAATTTACTGGAACGAGGGAGGAAAAGTGCGCTCCTTGTGTGAAGAAAGTGTAGTGGAGGAACCGATGGCTTGAAAATAAAAATAAGGGGGAAGACAGCGAGTGAAGGAAGAGCTGGTTAAAAGGGAGATGCGAAGAGCTGGGCTGAATATCCCTTTGTGTGTTGTACTGGGATTTTCGGTAGGTAGATGGTGGGTTTTCAGGAATTAGCTGCATTTTCTTTCCAGCAAACTTGGGAGACCAGGATAGCCCCGCTCTTCCCGACGCTTGGCTTTTTTGCGCTTATTCCAGTAGTCTTTCCTGACCGTGCCCACAGGATGCTCTTTAAGGGTTGGGTTTTTTTCCAGCCCTGCGGTAGCCGTAACCTCACCAAATTACACAGCAGCCGTTTCCTGAAACACCAGTAATTTGGGGGTTCTCTTGTCTGAAATGCCTCTGCTGCCTCCCTCGCGCCGTGGCAAACAAAACGGGAGCGTGACTTTGAGCGAAAAGTGTGGAGCTCAGCAGAGCTCAGCACGCTCCTCTGCTAACCCACACATACCTCGGTCCCTTCCCTACAATTAGCCGGTTATTACGGTGTTGTGTAGTCTGATACAGCAATTTCCATCTCTCCGTTGGCCTCCTGGAGGGGAAGAGGAGTCGCAGGAGCTCATCAACCCTTTCTCTCCAAGTGTTGAGCTCTTTAATTAAGCATCAGGGCTGTTTTGTGTAGGATGGCAGCCTGTTACTCAAATCACTTGGAAGTCTGCAGGGTATCACTTAAGCAGGGGGAGGGGAAAAAAAAAAAACCCAACCGAAAAACAAGTATTAAAGCCGAGAGGGGTGGATCCGCTGGCTGGCGTTTTGCTTCCACCCACCTAGAGGGGGGAAAAAAGCAGCTTTTGCAACAGCGGCACCCTTTACCGCAGGGCCAAATTTGCATTTCCCAAAAGCGGGCGCGATGATTGCGAAGGGGAAGATGAGGTGACCTCACCGTGAGGAGTACTCGGCACCTCAGAGCGATGCTGCCGGTGAGAAACCCTCAAGGATGGACCCTAATAAAACCTCTCCTGCGGCATCGAGGTGCGCGAATCCCAGCGATCCCGGTTTGCAGCTCTTAGGAGAAGAAGGGGACAAAACCCCAGGGCTTTCTGGCACTCTTATCTCATTGCTGTTTGCTCAACTTGCTGCATAAGGACATTTTTGCCGAGCGTTAGCACAGAGTGACTCAGTAATCCTGTTGCACAGGGTTCAGAGGGCACTGCCTCTCCTTTTCAACAGCTTTATCGGGCTCCGAGTCGCAGCATGTAAGAATTTCCCGGGTGTAAAAAAAAATATATAAATAAATAAATTAAATGACTGTGACATTGCAAAAGCTTGGAGGTGACTTATCCTCCCCGGCGGGGATTTCTGCCCCCACCTTGGGAAGATTGCAGGAAACCAGGCCTTTGGTTGGACGCTGTGGGTTTCACTGGGCTTGTAGTGTGAGCCTGTGTCATGGCAGGGTGGAAATTCAGCCCTGAGAGCGTGGTGGAAACTTGTTCCGTGTGTAAAGAGCCGGGGGGGGGGGNGGGGGGGGGGGGGCTGATGTGGTTTGGTTACGGATCCCCCCATCTTGCAAAAAAACCCTCTGCAATGGGGCACAGGTGCTTTTCCTGCACTACCTGAGAGGTGTTTCGCAGGCTGCAAAAGTTTTATTTCCCTGTTGGGGAGACAAATCGGATCATGTCCAATTTTTTTTTTTCCTCTTGCAAAGCTGAATTCCTGTCTGCTTGTGAGCAAGGAATTTATTTTTTTTTTGCAGCCAGATTTGAGGGAACACTAAATCGTATGTGGCTTTGGTAAGGGAAAATGATACTTTCCTGGCTCTTAAAAGCTTTAAAGTTTAGGCAGAACCCAGGCGAAGCCAGTCTTGAAAATGTTTGTAATCCCAATGCCGCGTTTTGAACATCTCGGAGACAGAGAGGTGAAAGTTGGATGCTGGATCCGAGGCAGCTGACCAGCGAGTCCTAAATGTTGGGGTTAAACTTGAGGGAAAGATGCGCAGCGTGCCATGGAGATGCCTGC
This sequence comes from Chionis minor, assembly GCA_013398295.1. Classification (NCBI taxonomy): domain Eukaryota; kingdom Metazoa; phylum Chordata; class Aves; order Charadriiformes; family Chionidae; genus Chionis; species Chionis minor. The sequence continues at coordinate 76,541 of VZSF01001728.1, forward strand.
GGTTCTCGTAGGAGCTTTCCTTTGGCGTCTCCCAAATCCGATGCTAATGCTGGGATTGCTGGGTTGCTCATCCTCTGCCCATCACGCCGTATTCCGACCTCTGAACCGCTGCTCCCCACCTTGTTGTTTTCCCCTCGTGAAACCTCCCAAATTGCTGGCAGGGGGAAAGCTTTCAGGCAGATCTGCAGACTGCTGTGGAAAAATCCTGGCCAGCCTGGGAAGCTGAGGGGATTGATTTTTATTTTTTTTTTTCCTTCTCTGGTTTCCCTTCCCATCAAAGGGGGAAAAAATTGGGGGCTTTCACGCTGTCATGGAAGTTTGGGGTGGACCTTTGCGTGATGGAGCGTAGTCGAGGTAATCCCTCGGCTGGGGTAGATGGTGATGCCGGGGTGGATGAGGTCTCCAGGTTAGAACCCGTGGTTTGGTGTCTTATCACTCTCTACAACTCCCTGAAAGGAGGTTATAGCCAGGTGGGGTCAATCTCTTCTCCCAAGGAACAAGCGACAGGACAAGAGGAAATGGCCTCAAGTTGTGCAGGGGAGGTTTAGGTTGGGTATGAGGAAAAACTTCTTTACCCAAAGGGTTATCAGGCGTTGGAAGAGGCTGCCCAGGCAGGGGGTGGAATGGCCGTCCCTGGAGGTATTTAAAAGCCGGGCAGACGTGGTGCTGAGGGACATGGGTTAGGGGTGGTTTTGGCATAGGTTTATGGTTGGACTCCATGATCTTGAAGGTCTCTTCCAACCCAAGTGATTCTATGATCTTAAATCTCTGCCAGCCTAAAAGCTGGACTCAGAAATCCGGACAGAACATCAGGCCCCGGCTGCTGCCGGTCAGTGGGAGGCAGCGCAGGAGGATTCCCCTTCTGCCAAGCCATGGAGGAGAGCACGAGCTCTCCGTGCTCCCCGTGAGAGCTCCGGAGTTTAAAACAGCAATGGGACAGCCAGCTCTTCCTGCAAGGAAAGGCCTGAGATGGGGTTTTTCCATCCCAAAGGCAGAGTGCCGGCAGCCCAAGCCATGCTTTGAGCCTCATTTCTGCTGTGACATCCAACAGCCGGGTCAATTTTTTCCCCCTTCTTAAAAGGAATTTGCTTTTTACCATTTCTTTTTGACCCTCCCTCGGCCACACAAGCTCCTCGGGGGGTGAAATCCCACAAAACTTTCTGTCCTTCTGCGGACGGACTATGCTGAAACGCTCTGACTTTGCAGAGGTACAGACCATTTAGGAAAAACCGGCACTGGTCACCAGCAAATGTTGCTTTTCATACCTGGCCGTGCAGGTTCAACATCTCCCTCTGGCTTTTTCTTTGGAATTATAATGCCCTGTGCTGATAATGTCCCCACCAAATTAAGCGCATCCTTGTCATGGGATATAATTTGTCGAACAAATGTCATTTGTTGGCAGGGAAAGGCCGGCTTTGCCAGGCAGCCACCGTGTTTCCAGCATGGATTGAGCCACAGCGGAGCAAGACCATCCCCTCGCCTCTGTTTTTTTTTTTTTGCTGTTAGCCCCAAGCCCTTCTCCGGGATGGTTTCCTACACCTTTGGTGTGCAGATTGCGGGTGGCTTTTGAACCTCGGGAGCTTGGCTTCCTTTGTGCGTTGAAATCCACTGGCTGCCGGACGAGCTCGCTTGAATTTCTCGGCTTTGAAATTGGAAACGCGGCTGTGGGCCTGGTTTTTGTTTATGCTGGCGTTTCAGGTAAATCGAATCGGCTGGCGATGACTCTGATCAGCTCGCTGGAATCGGAGGGAGAAGAGTGTCGTCTATCGCTGAAGCTAAGGCGGCTTGAAAAATCCATCAGATCCGGCAATAATGGCCCCCAGTTACTCTTAGTAGTTCTCATCTATCTCTGGAAAGCTTACTCTGCCATAATAAAATTCCTCAAAATTTATCCCCTTTGCTACAACCCCAGAATTCTTTCCGTATCTTAACCTTCCCCCCCAAGATGGTCCAAACCTTTGGCTCCACTCCAACCCCTCTCTTTTTACAATCATTCCCCAAATGATACCGATCTGAACCCCATCCTTTCATCTGGGTAATCCCATCGAATCGGGCACCGCGTGATTTATTCCGCCCCCTCCCCGCTTCGGTGTGATTTCTACTGGAAATATCCACTTGATCATCATTTTTGGAGTCGCACGGGGCTGCGCCGACTGGAGGGAAAAGGCTGGTCTGGAAATTTGTGTTACAGCCGGGCTTTTCTTTTGTGGCCGCTGATCTCTGCGTGTGCTGCTCCCGTTGGGGTTGAATAAATGGGTTGAATAAATGAATAAATGAAAAATGCTTATAAGGACAGATCCTAAATAGATAGCATCCAGCGCTTGTGGCAGAAGCAAGCAGAGGCTGGCATTTCTCTTCCAAACATCCGTGGAAGCCAGAGATCTTTTGTTTGTTTGTTTTTATGGAAAAGTATGTATCTGCTTTGCGAGCCAGGAAAATCCATCAACTGGAAGAAAAAAAATAGCTCGGACCAGCTTTAAGCTACTCATCCCCACTGAGTAAACAGCGTCAGCTGTAAAGAGATGTTGCCTTCTATGTTTAGGAGGAGTTAATTGTGCTGCACCCTCTGCGTGCTTGAATTTTTATCCGCGAGGAAAGATAATCTGATATCGGGCTGGATGGTGCTATCGGGGTGTGGAGCTTCGAAACCCGGCCAGGAGGAGTCCTCTCTGCGCTCTTCATCAGCCCTCACCAAGGCAGCAGTTGAAACGGGTGCAATTAGCTAACGATGTTCTTCTGCCGGTGGCGAGGAACAGAAGCCGTTTCATTTGCAAACGTAATCCCGGAGAGGAAGAAGCCCTCCCATGTCAAGTATGTTTCTGCGAGTCTTTGAAACGCCGCTGGGAGCCCGGACTTTGAGCAGGTCGTTACGGGGCCCCACTTAATTGAGCCCATGTCCCTTTGATGTCCCTTGCTGCCTTCGTCCCTGCGCTCCTCCGCATACTTGAGACCTGAAGTCACAAAGGCTGCCCGTCGCCTTCCCCCTTCGCCTGGGTGTTGCTCTGCCTCCCTCGAGATGCTCCTGCCCTTCCCGGGGACGGTGGCGGCAGCGCCTGGCAGCTCTCCACTGCGTTAGAGAGAAATAATATTAATTCTCCAGGTTTCAGCCCTTCTTTGCCCGCGTATTTCCGCTCCAAGGCGAGATTGCTTGAAGCCCTCGCTGGTACCACAAGCTTGCGGCGCGTCTCTCTTGCCGAGCGCATCCGTAGATGTCCCAACTGTCTGGTTCAAGAGGCTTTGAGAGGCCAACTCTTCCTTTGACTTGTAAAATTCAGATTTTTATTTATTTATTTATTTTAATTTTTCTTCCTGCATTGCAGAATGCAACTCTGCTCATTTACACCCCTACGACATTCAATAACAGGCAAAGCTTCCTGAAAAACCAGGGTTAGCCTCTGCCCTGGGCTGTTTACACGTTGTTGACTCACTTGGGAACCGTCTGGGTGTCTCAGGCTGGGGTTGACCTTCAAGTTACAGCAGGAGGAAGGGTGGCTTTCCTCACTCTGCGCTATCCCGGGCCTTCCTGAGCCCGGTACCGATCTGTTTCTCCATCCTGGGCTGACTCTAGCTAACCTTTTTTGTTTAAAAATAACCCAATTTAAACCCAGCGCCTTTCGCCCTGTGCTGCCTCTTGGCATCCTCGATGGAGAAGCCCGGCAAGTTGGATCCAAAGGTTTCTATTGGTCTAGTTTGCGATGCCAAACCTGGGAGAGCAGCTTTACGCTCCGCTGAGGAAACACTTAGGCTGGAAACCTGCTGCTGTGGATTAACGAATTGTGCGCGGCCACAGAATGAGCCAGGAAAACTGGAATTTGGGAACAAAGAGTAACGAAATGTGACCCTCTTCTGGCACTCTCATCTTTAGGGAGACCTTGAGCATAGCTCTGGCCACGCTATATATGTGCCCCAGCAGGAGAATTTTTTCCTGCGTGGCTTTATTCCCTTTTTCCCCCGTAGCCGTATACCTGAGCGCAGCAGCAACACGCGCTTTGTCCCTGCGGAAAGGCTCGGGGACCCTGCGGCCATCTCCTCTGCGTCTGGCCGGGGGCTGCTTTTTGGCTGGGCTTTTACCCCCCACCCCCTGGAAGCCATCGCCATCGAATGGCTTTTCTCAGCTGCGGTGTCTTAAAATAGCCGCTCTGCTTTCTTTTAAAAATAGTCCGGGTTCTGCCTGTCGTTCCCCCGCTAAAAACGTTTCTCAAAAGTCCTCTTAGGACATTGGAGGAGAGAGGTCGGTTTTGGGTACCGGCCTTTTTGGAGAGGGTGACAGTGCTTCTGCGGCCACGTGCGCCAGCCTTGCCCTTCAGCTGCCCCCGCTTCCCGCAGCCGGGCACGCGCATCCGTGGTTTTCGGGTGAGGTATTTAGGATTATTTTGAAAGTGTGACTGCAGGGGTGGAGGAATCTGCCTGGTGCTGGGGACGGGTGTGGGAAGGAGGATGCTCAGCCGCCCCAACCCCGGCTTTAGCTTTTCCCGGGAAGCAATTCAGCGCCTAACGCTGGCGTTGGGGCCGTAACGGAGCGGCGGTAGGTTGAGAGGTGAGCTTGGCGCTTTGCTGTGCTGCAGGAAAGCCTTTGGCACACACGGCATTTTCCGAGCGCAGCGTATCGCGACGGCACCCAGCCCAAGAGATCGCGTCGTCTCGCTTGCCCGGATCCTACTCAGGACATCCCTGGCCCCCGCGGAACCTTTTGAACCTCAAACAAGCCGAAGCAAAAAGTCTCTTTATTTTTAAAAGGGTGCTTCGTTCTGCGGGCTCGAGAAGCGACTGTTAATTCAGCGTTGAGGGTTTAATCCTGCTGCTTCGCAAAAAAAAAAAGGGTTCGGTGCGTGCGTACCCCAGCGGATCTACCAGGAGCAATATCGGTTGCGTTGGAATCAGTATTCGTTCTCCCTCCTTCCTCGGGGAGAAGTTAGTAGGTATTTGGAAGTAATTATTGCTTTTATTCAGTGCTAAAGCAATAATTTCAAGGGATACGTTAGAAAGCTAGCAATTTCCTGCCAGTGAGTGACAGATGTTTTGCCATACACGAGATGTGCTTTCAGGCTCTCCTACTAATTACCATGACACAAATTGGCGGTAGTTTTTCTTCCCAGGCTCCTGACTCTAATTTTGCCTTCTTTTCTGCTATTTTTTTTTTTTTTTTAAAGGTGGCGTCTCCGTGTTGTCGCCCTTCAGTAAAACTGATGTGGAATTTGGGTGTCAGAGGGTGGTTTCCTAACCTTTCCCTTCTCTATCCCTGCCCAGGTTCGTACCCCTCGCCTAAAGCCGGGGCCACGCTGGTGGTCTACAAGGACTTGCTTGTGCTTTTCGGTGGGTGGACGCGGCCGAGCCCTTACCCTCTGCACCAGCCAGAGAGGTTCTTCGATGAAATCCATACGTACTCCCCCTCCAAAAACTGGTAAGAGCACATCTGGAGTCCAAGCCCGGGCTTTGATCCTGTAAAAATGTGCCTGTAACGCAGCGGGAGGAATGCCGGAGGGCATCTCTCCGAGCCTGCCTGGGAAGCTGTGCACAGTCCTGGTTTCCTAGGTGTGTCTAATCCCGGTGTGTCTGTGATGCTCTTACTAAAACAACAAAAAAATATCCCAAAAAAAACACGGGAGCACACTGGAGACGTGGGCACGCTGCCGTCTGGCACCTCTTGGGTGGTGGTTGCAGCTCTTGACTTGTACCTAAAATACGCCAGACTCCCCAGGTGTTCCCATCCAGCCAGCTGGGAATTCTGGATGCGCATTTTTTTAAGCGCATGATCCGTTGGGCTGTGAGCAGTGAGGTCTTTTGGAGAAAAGGTGGAGATAAAGCCTTAACTCCTGGATGTCTTGCTTTTAGCAATAGTCCAAAGCTCAAAAGCTCCTGTGGCACTCCAAGGAAGAGCCACGATAAAGCAAGTATTTGCACCGTTTTAGTTAGCTCTTTGCCTTTAAAGCTCCCGGATTCCTACTAAAGCATCCAGCAGTGACCGCAGAGATGGCAGGAATTTTCCTTTCTCCTTTAAAACACTGTTCAGCTGGTTTTAGACCGGGCTTTCTCACTCGCGCTGGTGTGTGAGAAAGGAGCGAACGCTGTATCAAAGCGGCGATGGTTCCTGCTCCTCTTTCATTGAGAACTTTTCATCATCAAAAGTGTCAATTATCCAATGCACTTTTGGGCAGTGTCGTTAGAATGCTGTAATTAAACCGCGTTGGAAATGATTCAGGCCGAACTTAATTGAAAGGGGCGATATTTCCAACTTGGCCTTGTGACTTTGTCATGCTTCAAAAATGTTTAGCGCATTAGTATTTCTAATTAGTTTCATTATTATTTGGATCTTCGGAGGTTTCCCCTGAGGTTTTCCTCTGTGAAATGTTCTTGAGGACTTTGCCGGCCCCTGGGATTTTTTCGTTTTCCCATTCATTCAGCGCTTTCCTTTCCGACCCGATGGTGAATGGCTTTCTCTTCCCCCAGGTGGAACTGCATCGTCACCACCCATGGCCCCCCTCCCATGGCAGGACACTCCTCCTGTGTCATTGAAGACAAGATGATCGTCTTTGGGGGTTCGCTAGGATCTCGGCAGATGTAAGTCTGGGCTGAGGGTGTCTTGACGAGTGCTCCTGCAAGCAGGGAGTGCGTTGTGGTGGTCCCGGGGTAGCTCGTAGTGTTTCAGAAGGAAATCTCCGCAGGGTTTTGGAACCTGGGCTGCCGTAGCACAGCTTTTGCATCTCGTGGTGAATCCCTTGGAGGCTTCGGCCCGCCGAGAACCCAGTTCTGCCATAAAAACTCTGCCCTGAACCCGTGTTTCAAATGCCCAGAGGGCCTGGTTGCATTGTCAACGCTCGTTGTCTCGCCTTTGCAGGAGCAACGATGTCTGGGTGCTGGATCTCGAGCAGTGGGCTTGGTCCAAGCCCAACATCTCCGGGCCCAGCCCTCACCCGCGAGGTGGCCAGTCTCAGGTGAGCTCCCCCCGTCGCTAACTCGGCTCCCCGGCACCGACACCAGCTGCCAAAGATAAACCAGGCACGGCTTAATTCCCAGCTTCCAGGCAGCTCTCAACAGGTCGCCTGAAAGCTAGCGCCCAATTTCCAACTTATCTTCGCAGCCTTTGCCCGACGGGCCCTTGTTTTCTGGAGCCATCTGTTCTGTGAGGGCACGCTTTTAATCTCCCTAACGCTCCGGCAGGTACCGCGTCTTGGCCCGCGTGACTCAGAACTCTTTAACGAGCATCACTAGAAAACAAACCCGCTGTTTTCTCCCGGTGATCCTTCCCCGTGGCGTTTCAGATCAATGAAGCGTTATCACAAGTTGGGTTTGGCTCGGGGCCCTTTTGATTGCTCCGCTCCTGCTGATTCTGGGTTCCAGTGACTCGGGGTTGCACCCGCTCAAAGCACCACGGCTCTGGCAGCACCTGTTTTATTGCCTGCCTGGGGCAGGGAGCTTGTGGGTGTCACCCGGCTCCGTGCAGGTGTCTCCATTGCAGCTGGCATCCCTGCCTTCCCTTTATGGTGCTGGGGAAGACGGTCAGTGGTTCCCAGCATGCGGTTTGTCTCAGCAAGGCACTCAGAAGAGCGATCGGATGGATCGCGCTTGAAATTTCCTTTCTCTCCATCCACTGGAAGAGGAGACTAAGGGATTTAGCTCACCCACCACCAGCGTCTAACAAATATCGCTGCAAGCACGCGCCCTCCCAGACAATCCTTCCACCTTCTCCCTTCTTTGAAGAGGGGCGTCGAGTCCCTCGCTGTTTGGCTCAGCTTCAGGAAGGGGTAATTGCTCTCCTCCCTAAGAGGAACTGGTTTGCGAGCCGTTTGGGACGAGGCAGTGGGGTTGAACCCTGCGTCCTGCTTTGCCTCGGGCCCAGCAAAACCGGCTCCCCATCCCAACTCCGCTCCTCATCCCGGGGCGGACAAAATTTCAGCAAGCGTCTGCGCGGCGGAGAAGCCGTAACCTGGCTCTGCCTCCACTTGGAGGCCTTGCCGAAACTGCTCGCTGTCCTTCTTCGGGCTGAAACGCTCTTCTTTGTCCCCTCCAGATCGTAATAGACAACGAAACCATTTTAATCCTGGGTGGCTGCGGCGGTCCCAATGCAGTGAGTATCCTGGGGGGACCACGAGCATGAACCGCATCCAACTCGCTGGGTGCTGCGCTGGGGAGAGGGGGGACTCCGCACGTCACCCGGGTGGCCTTTTATCCTGCAAATCTGGGCACCCACGCAGTGGAGAATCCAGAGAAGCTGTCTAGCTGTTGCTAGAGCTGCTTTAGTTAATAAAAAAAGCACCCCGGGCGCTAGCTGAGCAGCTCGGGAGGTTAATTGAGCCTCGGAAGAATTAGCCCTGATCTTATATTGGGGTAGAAGGTGGAGATGAAGGGAATTGTCTGTGGCTGCAGTAGGGTGTAGTCACTCCGGAGCGGCCAGGTCCTGATCTGGGTCACCATTCCTCTGTCTGCAGCAGCAAAGCACCACTCCCAGCCCTGCTTGGGATAACCTCAGCGGTGAGCCAGGCTCCTAAATCTCCAACCGGGCTCCTAAATCCATTCGCACTTGTCTTCACAGCTCTTTAAAGACGCCTGGTTACTGCACATGCACGCGAATCCCTGGACGTGGCAGCCGCTCAAGGTGGAGAACGAAGACCACGGAGCGCCGGAGCTGTGGTGCCATCCTGCCTGCAGGGTACGGATGTGGTGGGATCTCTGCTCTCTCCTGTCCATCCGTTGAGCTTTATTGCCTGCCCGGAATGCTCCATATCCCTCTGTTTTTTCCCCCAATACAGCACAAAGGGTCATCCTGCCGTTCGTAACTTCTTATGTCCCCTTCTCCTCTTCCAGGTGGGACAGTGCGTGGTGGTCTTTAGCCAAGCTCCTAGTGGGAGAGCCCCGCTGAGCCCCAGCTTGAACTCTCGCCCCTCTCCCATCAGCGCCACGCCGCCCGCCCTGGTCCCCGAGACGCGGGAATACCGCTCTCAATCTCCCGTCAGGAACACGGACGAAGCTCCCTGCGTCAACGGCCGCTGGGGCACTTTGCGACCCAGAGCGCAGCGGCAAACCCCTTCGGGATCCCGGGAAGGCAGCCTCTCCCCGGCAAGAGGGGACAGTTCCCCTGTACTCAACGGTGGGAGTTTATCTCCTGGAGCCACGGCGGGCGGCGGTGCCTCCTTGGACAGCCCTGTGCAGGTCGTGTCTCCCAGCACACCTTCCGCGGCCGAAGGATACGACCTAAAAGTGGGGCTCGCCCTGGCGCCGCGACGAGGATCGCTGCCGGAGCAGAAAGACCTGCGGTTGGGATCCGTTGACTTGAGCTGGGAACAGAAACCGGCTTCTGTCATCTGCCAGATGGACGGTGTGGAGGGCAGGACGGCCGGCGTGAGGAACCCCCCCGAGCAAACCAACGGCATCCACACGCCGCCCCATGTCGCCAGCTCCCTCCCGGGCGCCGTCTCTCCTGGCGCGCTCCGGAGGAGCTTGGAAGCCGTCAAAGCCCTCTCTTCCAAAGGCTCCTCAGCTTCTGCGGCGCTGAGCCCTCCCCTGGCTTCTTCCCCAGGGTCTCCGGGTGCCGAGACGGGCTCGGCAGCGCGGCCGGGCTCTACCCAAGGCGACGGCCATTCCTTACCTCCCATCGCCCGCCGCCTGGGCCACCACCCTCCCCAATCCCTCAACGTTGGGAAGCCTTTGTACCAGAGCATGAACTGCAAACCCATGCAGATGTACGTGCTGGACATTAAAGACACCAAGGAAAAAGGACGAGTCAAATGGAAAGTGTTCAACAGCAGTTCGGTGGTGGGACCACCCGAAACCAGTTTACACACGGTGGTGCAAGGCAGAGGGGAGTTAATCATATTCGGTGGCCTCATGGACAAGAAACAAAACGTCAAATACTATCCCAAAACAAATGCCTTGTACTTTGTGCGAGCAAAAAGATAATGCGGCCCAAGCCCTTCGCTGCCGTCACCTTCTCCCCTCCTTTTCCGCGGCTCTTCCCTGTCCTTTCCGAGCCCTTACTGTGTTGCGCAGGCGTTCAAACTGTGAATTAGGGAGCAAGAAACCAATAAAAGTCCAAGTGAAACCTCCAGCGCTGCCCCGCCGGTTCCCAGTAAGACCCCGGTTAAGCGAATCGTGTTTACAAGTGGGGAAGGACCCCGCGTGGCGCCATCCGAGCCGAGGATTTGCGGGTGAGCCGGTAGGGAAATCCGCCATCCAGTATCCTCTTTTTATTTTCCAAGGGTTTGAGAGGCTTCCTATCTCTCCGAAACCCTTCCTGGGATGGGAGTAGAAGGGGTTTTATAGGAACAAACCAAACACCGGCAGGCGGCAGGCCGTTAGCTTGCGCGCACTGATTATTTCCGTGCTTGGCTCCGTAAGGAAAACGACAGCAATAACCCAGCAGGAATCTTCCAGCGCTGCAGACCTTTGCTTGACACAAACACGATGCCTTTTTGGGGTTTTTTTCTGCCTCTCACCCCTTTGGCCTGCCGCTCTCATTCCTGTCCTCCGTACGGGACCGTAAGAAGGAAGGACGGACGGGTTGTTTTTTTTTTTTGCGTCAAAATGCCAAAAATATTAAGAATTAGCCGGGTATTAGCATCCCCCCTTTCCCCGCCCTGTGCTGGATTGAGCTGGGTCAGGCTTCGGGATCAGCCCTCGGGATCAGCCCTGATCCCTCCTGATCAGCAAAAAATTGTACCGTTTACTCCAAAAATCCTGTTATTCCCCCAAAGCTGAGAAATTTCGCTGCCTGTTCCCTTCTGGACTTGGAAGGTTTCGTTTCACTCAACGTGTTCGAGGCTGAACCGGCACCTCGTAGCCTGGGAACAGGGAGGGGGGTTTTTTTCCGGCCAAAAAGGATGAATATTGGTAAATCTGAGGGCGTGAGCGGCCTCGATAGCGGTAACCGCACCTCATCTTCGCACGTGCCTCCTTCTGCAGAGATTCCGACAGATTCCAATCCGAAGGGATTGAACCTGCGCATCCTTCTGGGAAAATCTTTCCCCTCGAGATGAGGGCGAGGGGGAAAATAATGGGCACATTCTGCCAGGTTTTGGTTAACAACCTCCAGCACCCGAAAAAGTAGGGAACCTTCCCCAAACCGGCAGCGCCATGACGTGGCCCCTTTTCCCTTCAATTTTTCTTTTTTGGGGGGAGGCGGGTTTCCACTCCCCCTCTCCATCCCCACTGAGCTTTTTTGCCGGTCGGAGCCTTAAAATCGCATCCCAGCCGCGCGAGGATGGGGAAGGTTTTGCTTCGTCTGCGGCGTTTCCACCTCTGTAAATAAATCCCTCCTTAAATCCAGCCTCTCCCACTCCAATCCCAAACCTCACTGATTTATCCCAAGGGAAGGCAAAAAATGCAATTTTTACCCCCAAAACCTCAGGAGCACCCAAGGGGATTTAGGAAATGTTTTCTTCTCCACTCGAAGCTTCGCTGCGGCGAGGGCGGTCGGGGCTCCGGCAGCGATTCCCTCCTCCCTCTTTGCATGTTCCTGGTCATCCAACCCTCCAAAAAAAAAAAAAAAAAAAA
>VZSF01001729.1:0-54017 GCA_013398295.1 Chionis minor
CTATGATTCTACGATTCTATGTTCCGTATGAAGGTGAAGGGTGGGAACGCGAGTTAAGTTGAGGCCAAGGTGTGCTTGGAAATACGGCAGGAGACGTGCGCGCCACCCGTCACTTTCTTACACTTTGCCCAGTTTTTTACTTTCGTTGTGGAAGAAACTGCTTTTATCAGCTGCCAAACTGTCACGGAATCCCAAAATCCCCGGGTTGGAAGGGCCCTCTGGAGATCACCCGGTCCAACCCCTCTGCCGGAGCAGGGTCACCCAGAGCAGGTGGCACAGGATGGTGTCCCGGTGGGATTGGGAATGTCTCCAGAGTCAGAGACTCCACCACTTCTCCCGGCCGCCTCTTCCAGTGCTCCGCCACCCTCAAAGCAAGACTGTCCTTTTTATTATTCCAACTTTGTGTATGCAGTTGATGAATTTTCACACGTTGTCACAATTTTCAGGTAGGAAGTACCTACAACTTCCATGGGAAGACACTGAGGTATTTTCATCTTGGATTAAAAAAAAAAAAATCCAAACCCCACAAGTATGAATCGTACAGTAATTTTATTTTTTACATTCTTTATAAATAACGTGTAAGTTGGTTGATCTTTCAGTTTTACATGATGTTGTGAGGACAATATATTACACAGGAACAAAACAAGCTCAGTAGAAAAAAAAAATATACAATTGTTTTCATTTATACAGAAGTCATGTGTCACGAATTGACAGCATCTGACACCAAACAGGAGACTAAACTGGTAAATGATGGAAAACCCGTGAGACAGTGATGTCATTTGCTGAAAGTAAACAAAAGGATTTTACTCTTTATAGATCCAGACTGTCCCCTGCTCTACCTTACGTATAATCTGGCTAAAATCAAATATGTTACAATCCTTTTTTTTCCTTCCCCCCCCAATCAGAATTCAAAGAATTCTGTTTTCCTTGTATTTAAAGTACTAATTGGAGAATGTGCGACAATGTATACTTTTAAATCCTTCTAAATTGACACCCTTCAGCTGTGTGTATTCTGTACACATAAAATTTAACTTGCGGTCTTCGCTCTTCCAAAATTCCCAGCCCCGAGATACTTATGTGCCTTTATTTTCACAGTGATTTGTAAAGCAAGAGTTGAAAACATTTAAAACACTTGGTAATAAGTAGTTAGTATCTTAATTGGCAAGACATGTTGCATGAATGAGGCCTAGAAATTAAGTGACTTTTGACTGGTACAATACCATTAAATACTTTGGTATCTTTAAGATGTCTATACTGCATAGGAGACACATTCATGCACAAAAGACTGCTAATGCTTAATAACTTACATGTTTATATGCTTATTTTCAGTAGCCTGGACTCGGTAAAACCAGCTGCCCATCTTCTGAGCTGACACAATGAACAAATAAGCAACGTGAGGCTCGTTTGTAAGCAGCACTACCTTTCTGTGTTCCCTCTATTTGGGAAGGGATTGTCCTGAATTATCCTGGAGCAACAAAAACAGTACAGTACAGAAAGGCTCTAGAATATGGAATTACAAAAGGCACTTCTGAGAGTTAATTCACACAAGTATTCCAGTGAAATTGGAGTTTGGTCTAAAAAATATTTACCAAACGTTTTCCTCCTCCTCCTCTCTCCTGTGGCTAGGTTAGTTTTTTGAAGCTAAGTGAAAGAAAAGTAGAGCAAGGTAGAATAGGGTAAGAAAGGGAGAAGTCAAAGTCACTTTTCTCCATTTCTCCCTTCTATTCCAACATCCGGGCTCCCTTTTTGGTACTGTGCTCTAGAAATGTCTATATGTTTGGTTTATAAAAACCTAGTTACTACCAGGGGAGTGAAAGAATTAGTTAAATAGTCTAGCCTTTAAAATTGAATAATGTGACATTAATTCCACAACAGTTGAAGTGAAGTTCTCTTGCCCTCTGTTCAGCATTCAGACTTTGGTGACAGACTGAGCATTAAAAGTAAACCCAGGTGACGATGTGAAGTAGTATAAAATGTGCTAGCTAATGATATTTTCCCCAATACAGTTGTGATCACCAGAACCTCATTTACATTGTTTCCTGGAAATATTTGGAAGCTTTGCCAATTTCCATAGCACAGGCATAGATTTAGGGTGTACTGACTGGCCATATTGCTAACACTCAGCCCTGGTACCCGCACGCAGAGATTTATTATAACTAATACCACTTATTAAGAGAAACAAGATCTCACTACTTCAAATTTTTCAATAGCTCTGATCTATATCAATGCAATTTGTCAATTCGACACATTTCAAATTTGTGAAAAAACTTCTCGCAGCCTCTGAAAAAGGGGATATGTCAATCCCTGAATTTGAGATTAGAGAAATATCCAGTATAGGCATTTAGAATAGCATAGCAATGACATAATTTATGAGGACTTTGTGAAACTCCAACATGATGTTCTTACATGACTGTATTTCCATTATATTGCCTGCAAAAAGCAACGGAGGAGGAGGAGGAGGTCATACCCTGTATGTCTGGTTCNCCAACTTTGTGTATGCAGTTGATGAATTTTCACACGTTGTCACAATTTTCAGGTAGGAAGTACCTACAACTTCCATGGGAAGACACTGAGGTATTTTCATCTTGGATTAAAAAAAAAAAAATCCAAACCCCACAAGTATGAATCGTACAGTAATTTTATTTTTTACATTCTTTATAAATAACGTGTAAGTTGGTTGATCTTTCAGTTTTACATGATGTTGTGAGGACAATATATTACACAGGAACAAAACAAGCTCAGTAGAAAAAAAAAATATACAATTGTTTTCATTTATACAGAAGTCATGTGTCACGAATTGACAGCATCTGACACCAAACAGGAGACTAAACTGGTAAATGATGGAAAACCCGTGAGACAGTGATGTCATTTGCTGAAAGTAAACAAAAGGATTTTACTCTTTATAGATCCAGACTGTCCCCTGCTCTACCTTACGTATAATCTGGCTAAAATCAAATATGTTACAATCCTTTTTTTTCCTTCCCCCCCCAATCAGAATTCAAAGAATTCTGTTTTCCTTGTATTTAAAGTACTAATTGGAGAATGTGCGACAATGTATACTTTTAAATCCTTCTAAATTGACACCCTTCAGCTGTGTGTATTCTGTACACATAAAATTTAACTTGCGGTCTTCGCTCTTCCAAAATTCCCAGCCCCGAGATACTTATGTGCCTTTATTTTCACAGTGATTTGTAAAGCAAGAGTTGAAAACATTTAAAACACTTGGTAATAAGTAGTTAGTATCTTAATTGGCAAGACATGTTGCATGAATGAGGCCTAGAAATTAAGTGACTTTTGACTGGTACAATACCATTAAATACTTTGGTATCTTTAAGATGTCTATACTGCATAGGAGACACATTCATGCACAAAAGACTGCTAATGCTTAATAACTTACATGTTTATATGCTTATTTTCAGTAGCCTGGACTCGGTAAAACCAGCTGCCCATCTTCTGAGCTGACACAATGAACAAATAAGCAACGTGAGGCTCGTTTGTAAGCAGCACTACCTTTCTGTGTTCCCTCTATTTGGGAAGGGATTGTCCTGAATTATCCTGGAGCAACAAAAACAGTACAGTACAGAAAGGCTCTAGAATATGGAATTACAAAAGGCACTTCTGAGAGTTAATTCACACAAGTATTCCAGTGAAATTGGAGTTTGGTCTAAAAAATATTTACCAAACGTTTTCCTCCTCCTCCTCTCTCCTGTGGCTAGGTTAGTTTTTTGAAGCTAAGTGAAAGAAAAGTAGAGCAAGGTAGAATAGGGTAAGAAAGGGAGAAGTCAAAGTCACTTTTCTCCATTTCTCCCTTCTATTCCAACATCCGGGCTCCCTTTTTGGTACTGTGCTCTAGAAATGTCTATATGTTTGGTTTATAAAAACCTAGTTACTACCAGGGGAGTGAAAGAATTAGTTAAATAGTCTAGCCTTTAAAATTGAATAATGTGACATTAATTCCACAACAGTTGAAGTGAAGTTCTCTTGCCCTCTGTTCAGCATTCAGACTTTGGTGACAGACTGAGCATTAAAAGTAAACCCAGGTGACGATGTGAAGTAGTATAAAATGTGCTAGCTAATGATATTTTCCCCAATACAGTTGTGATCACCAGAACCTCATTTACATTGTTTCCTGGAAATATTTGGAAGCTTTGCCAATTTCCATAGCACAGGCATAGATTTAGGGTGTACTGACTGGCCATATTGCTAACACTCAGCCCTGGTACCCGCACGCAGAGATTTATTATAACTAATACCACTTATTAAGAGAAACAAGATCTCACTACTTCAAATTTTTCAATAGCTCTGATCTATATCAATGCAATTTGTCAATTCGACACATTTCAAATTTGTGAAAAAACTTCTCGCAGCCTCTGAAAAAGGGGATATGTCAATCCCTGAATTTGAGATTAGAGAAATATCCAGTATAGGCATTTAGAATAGCATAGCAATGACATAATTTATGAGGACTTTGTGAAACTCCAACATGATGTTCTTACATGACTGTATTTCCATTATATTGCCTGCAAAAAGCAACGGAGGAGGAGGAGGAGGTCATACCCTGTATGTCTGGTTCAGGCCCTCAACCCTCCGAAACTGATAAGTAACCACGTGGTCACAGATAACATCCCCTACAGCCACATGCTAATCGGTACCAAGTGAAAGCCATTTTCCATGGGTTGCTCCACAGCTTGTAGGCAGTATCATCCCAGTTTCTGGGTGACTTTTGGCTCGTTACAAACGCTGTCAGAATTGTCACCTTGCTAGCGATCTCCGAGACGAAACATCTCGCCCTCTTCCTCTGCATGCTCGCTCTGTGCATATTTAAAGAGGTCCAGTTTCAAGTATTGCCAGTGTGGCCCCTTTCACCAGTTTTATTTACATTGTTTAAGTGCGTCTTACTGGTCGGATGGAGGCAAGGCATTTAGACTTTTTGCAGCAATAGGTTATATACAAGCATTTGAGCACGCGAGCTCTTACTCCGCTACTTCTGTGTCCGACCCGTCTCAGCCTTGAAGGTGTTCCCAGCAAACTTGCATTTCCCTAGCCTCCATGCCAGATGAAATAGGAGGTATTATCTGTCACTACAAACCTTGATGCTCTTTGACCTTCATGACTGCAGCACTTCTGCATGTCCGTCGAGGAGGCGTAAGGTAATACATCATCCAAATACCATTTGGTTTATCCTGCTTTTCCTAATGTGTATTTATCTTCAACTATTGACATTAATATCCACATCTCTAATGTCGAAGGACACTAGTTTAGGCTGTTATTCCCTGAGTTCTTCATATTTACATTGAATATGCTTTTTCACAATTAATTGCAAACTTAGATTCTGTACTAGGACCTACGACAAAAGACAGGCCTTTTCAAATTACCGAGTTGAGCGATAATTTCCTTTTGAAATCTGAAATTTTTGAAATGACCACTTCATAAGGTTCGTTTTGAACGCTGTGTTTACGGCAAAGGTCTGTGTCTGTGAGGCCCAGTGACAGGATTTGACTGAAGAAATCATTCAAGTCCCCCTCTTCATTCTTCTGCCAGTTGTTTAATAAACATACCCCACTGCCTTACTGAATTTACAAGCTATATAAACAAAACGCACATCTTCACTTCTGTTTAGTGATGCTTCCTTTGTTTAGCATAACTCATTTCCACAAACAAAAAAATTAAGGCCTCTACAATTTTTAAGTTCTCTGGCAGCACAGCTTAAAAAAAAAAAAAAAAAGTAGTAGTCTTTATTTGCCAGCTGGGAAGTTTCTTCAGATGCAGTATTGTTACACTTAGTTGGAGGCAGTAGAAAAAGTTTTAAGAAAACTTTTTTCTGAGCTCTGCAGAGAAACAGCCGTGAAGAATAACCCAGAAGCCTAATGCATAACGTGAAGCATATTGCTTTACAGAAACCAGAATCAGATTGCAGGGCACGGACCCTATCAGGAAAGTCTGCCTTTCAACAGCAATTACACCGACAGCATTGAAGACTGACCTATCACTATTACTAGGTTTGCACCTTGAAGTATCCGAGAAAGCAAAGAATAGTTTAAATTTGAATTCAGTGTCATAATTTTGCATTAGACCTTGGCTTCAATCTTGATAGGAATAATCGACTCAGTACAGTAAATTCAGAATTCGTATTTTAAATTAAAACCAAAGTATCAAAATAAGTTAACCTAGAAAAACGTGTCTCTTTTTACATAGTGAAGATTACTTTTAGGCAAAACTTAGCAAAAAAACCCTCCAGTTTGGGAATAAAGAAAAGTTCTCTTTTGGCAGTGTCCAGTTTGGGATTTAGCTTTGTCCTCTCCTTGGAGGAATCTGTTAACTAAAATTAATCAATAAAAAAAAAAAGGCAACACAGTGAAAAGCTGAAATAGTAACATTTCAGTAAAGTGCATGGGACTGTGGCAGACTTAATGGCTTTGCTATGACCTTATCTCAGATGCTGAACTAAACGATGGGGTTGCCAGATTCTTTACTATTCTATTAAGATTAGCAATTTTTTCTTCTAGTAAGTAGTTTTTCCTTTCAGCAGTTTTCTGACGCTGTTCTGTCATCTCCAAAGCCTTCAGCAGTTGTGCATTCTCGACATAGAGATCCTTGACCATTGCATCTGCTTTAGTGTTCTTGGAAAGCTGAATTGTGAACAGAATATAATTACTCAGCAAATTAAAAGCAAAATAAATAAATAAATAAAATTAAAAGTAAGAACAGTGCTGGGAAATTAGGTGAATGTGTTTATTGTAATTAAAATATCAAAGGAAGACAACCCACCCATTCATCTTATTTTCCTTTGTTAAAAACCTATACGTTTGTGGAGTCTTTATAGATACTATGAAGACTTTATAAGTGTGTAATTACTATGAAGACTTTTTAAGTATGTAATTACTATGAAGACTTTGTAAGGAGATCAGGTAGATGAGACAGGGCTTCAAATGAATCTTGTCAGGTAAGTACTGCTTTACGGCATTTGTCATCTAAGCATAAGTCTAGTTCACAAGAGGATCCACCAGCCCAGCGATCCCACAGAGGTCCTTCCTCCAAGGTTTGGACCATCAGCTCCTCCTATGAAATTGGGGAAAGCAGCCTCCACACGCTTTTGGGAACAGCCCTTTGGCAGGAAACCTCCATATCATGAGAGAGGAGACTCTACCTCAATAGAAAACAGATTCTGTTCCCGTGTCACTCCTATCTACGTGTTCCAAAGCCACCTTTTTTCTACACTATTGACAACTTCTGAAGAAGGCAGAGCAGGGCAAGTACAAAAACCCCCAAACCATGTCAAGCAAAGGGTGTGTTGGGGCAGGGGTCATTGAGAAATCGGTAATTGTACAGTATTTCTGTCTGTACTCTTATTACAGGAATTGTACAGTAATTCTGTCTGTACTCTACAGGAAATTCTTTTTCCTCCTTTTCTAAGGAACTTCTCCAGTTAGGATACTTGGCCAGAATTAGATGTTTGTTTCCAGGCTTTAAGTGCATCAGCATACCAAACAAGCACAGCATTTAGGATAGTAATGAGTGGTGGATTCAGTCCCCAATTTGGAGTTTTAGGAAGTTTTGGGCAAATATGCTGCACCTTCGCTCAGAAGCACTGGAAGAAAAAGGAGCTCACCTTTAACTTCATTCTAAGCAAGAACGGCTCGGCAGCTTTTGCCCACTTCATTGTTTACAGAAGTAACGGGGATGATTTAAGAGAGTAAGAATGCTTACTTGTTCTTTCAGCTGATTTACTTTATCTTGGAGAAGCCTCTTCACAAGTCTTAGTTTCTGTTCAACATCCATCATGCGTTCTTCCATCATTTTTAGAAGCTGCTCGTGACCCCCCTGGAAAGCAACATTTATGTGAGAATCGGTTAACAAAAATCAGTTCACATTCACCGGTCTCCTCTTTTTTTTTCAGTTTATGCTTAAGAAAATAGCCAGCACTCCTCATCTGAGACTATTTTAAAGAGTTGTCTAAATTAATAAACCATTCATGGAAGCAAAATGTTGTGGCAACACTTAAAGGAGACTCACAGCATTGAACTAGTTTTCCAAGTCTAAGTTACACTTGAGATTACCAGATCTCAGAAAAATTGATAGGAAATTCTAAGTTCTATCTCCACTGTGAAAGTCAGATCTGAATAGTTCCCTTTTCTTGTTCTTAGATGCTGCCATATTTCTGTTGAATGCAGGAAATAAAAAACCAATCAAAACCCAATCTCGATTTTAGAAAAAAGTTAAGATCAAGTCATAAGGGCGTGTTAGACAGTATAACTCTTCCACACTGAAGACCCCCTTGAACTTGAGTCATATCCTAAAAAAGTAGGATGCTGTTACCCCAAACTTGATTTTTTACATTTCATTTTTCAGATTAGTTGTTGGTAACTAATGTTTCCAAATAGTAACTCTTAAATGCTGCTGCTCTTTTTCTTCAGTGAGATAACAGACAGTCTAACTGAAAGCATAGTAACTCATGACAGTACCTGTTACACCAATGGCTGAGAGAAAATTTCCCAAATAAATTAGAAACACCAAGAACTACAAGAAAGCCTGTTTGCATTTGGGAGCTTTAGACTGACTGCAGGAAAAGGGATTCTTTGTTTGTTTTAATGCTTGTTACTCTAATTCTAGGAAGTGATCTGAGAAGATTAACTTTGAGAAAACACTAACCTTCTCCCCAAAACAGAATACCTTCAAAACCAAAGTACCTTCACACATGTGGGGAAGGATAAATGAAAAAACTGAGGGAGGAATGTTTCAGGGAGGTAGTTGCTCAACTAAACTGCTATAAAAAGATCCCCTTAGAGGACTGACTGAAGTCCACTCAATATTTTATTTGTTATAACACCAGAAATTCCTTAAGTCTATGTATGGGGTTAAAGGATCACTTAGCTGGTAAAAAAAAAAAAAAAAGGAAAAAAGTGACATTAGAGTCATATAGAAAGCAGTTCAACAGTGTTGCTGGACTGGATATTTTTTCCAGATTAAAAAAGTACTACTAAGCAGAACTTGCAAGGAATTTTCTAGCCAAGTTATCTTGAGCCGTCTTTTGTAATTTGATTGGAATTCAAAAAACATGGCTGACACACTCTATATTGGTTGCAGGAGCCTTGAGGGAGTAGTCAAGTGGAAACTAAAAATTACAGTGGTCTCAATACCTGTGGATCCTGTTTCTTGGCTTAAAGTTGATTTGAGAATGTTCTAACTTCAAATGATTTCATGTTTAGTGGGAGAAGGCAGCTCAGGCATTAGCTTTAAGGTCACTAGAAAGATATAAGCCAAAATACCTTTGAAAGCAAACAGCTGAGATCCTTCACGGCTCCCAACCAGAAAAATCATAGGCCTTCGGGAGGTGTTTTGCTGACCTCTCATAGTATTAAAAATCTAGTTTAATCTAGTAATTTGAGACAAAAGAAAAACTACTAAGGGATGTTATCCAAGAAACGAGTGTGTTAATAGTTTTCCCTTTTCCGGTGCTGCTTTTACTTTATGGTCACAGCAATAGAATGTGCCCATCTACTACGCAAATTCTTTTCTTAAATGTGCAGCTACATCTACTAAAGAGCAGCTGAGTATCATAGAATCATGGAATCACTTGGGTTGGAAGAGACCTTCAAGATCACTGAGTCCAGCCATAACCTACACTACCAAAACCACCACTAACCCATGTCCCTCAGCACCACGTCTGCCCGGCTTTTAAATACCTCCAGAGACGGCGATTCCACCACCTCCCTGGGCAGCCTGTTCCAATGCCTGAGAACCCTTTCCGTAAAGAAGTTTTTCCTAATATCCAGCCTAAACCTCCCCTGGCACAACTTGAGGCCATTTCCTGTACTTAAGTACATCCTCTATTACACATCTTTCCCAGAAGTCCTGCTATGACAATCCTCAGTATCAACGACAAATATTTTGCCTAAAATTTATTAATTTTTGCTCGTAAAGCTGAAACTATTGATACTATGAACACAAGAGACATTATGTTTAAAAAAAATTTTATTTTTCATTTACATCAAAAATGTCATCTTTCCCTGTTAAAAAGTTTATACATCTCATACAAAAATGCAGTATAAATACCCCAGATTTTCTTTGAATCTCATATAAAATTAGTACCATTTGAGAAAAATAGTCTCTTTCCACGTTGAACAACTCCACGTTTTAAATAACATAAATAAAAAGTATTTGTAACAAATTAAAAAAGACAGCTTATAAACTTGCACAAAATAGCTTCTAGACAAATAAATAAGAAATAACACTGCGGAGACTTTTTTTTTTTTGTTTTGAGAAAAAGCACAAAATAATTTGGATCCTCAAGTTTCTCAGCTTATGCCAGTTCGTGTGTTTGTGTGTGTTTATCATGGTAAGGAATGAGATCGTAAGCAGCCAAGCTGTCAGAGGTGCCCGATCCTCCGGTAGGAATCTGCATGCACTGCTCGCTGCTCCGGTAGCAAGGCCTAGAGAAAGAAGGCAAGTGGGATACTTCACCCTGATATCCAGATTTTCTTTTAAATACGTACGTAAAACTTAAAGTAAACCACCAATACAAGCGAAGCAAGCAACGCAAGACAAACAAAAACACACACAAAAGAAAACATGCAGAGTATCACATATTATATTCCTCTAAATACTAGTATTAGCACTACACATATGCAATCGAGGAGATATTCGGGATGCATTTTCTAGATGTAAGGACTCTTCAGATGGCTCATCCACCTTTTTGGGGGATTTAAAGAGATCAGTGGCTGTGATTAACTACCATTAGAAAAGCAGTTAAGTTTCTTAGAGGAAGTTATCTGCCACTATATATATATACATATAAAATCTTACAAATTGCTGAATAGCATTTGTGAAAAATGCAGTCCAACTGACCTCCTTTGAAAGAACTTATTTGCATTTCTATTTTAAACCTAGTTGTGTTTTCCTGAGACGGGTGAACAAGCTGTTGGTCAGAGGTGATTTGAATTTTCAAATAAAGAGCAGAAGAATGGAGAAGTTGAGCAACTTTAAGTATTCTGAACAAAAAATATTGGTTAGCAGAGGTTCTAAGTGAACTTCGGGAAAGACTGGGTCATTAACAGGCTCCCAAATCTAATTATTGAGCAAGGAATATGAGAACAAGTGCAGCAGGTAAGAATCACAGCACTAGCCACGCCAGAAACAGTCACTCGGAATTCAGAAGAGTCCAGACAGGTTAACACAGTAGAAAAGGGCTCAGGAGTTTTAATTTAGTGAAAATTGAATGTATGATAGTAGCCTTTGGAGGACAATAGCTCAAGACCGACTGTAAAATGAATGAGAACACAGAGCACCATAGCAATGATCAAAAAGCAATGGAAATTACAAAGCACGATGAACACCAAAAAAAAAAATTTCCAAAAATTAGGGGATAACTTTGGATACCTTATGACACAGAAGGGCTCAGGATCTAAGAAAGCTGCAAAATGCAAAGCAGCAGCAGCAAAACTAGGTGATTAAATTTACACAGAAAGCATGGAGATAACCTGACGTTGTACTCACTGGTGAAAAGATGATGAAGAGGGACTAGGATGCAATTTTTCAAGATGCTAAGGGGACATTAAAATGGACAAAAGCTCAACTAAATGTTAACACCAGAAGTCAGGATGGTGAAGAAAAATCAACAGTGATAATTAAAGCAAGATGTGCTTACAGAAATGTCCAAGTCGAGACAAACTAAACCAAATTTGTTTAGAGTTGTAGAACATGTGCATTTAATAATGATTTTAGAAAGTTATCTAGTAAAGGCCATGAAAAAAGCTGTAGGAGAGGTTATAAATCAGGATATTCATTGACTTTAAGCAAAAAAAAAACAACCAACAACCAACACCAACAAACCAACAATAGAAAAAACTAAAAGGGTTAAGTGCATTAGTGCATTGACGGAAAATATTTGCAAAGCTTCTCTGAAAGTCTTTTTAAATTCATGAAGCCTTCTAGAATAAAAGCTTTTACAGGAACCGTAGAAGTGATTTATCTGTAGAACTACAAGTTCCAGGATGTGACTAGTTTGCAAATTGTTTCTCAGGCTTTCAAAGGCAAAATTACAAAGTCATCACTCTTAATGCAATAATACAGAGCACATTCACTTGTAGACGCTACTGCTGTAATATGGCTTTTATTGATTTCAGAATTAAGCTGCACGCTCTACTTTCCATTTTTTGTGACCAAGTACATTAGCCTGTGGTAATGCACTTTTATCAGGACTCAGTTGTAAGGGAGGGCGCCTTCCAATTGATTTATTTTTACTTACCCTATATTATTTGCCATTAAGTTCCTTTTTTGGGGGGGAACCTTTAGATTTTATGCCTTACTTAAAAAAGAATTCTTACTTCAAGTTTTGGAAACTTTAGAAACTGTTACTGCGTGTACTCTCTCTCCATAATACCTTTTTTGCCCCTATTAACACATTCAGCGATTTTTGAGCTTCAAAGTCTTGGTCTTATTATTTTAAAGTGTAATTGCAATCTGAGTTTAAAATGTAATTTTTTTTTTTTTCTTTCTGATAACAGATTACTAAAGGTGTTAGTATTTTATCTAATTTTTTTAGAGCTTTATCTTTCCTCATAAGATAAAGTTGTATCATTATTTTAAGACCTATGGCCTAAGCCGAAGCTGGAGAGATTCGGTTACTTTTTGAAGAGAGTCATGTGGCAAGCCTAGTCCCCACGCTTCATTATATATGGGAGATGCAAACTTTTCTACCTGTTGCCTATAATTCAGTTTTACATGTTAAAAACCCAAAACACTAAGCATGACTCTGCCCGTATGCGCAGCAGATGGAATCTTCCTTGGAATTAGATTGTTTTTCCTTAGAAACGTTGAAGTTTCTGTATAATGGTAACAGTGTTCTCCAAACAATGGCTCGTCTTATGGCCAAGTAACGAAGATAGGCTGACCTCATAAAAAGGACTAATTTGTTTGTATTCAGCTCTACTACAGCTGACAGAATTCCATGTGAGAGCAACAGCCCAAACTGGTATTTTGTGTGTGATGGGTATGTGCTTGTGCAATATGTGGTGGTGTGTATTTATTTATTTTTTTTAAAAAAAGCAACGGTTCCAGACATGGATATTGGGCAAAGAAAACAGCATAAAATCTGTAGACACTTACTGCACATTGATCAGAAGGAGAAAAGCCAGTTGAATGTGGGTAGGAATGGGTTCTTTTATTTCAAGACGATTAAGAGGACCTCAGGATTAAGCTGTGGCTCAAGCTAAATATGCTAAATAACGAAAGTTTGTTTTGTACGTATCTTTGATGGAATTAATTTTAATTTTTGAACTGGCATAAACAGAGAACGGATCTCATCAGAATCGAAACGAGAAACTAACCAGCTATCCTTTTTAAAGCTGTAACCTGCGGAGTAAGGAGAGCTTTACCTGTTGCATGTTTGTTTCAGAGGGTCTGCTTTCAAGTTCTTCCTGAAGACGTTGACTCCTCCTCTCTGCTTGTAGTAGCTGGTGTTGGAGCTGCAGGAACTGTTCCTTGGGCACCATGGCACAGCCTTGCTGCTGGAGCTCCCGGGAGTGCGGGGACTGGCTAAGCATCACGCTGGCGCTGGAGTGGAGCATCTGAAGGGTAAAGCAGGTCAGCCATCAGGAGAAAGCAGCGCTGCCGGTCACGCAGAGTATCTTTTAGTGGGGCACTAGACGTCAGGCTACTCTTGAGCCACCTCTTGTGCGCAAGAGAAACAAGCCTGAACTCGGTAACAGACGCTAAATAGGCAACATTTCTCTTTGCCGTGAAAAAAAGCTGCCTCTTTACGTGCGGTTCTGCAGTCTACAGGAATCGGAGCTTTGATTGATGAGTTCATACCTGAACTAAATTCACAGGATTTCTGATGAAATCCTGTCAAAGTTAAACGGGCCTGTCGCGAGCTTTAAATTAATAGTCCTTTTTAATTTCAGCCTTGATCTCAGCAGCTCTTCTTAAAATATTACCCACTTACAAATAAAAGCACTAGCACGAGGCAGGCTGAAGAAGTTGTCTGCCAGTGCTGAGTATTTCTAGTCTTTAATCTGGGATGGACAGATAACATTCTCAAAAGCAAAACAAAATTTCCATGTAATGTACGATGACTTAAGTGCTTTGATGGCAGCTGCTATATTACATTCAGGATTCAGTATTTAGAATCCCATATATTTTTCCTTACATTCGCTACTAACCGTAGAAATTTTAAAACATTTTGTAATTTTCTTTTTTGAGACGTGCCACAAGCAGAGTTTGATAGCAAGTCTGGAGACCTCCTGAGCGTCAGTGCTGCTTAAGCAAAAGTGTGCTCAGGGGGGCCCTTGAGATATGGACGTGGGTAGTAATCTGAAGTAGTTTAAGTCCAAATTTAAGTCTTGTTTTCACCGAAAAAAGGTTACCAAATGCATCAGCAAATCTGCGTAATGTAAGGGTAATATATACCAACAAAGAGTCCATGCATACTGGTTGTCCTTTGTGAAGTTATACCACCAGAGGAGTATTTTAGTTGGTAAAACTAGGTGTCTCCTGTGGGACAAAAGGATCACATAGTCCTTGCTACAGCAAAAAAAGCACCTCAGAACTTGTCCCAAGTGGTTTAGTTTCCCCACATTGTTTAATTAAATGCTGCTCCCAAGCAATGCTATGACAGTTACTGGATGAAGGTGGCTATTAAAGAGGCATTTCTGGCATTACCCTACTACGGCAGCGTTGCAGCCATGAAAGCCCAAGTTAGATAGACTGGCCCAGCATTAGATGAACTTTCGGACAATATTAAGAGCTAAGATTGTTTCATGTGACTATTTACCTTTTTCTAGACTAAAGTAAAATCCAGATAAGACTATCTCACAGTTGTAATAGTTTATATTACTGAAAAAAAAGGCCAGAACTGTACAGTGAAAACACCTGATGTTTCAAGACAAGCAGATTTGCAGCTTGAATTTGCTTAAGATTAATATTTTCTTCCCAGAAAGTTCAACTGACCACATCATAAAATTCGCACCTGTTATGTCAAAACCATTACTCTGTTCCCTTAGGAAAAGACATACAGAATTATGTTAGTGGTTTTAATTTTTGTTTCACGAGTGGTAGAATTAAGGCCTCAATTCACAATCATATTTGAGTTACTGAGTTCATCTATATTGTAAACAACTATAAGCATTTTTCATAATGGTGCAGCTCTTCTGGGCATGTTACCATCTGTACATCTCTGCTGGCCCAGGTAAACAGAAAATAGGTTTATAAGGATTTTAAAATAAAGCTATTCAGGTTTTTTTTTTTTTAAGCTATCGGGAGTTTCTCTTGAATCAACTTGTCAGCAAAGCAGCTATTCTTTTACCAACAATATAAAATGTGAAAATAATGAGCTTTTGACGGAATTTGTTTAGAATTTCCTGTAATGTTGTGAAGCACACAGGTATCTACTGAAAGAGCTGAAGAAACAGTCAGTGTTAATGGCATCTTAAAAATATACACCAACTGCACGGCTAATGAAAACAATATAGTTTCGCTGTATTCATCTGTGGAAGAAAGTGGAACTATAATGAACTTGCTAAACTATTAGGGACGACACCGAATGAGATCACGTATCAGTTAATATTAAGGCAACTTTTGACAGTCTAGTGAAAAAGCATGCAGATATCAGCGGTAAATGTGAAAACAACTTCAAGCCTCACAGTCAATGGGTTAGAAGGAAGGGGTTGAGCCACTTTTCATTTTTTTTTTTCCATGACCAGTTTAATTGTTTTGAACGCAATTGATTATTTTTCTCCATTTTCACGGCAATGCCTTAGAAGCATGCGACTTCTCAGCCTCCAGAATCAAATTGCGTGATACACTAACCACAAAGAGTTAGCGCAGCCCTCAAAGTAAAAATTTTACGTTAGAATGAATAGTGGCTTCTTTGCTTAAAAGATGCGTGGAATAATTAAAAAAAAAAAATCTGTAAAAGAAATGTTTTCTCCATGCTATGGTAGTACATTGAAAATGATTGCTCTACCTTCGCACACTATTTCAGAAAGAGAACTGCACCCTTCTCTGCTAGTTCCAACCACTGAGTTCTAGACAGGTTAGCCACGAACAAAAGGAAAACAGGCACAAAAGAGAGAGTTAGAAGTCATAAAGTGCTAAGTGAATGTTATACACACCTGCTGGGAAAATGTTATCAAGAGTAACAAGAGTCCTGCATGTTTGAAATACAAAGTTTAGGAGAAAACGCAATTCCATGCTTCGTGTTTATAACTAAAGGGTTTAACAGTGTTTGGAATTTTTCCAAAGCTTCATTAAGACTACATAAATCAAAGCGCAGGGCATAAAACCCAGCCTTTTCAGCAGCTTGTCAAAATCTCATCTTTTCTAATCAAGTTTTTACAATTTAACAGGTAGTTACATAGTATATTCAGCATGACACGTTTCCCATTTGCTGAAAAACATGAAGTCTTTTAATAAACACTGTTGTAAAAGCCTCATCAAGAAGATGCTTTGATTTATGGAACAAGTCGAAATTGTGGCGGTTGGTTTGGGTTTGTTTTTTTTTTAAATATATTATGTTTTAAACTCAAATTCAGGACACCAGTTTTAGGCAAGACTGCTGAGAGACAACTCAGATGTCCAGTCTGCCCTTAAGGGATACACTGACTTAACATAGTTAAGCCTGCCCGTTCCTGTTAGGAAGGACACCTGAGAATGATACAGTTTTCATGACATCCAGCATGATCCGTCTCCAGCAGTACTGAACAAACATCCACATTTACAGCAGGCTTGGGAAGAATCTCAAGTGAAGTTTTCACTCCTGCCTTTACATTAACAGCAAGTTATGTAAATTGTTAATCTGTCGTGATCTAGGTAAGATAGCAAGGCTTAAATTCAGCAAATTATACCCAGAGTAAATAAGAACAGGTTTCTACATTAAGAGCATCATTAGGCAAATATTAGTTAGGAAACTTGAGGTTACATGTTTTAGGAAGGAAAAGGAAAGTGTTAGCCTTGCCTCAAGCACAGAAACTAATTTCTTCACTATTTGATTTTATATCTGAAGCCTTACAATAAGCCACAACATGCTTCAGAGGAACATATTTGTCACACTAACATCTCCATCATGAAAGATGAGATTGGGCATTAGGGGAGATTAATTCTTCTAGCTTCAATCAGTTTCCTCTGTTCTTACGTGTCTAGAAGTTGTTTTTAAATAAATTCCTAGATTCAGGGAGATAGCGATAAAGCCCCATGCTATTTAGTACAGTCAACACTTATTGAAAAGTACCTCCATTAACTGATCATCCAGTTTGACTTGCTTTTTTCTTAGCCCTTCATTTTCTGAGCTGGTTTCCAGTTCACGTTCAAGAGAATTCATCTGACTGATCTATCAAAGACAAGAAGTTCCCTTAGAAAGGTAGTAGTTTGTTATTTTATCTGGGTTTTGGGGTTCCCCCCCCAACATGCAAGTCATTAATCATTGCACATCAAGACAATTCAAGATTAAAAGATGTAAGTATTTGGACGAGCGTAATGCTTTGCTAAAAGTGATGTCTAAGACAATGTTGTACAGCATCTTTGATCCAAGTTTCAAAGAACACGCAGGGTTTAATCCAAAAGCGGAAATGTTGGCATATGAGCGCTGTGTATCGCGGAGCACTTGAGCGGGCTGCGTTTTGCTTATGGTTCCCATATTCTACCACCAAATTGTTCGTAGTGACTGGAATTCCTGCAGCACATTGGCATAGACTTCCACCCTGCGTGCTCTGCAGAAGCACGGAAATCAGTCAGCTCCTTGGGACAGGGATTTGTAAGAGACGGAGAGTGCCAAGCTCCAAGGAAAAGAAGTAAATTACAGCAAACCACATCAGCCCTTAGAGACTGTGAGTACTGCATTGAGTCATGCATTTACCAGCTAAAACTAACCTTCCTGTTTGCAGATGACAACTCCTTCTGCAGCTGTTCACACTCTCTCTTCAAGCTTAATTTCTCTTGCTCTATGGCTTTGACGATACCTGACTGGCTTTGATGCTTTTGGTGCTTTAGGGAAAGGATGGTAGATTCCAGCTGTCTGATCTGAAGGGATCAGAGATGAACAAATGTGGAAAAACATTCCAGACCAGTCAAAAAAGAAAAATCAAATTGCACCCACTTCATCTAAAATACTGAACACCAATCAATTTTGGACTCATAGCAGATTCTGGTGTATTTTTTTGACATTTTAGCTTTGAGCAACAAAAGGGCTTTCCCTTCCTTTTTCCCCATCATCTGCCTAGTACTGTGAGCCAAGAAACTGGACGTGAAAAATGCTCGGTATATTAAGAAGCTTTTCAAAAAAGAAAAAAAGTTTGAAGGGTGTTAACTGAAAGTCACACCAGAACCTTAGACAAGTTATCAGGATTTTCTTTTTTTTTTTAAAAAAAAAAGAGCTGTTTGAAGCATCGTAAGAGTGTGCAGATCCTTTACATCTGCAGATATAAAGGAAAACTACTCCATTAAGCGTTCTTTCTGCAAATGTTTCTGTTCAAAATTAACGGGCACCATCCCTCTCCTGCATTACCCGCTGCCAAACACAGATCTGGAGGTGGTGCATGGCAGGTGGGGACTGCCCACGATCTGTCAGCTCGCTCAGGTTACCTTCTCCCTGGAGTGCGTCAGGTCCGTTTTAGCGCTCTGGACTTCTCTCTGCAGCCTCTCGTTCTCCTGCCTGAGCAGCTGCTGCTCCTGCTTCATCAGCTGGTCCAGTTCATCCCAGTGCAGTTGCCTCTGTTGGTCCTGCAGCCCTGAGGAAGGCACAGCCAGTTCTAGAACCCGATTCTTAAGACAGACAGAAGTGCAGGGTTAGGCCTTAAACAAAGAAGCAGACATTTTCTCTATTCAGGTGGGTTTTATGTAGGCTTTCAGTAACTGCAGACTCTAAAGTCGCAGGATTCCCATCTTCCTCCCAGCCTATATACTGCTTCCCATTAAGAAACCCAACATGCTAATCACAGTGCAAACCCAAAGTGCTTCCCTTTGCTGGAATCATAGATAATAGCTGTGCGCCAGAACGGTTGAGATGAGTGCACAGAGTTCAACACCACAAAAAAAAAAGCAATTTGTGCACCATTTCACAGCCTCATCAAGCAAATAGAACTCAGCATTATATATTATTCAGTAATAGCTGTAATTTAGTTCCTGTTGTACAATTCTGAAACAGCCTCTTTTCCATGCGGACACTAAATATTCCTTAATTACATGGCAAACAAGCCAAATTAGTAATGGAATTCATAATATCAATCCCAAGACTGCTGCCTACAACCTCCATCAGTTACAGTTCCTCATCAGTTGAGAGAGTGATATAATACTCTGCCTTTCAAAACCACATTTGACTGAAAATTGGATCCCCCTGTCAATTACTGGTTTGGCTGTTAATATGTTCATAGTTTTGATAGGTATGAATTCATACATTGTCCACAGATATATTTTTGTCTGAATGAAAGATTTCTTTCAGGGAAGGACAGAGGTTCAGGAGATGGCCTGATCATTGCCTGTCCTCCCGTTCCAAACTTAAAGTAAGTTTTTAAAAAAAGAAGTTTACAATCCGCACATTATATACAATCCAGCAAAACTAATTATAGTTAACTGCTTTAAAATGGAAAACTACTAAATACAGAAAGCATCATTAAAGTAGGGCTTTTTTGTACCAGCCTCCTTTCAGCTTTCTTTTTTAATTATTAGCTTTATATCATCATTTTTAAAAAAAAAAAGTCCATAGTTGCATAACTCAGAGTCTACTTGCTCAAGTCTGGAGCACTATTTGTGTCTTTTCAATGGACAAACCAACAGAAAGACAGACGTTGGCTACCGCGGCAGGCTGCAGGAGAGCAGCAGATAGTGTCCATAAACCCTGCCACCCAAAGTTGATGGACTTTGAGGTACCTGGAGTCCGTTACCTTTTCATTGGCGTTCTGCAGCTGCTTGTGTAAAGACATCACTTCTTGTTTGAGAGTTTCCTTCTCCTGTTGCGTCACCCGTAAGTCTGATTTTAGTCGGGACATTTGCAGGTTGGTATTTTGCAGCGTTTCATCCAGACTCTGAACCTGTAACGAGCAGGAACGCAACCTGGCATTTGCTGGACCAAGATTTCTTGTAACCTTGGTCTGCTAGGATGTGTAAGCACCACGTGTCACCTATTTAGGGCCTTCCTGATGGAAGGAGTGAAGAAGTTATAATGCTGACAGCCCCCTTTAAAAATGCTAAATGATTTTCTGACTTTCTGTGCCAAATTAGTAGCCATCCAACTTTGAATACAGCCACAATACTGCACTCGACAAAGACGCATCTTCCAGCCCCTCAATATTTATTGTGATATGCTGGGAAGAGAAGATTTCTCTTGAATTATTTATTCTTCCCGGCAGCCCATGGCCAACAATAAACCTCAAGCATAATTAGCCAAGCAGATAACCCTCTGTTCCCCTCCCCTGCCTAGTGAGAGACGAGCCACCGCCAGAAGAACAGGGAGCAACCGCTGAGTCTCCGCAGTATTTTAGGAATAACTGGGCAGAATGAATTGGCAAAAGGATCTTGGCTGTAGATGCAACACAACATAGCTTATTCTTGGAGAAAAAAAGTCCCTCATGGCATTTAACAAGTTTCCTCTTGTCCTTCAAGAACATCACTTGGAAAGCCCATCAAAGCCGCCATTCTTAGCTGCATGACATCTCTGCACACATTAGAAGAGGGCTGGTTCTTACGAAAAAAGCAGTACAAGAGATTTAAAAAAATGCTTTTGATCCAGGGCTATAACAAACCCCACTATTATACCTTTTCTTGTGAAACGGTGAGCTGTGTTTTCAGGGTCTGACTCTGCTGTTCCCAGGACTTCTGTTCCTGCTTCAAGCTGCCAACTGCATTCTCTAAGCAGCTTACTTTAGCTACCTGAAATAAGATTACATCGGTAAGCCTGAATCATTCGGGATTTTCTTTAACTCAATTTGACTTTGCGAGCTAAGCTAGAGAGAGTTACCAGCCATGCAAGGGAAACGCAGGAGAGCGAAAAAACCCTCAGCTCCTAGCCCGAATCTTCACACAACGGGATCATTATTTATAGTCTGCATATTAGTTACACTGCTCGAGTTCAGAGTTACAATATGTTGGAGTTGCAATGAAAGCGCAAGAACACTGTCTTCCTTGTCCTCCTGAAATATTTATAACCAGGCCCGTTCCTTGCAATGTTTGGAATTTTCTACATAATCAAATTACAGTAAAGCTGTGCTCCAGAATTTAAGCTTTCTCTTTAAGACCAGCTAGAGAAAAAAAAAAGGCAGTGGCAATTAAGCCTTTATCTGGCTTGAAGGTAAGAAAAAAATTCCAAAGTAGTTTTACAGGTTAGGGCAATACAGATAATGACATAAGAATTTTAACAGCCTGTTACAGCGTGTCAGTAGCGATGTGGATTTGCAGTTCTTTCTTACCTTATCAATACATCTGTTTAATTCCTCACTCAAGGCTTCTTTTTCTTTCTGCAGCTTTTCATTTTTAGTCAGTAAGCTCGAAACTTCATTTTGAAGGTCAGAGAGATCAGGACATCGGGGCAGCTGTGAAAAACAACCCCCTCACAGTCACATTTCTGTGCCGTTTCAGAATCTCGCATGAGAGTGTCACACAAAGCTTCCCCATCTCCTCCGGGCCAAGCGTCCCGCTCCGGATGGAGTGGAAGAGAGAGGAGCGTACTCCAATTTGGCCATACAAGTATTATTCATATGATCCAGGGCTTCCTTCCTGCAACAGCAATGCTAAGCATTCCTAATTACCCTGTGATCCCTTGGGATTTGCTTTAGGGCTGGTCTTTCTCTTCCGTGAAAGGGGAAAGAATACTGCTCCGCTGACTTCTGATCCTTGTCCCGTTGGACACAGTGCTTTAGCTTAACACTCTGCCTTCTCCTCTGCTCTTCTGTCTTTGCTCCCTCAATCTTCTGTCTTTAATTACGCTCACGCCACAATCCATTCTTTACTGAATAGGCCTCATCTGCTTTTGCTTTTTAAGACCATTATCTGTCCTAAGCATTAGGTGCAGCAAATGAGTGCTTTACACTGCAAAGAAAATTACTTTGTGAAGCCCTAATCAGGAGAGCTAACTCCTTTGCAGCCTTCATTATCCATGTTTATTAGCATATATTTACAGCCAATTGAACCATGCTTATAACCTGGCCTGCCAGGAAATTATCCTCAGAAGTTGAGAGACACTGAAGTCTTCAGATGGGTTTAGCAATAGGAATTCTGAGAGGACATGCTGAAAGAGACCACTCCTTAAATGGAGCTATATGGGTATCACCACTTACACAGGGAAATGTTCCCCTGCTTATCCCATCTGCGCAAATTATAAAAGCCTTGTTTATTCCTTGATTAGAGCTTTAAATCTTTGTCTTCATTGTCAAAGCCTGTCTTTGTAGATCCATTCCTCTGGAAGACCTTTTGGCAAAGGCTAAGTGAATCTAACCTTATTTCAACAATGGTGCATTGTACCCAGAGACTATTTCTAGAGGATTTATATTCCGCTACCGTTATGACCTTCCTTTAAAGGAATTAACTATTTCCAAATCGGGCAAGAGTGCAGGGCTCATGAGGAGACAGCCAGCATTATCTGATGGCACTCAAATTGGATGCCATACCTGTTTTGTCTTCTCGAGTTCCTGCTTGAGGATGTGGTTCTCCTGCTCCAACATATGAGCTTGAACCTTCATTTTTGACAGCTCCGTCTCCAAGGAAGACACCATATTTGATGACTGCAAAAATGAAGAGGTTCAGATCTCAACTTAAGAGACATGCAGAGTAACAAAGGGTAACCAGAGGATGCTGCAGCCAGCGACACACGTTAGAGCTGGTATGACACTGGATGGAACAGAACGGGCATGCTGGAAAATTCAGGTGAATATTTAGCATCGCTAAGCCCTGTTTTTCAAGACAAGCCTGCACACTTCTACCTCCCTGCTTTTGGCTGCTGCCATGCTTTCCTTCCACCCCCACTGCCACACGCACCTACGTTTGTGGCTCGTACTTGAGAAAGTTCAGCTCTGAAAGGCCACACGCAGCTCCAGAAAGGGATGCCAATTCCATAGCACCTGTGCATTCCTGAAAGTTCAGTTTTTCATACCATTAGAAACAGTGTAATCCTGTACCTTTACTTTGGAGTTTTCCAGTTCCTCTTTCAGTACCAGTCTCTCCTTTTCCCATTCTTCCAAGGTGCACTTTCCCGCTTCTGTCTCCTTTTGCTTGAGCACCCTTGCCAGCTGTTGATTAAGATCCTGCACATCTGCTTGATTTTTGGAGTTCCTCTGGCTAAGTTCCGTATTTTCAGAGTCCAGCTGCTGGTTTCGGGTCTTCAGATCTGCTACCTGAATCGGGACAGCAGCGTCAGTTATGACTGTTTTTACACCGGGGAGGAGATTTCTTTAAAACATTTCCTTTCTATTAAGATGATTAAAACCCTGACAAGTGTCACCCCAATTCAGCGGTGACTCTGAACGGCAGGGCAGAGCTGTTAGCTGTGCTCTGTGGAACAGCCATGACCCCACTAGCACTGCTTGTTTGATTTCCCTACAGCTGTTTCACTTGCTCCTTGTCTTCATTTTAGCCCAAATCAAGTAGAACCATATTTAGGAGTAGGAATCCTCCTGAGGGCCTGTTGCATGCATGGTCAGCCTCACAACACTATTAATTTCTCAAAATTGGCCTCAATTATAACAGTTATGATATCAGTCACCTGGCACAGCACTCTGCTCCTCCTTCCCTTTGCTGTGCTGATGCATATTTTGAGCGTTATACCAATGAGCAAGTAGATTATTCCGAGCAAGTAGAGTTTTACTAAAGCAATACTAAGAGGGACATGAACGTAAGAGCTACTTAAACCTTCTGCTTTCCCTAGCATAACAAAACACCCTTAAAATAAAAGTAGCAGTCTCATGGATACGAGCAAAGGATCATGGCTGGCAGCATTCCTAGAGCCGGCTAGCTGGGAAGTAAGTAGAGGCCGAGTCACATAACCTTTGTTTCCCATGGGCTACTGCAGAACATTACCCTCAAAGATTACAAAAGAAAGATTTTAACTTCCTATTTCTATTAAATAAACTTTCCGAGCAGACCATGGAAAGCGCTTTCAAGTCTGTAAGCTTGAGAGTCAGAGTAACGTTGCAGTTGGCTTCTGATCAGGTCAAACAAGCCTCATATCAATCCCAAAGAGTTAATGAGAATAGTTATCAAAAAATTTAAAATGGATACAATGGTCATTTTCCAGTGCCTTTGGGACCATCTAAGGAACAGCTTTTGTACAGCGATGATTCCTACAGAGAAGGTTATGGGCTCAGTCCATATACCTGCTTTTTCAGGTTGTCAACCATCTTCTGTACAGCCACTTTCTCCTTTCTCACAGCCTCTATCTTTTGCCTAAGGAGAGAAAGAAAAAAAAGAAAGCTCGTTAACACTGGGGTCACTTAATATACACTCCTACAAGAAAGGGCTGGTTTTTGACATCAGCAGAAATGGCAACGCTGGATATCTCTTTATTGCTCAGCATCGCTACTGTGTGTGCTTGGCGAGTGCTCAGTTCCTCGAGGTACCCCCATGTAGTTCTTCTCTAGAAGGGAAGAGCAATCCCGGGATCATGGAGGGTTGTCTACTTGCAAAAGACCAGATCACTGAAATATTGTCAACACTGTACCTCTACCTGCCTTTTCTAAGGCTACACCAGCCCAACAAGCTCCGTCTTTGCTGAAGCAAGAATAATGGCATCAGGTCAGCTCGTTCGTAGGTCCTGCATTTGTACGTGCTACTGGGCCACCTGAACTCCTACAGTTATATCCCTTCTTTGGCTCTAGGAATGGGCAGGACAAGCTGGGGCAGGCAAAAAGGACGAGGAATAGACTGTCAACCAGCTGGATTTCCGATGGCACCGTGAAATAAGCCAATTTTGAGTTTTGTAGAATATTTAACACACGAAGGACCTTTGAGAGAAGGGATGTGACCATCACCTCTGCACCGCAGTGAGAGCCTGAAGGCACACACGTGGTACCCGCCCTGTGCAATTCTTACCGCATTTCTTCTCGGGATCCATTTAGCTCCCTCAGTTTCAGGCTGGAAGCGCTGCCTTCCTCATTTAATAGAGTCACTTCGTTTTTCAGAATAACATTTTCTTCTCTGAGCTTCTCGGCTTCACATCTGCGGCAGAGAGACGAGACAAGTGAAAACTCTTTCTGTATGTCATCTAGGCCCACAGGGAGAAAAATTACTAAGAGCCTAAACTACTTGTGATATTCCAAAACAAAGCTACAACTGACTTATTTTATGTACGATCTCTATATGGATTTTACATTTAGTAAAAGTGCTTCCCAGATCACTGGAAAAAGGAGCCTTTTGTGCGTGTTTTTGTACAGCTAAAGTTAGTTAAAATCTAAGATACCCAGTAAAAGTTTCACACTACTACTGTACTATACCTTTCAGTCCTTAAGTTACAAATAACATGATTTTGAACAGTTTGACACCACAACATGCAGACTTCTATGATAGCAAGCTGTTTCCCCAGCTGTTTTTAGAGTCCAGTATGCTGGGAACAGCAGCGTTGGAAAGCGCCTTTTCTGTCCTGAGGCGACTGGAGAGAAATAATTTAGCCATGGTGTAGTACCTCAAAAAACAATTTCCTGCAGGAAGCTGGCACTGAACAATAATTAAGCCACTTGTAGCCACTTTATGACCTCCAAAAAATTCCTTGCTGAAATACAGCAGTTAAAAAACAAGTAAGTAACCTTTTATGTTCTCTGTGTTATAATGGTATTTACCATATCGACACACCTGAGGGATTCCTAACACTAAGTGCTCCTGCTGGGAAAGAAGTTACCATAATTCTCTACTAGTAGCTTAAATATTGAGGAAAAATAGAAGCACTTTTAGCATTTCAAGTAACATTCAGTACTAGAAGGGAGTGAACCAAGTGAAGAGGTGATATTAGTAAAAGCTAAAAGCATTCTGGAAGCGTTGCCATAGTATTTTGGCCGTAAAAATACAGGGTTTTCTGATGTACCATAAACTACACCCTGCGAAGGTGACTACATCCACAGAGAGACCAGCTGGCAGGTTGCTCCGGTTTTACCATTCACGTTAGGTCACGGTCAGAGAGAAGTCAGTCACACGCGTTTATTTCAACCGTCGTTATCCGTGATTAATCAGCCTGCTTGCTAGTAGTTAGAGTCCAAGGCACTGGTTTCTAATCAAAGTTAAACTACAGTGGTTAATGCAGCGACCGTACGGCAGGCAGGCGCAGCTAGGAAGCGATGAGTGGGACGCTAGGTTAGTTTCTAAGCGGCACGTTTGATTACTGCGGGGCCGGCACACGTCCCACAGAGTTTTGCGAGTGTACGTTACCTCAAAAGATCAACTTTTTGCTGCAGCTCAGCGCACGTGCTTTGTAAGCCGTGCGTCACCGCATTCCTCTCCTCTCTCTCTCCGTGGAAATGCCTGTCATTTGGGTTAACCAGAGCGGCAGCTTTCTCCTTCAGCCTTCTGTTGGGCTCTTGGAGCTCCCTCTTTTCCAACAGCACCCCGCTGTCGCTTTGGGCATGCTGGTCTTGCTGAGCTGTAAACACGGCAGCCTGTTCTTCCAGCTTCCCAAGCTGCCACCACGGTCTTAACTTGTCACTGTGTACAGCTATGTCTCCTTGCGCTTCTTGTTCTTGGATATCTTCCAGCTCTTTAGCTTTTTGGAGGAGCTGTGTGCTTTCCTCTCTATGCTTGGCGCTTTCCAGCTTACTTTCTTCTAGTTTGCAATGAAGACCTCTCAGCTTACGCAGGTTGTCTTCTAGCGCTTTATTTTTTTCAACTAACTTCATCATTTCGGATTTCAGATCCTCATTTTCTACCTGAATTTCTTCTTGCAGTGACAGAAGTTTAGCCTGTGCCATTAATCGGTCTTCTAACTCCGTGACCCTTTTCCAAAGCTGAGTTATTACGCTCTTCAGGTCACCGCTTGTTGGCCCAGGAGCGTGATCAAGCTGGAGAGAGGCTTCACTCAGTTCTTCAGCCTTCTCAAGCTCAACCTGCAGCTTCAAAGCATCAGAAACAAACCCATTATTTTGGGGAGTTATTCTGCGGTTTAGCGGATGGACCTTCTGCTGCTTAACATCATTGAGTAGCATTTTTGGTCTGGGTACTCTCTTAAGAGTTTTCTCGAGATCTCTCCTTTTTTGCAGCAGAGGCATCCGAGAAAGCAGCTCTTGGTTCTTGTCACAATCCTGGTTGCCATCAGCTTCCAGTGCATCTTTACTTCCTTGCATCTGCCACACTTGCACCTTGAGTGCGTGGCCGCCTGCTCTGGCTTCGACACACGCTTTCTCCAAATCGGAATCAATCTCAGTCATTTCTTCCAGGTCTGCAGTATCAGCCTCCAAAAGCGGAAGGGCATTTGAGCCTGTTCCCTTGCCTGCGTCTTTACAATCGCTGGGCAACCCTTCAAAAATGGGATCTATTTCATCTGGCAGCTGAGATTGTTCCGAGCTGGACTCGGAGCCGCCAGGACTGGGAGGTCGCGCAGGCGCCTGCTCCGCAGCTTGCAACCTCTGCTGCAGCCTGACGATCTCAGCAGCCATTCTCACATTTTCCTTCACTGCTTGCTCGTGCACTTTCTGTAGATTTAAAAGAACATCCACATCATCTCCCAGAGGTGCCGTACCAGAGAAAGAAGCAATTTTGCTCTTTGCTTTTGCATACTCATTTTCCAGGACCCTATAATGATTTTGTAGGGCAGAAAAAGTATGGATCTCCCACTGCAATTTCTGTATTTTCTCTTGAAGGTTTGAGATTTCCAAACTCATCTCAGCCTTTTCCGATTCTGCCCTTACACAAATGTGTTTGTTTAAACTCTCTAAAGCAAGAAGTTTGGAATTGAGTTCTTCTTTCTCTTGCTTATATTCATCATCCAGCCTCTCCAGATTTTGCCTAACCAGCTTCACATCTTCCTCCACCATGGATACGTGTTCTTCCTTGTTCTTCAGCTCTTTCTCGTGGTCATTTTGGAGTTGTGTTATTTTATCATTCAGCTTTTTCTCTTGCTTCTCAGCAGCGTTCCTCAGGTCTCGCAGCTCCTTCTGAAGCTGCTCTCTCTCACACACAAGCTTGTTCACTTCTTCCTTGAAGTTTTTCTCCATGAGATCCTTCTCTTGGGTGAGGGCAGAAGAAACTGCCTTTTCGTTTGCCAGACTTTCCTTCAGTTGCTCGTGAGCTTCAGCAACCTCCTGAGCAATTTCATCCCTTTCAAACTCCCACTGGGATTTCTCCTCTCTCCGCTGTTCGGCAAGCTCATGCAACTCCCGCTGGTGACGTCCTTCCAGATTTTGGATTGTTTCTTCGTATTTATTCACAAGTGTTTGTGTGTCGACAGAAAACTGAGTTTCTGCATGAGATGCTCTTCTGTTATAGTCACTTTCCATTTTTGTCCTAAACATGGTTAACATAATACATTACTAAACTCTGGGCTAACTCAGAAAGAGATTCAAATGGCTTTTTAGGCTGAATAAAACAAGCTGAAAAATTACTTTTTCACTGAGTTTTAGACGAAGTACTATTTGATGGATGTTTCTGAGAGCCAAAGCTAAATTTGAGGCAATTTGCTGAAATTTCAAAAATAAAAAGTCTAGTTTGCCTTGGAAAAGTATAACTCATGAAACGTCCTCAGAAAAGGTTTCACGTACAATAAATGCCCTTCTATTCTTGTGATCAGATTTGTGGGGGCAGATGTTCTTACTCCCATCTCTCCCCATCACCCTCAGGACAATTTCAGTTTCTTTTGACACTCGATCCTGCATTTACCAGCCATCCCTTTACTTCTTCAGGAAAGAAGAACTCTGAAAACCCAAATGCTTTAAAAGTACAAAGCAGGAATTTGTAAAGCACAGGGTTCCTGAACAGAGCTCAAATTAATCACATCTGGTTAGGCTTTAAACACTATATTGTTGCCTCTGGGTGAGCTAAAAAAAAAAAATCAATATAAATATCTGCTTGAGAAAGGTCAGAAGAAAAAGCCCCTGGAGAGCAGCCCAGTGTTCTGGAATAAAACAGGTAACAGCGCTGTACAATTAGTACACTGGAATTAAGCATCGAGAGTCATTTCTGCACTAGGTTCACCTTGGTCACCACGCCAAGCCATCAAGGTCAGCGCACACCACTACTGTCCCCGCCAGCAGTGACACTCACCTTTCCTCCTCCAGGTCCTGCTCATGCTTCCTCAGCAGCTCCTGTTGGAGCTCTTCCTTCTCCAGGGCATGCACCTCTGCCATCCTTTTCAGCTGCTCATGAAAGCCACGTTCCAGCTCTCCCTTCTCCTCCTGCAGTGTCTGCACCAAAACTCGCATCTTTTCTTCCACCCAGACACCATTTTGAATCAGTTCTTCCCGTTCTTGACTAAACTTCTCATTTACCTGCTCCAGTCGAGCTTTAACGTCTTTTTCGTGCTCCTGCCTCAATAGTTCTTGCAGATTGGCTTTTTCCTCATCGAAACTCATTTTTAATTTGTTTTTCTCATCATTATATTTACAGTCAAGCTGTTCTTGCTGTTCTCTGAGCACTGCTGCCTCTTCTTGCAGTTCTGCAATTTGATTTTTAAGGCCAGTTATTTGCTTTTCCATGAGATGCATCTCTTCATTGTACTTCTTCCTCATATCCTCTTGCTCCTTTTCACAGTGGATTTTTGTCTCATCTAGCTGCTTTTCATAATGGCTCACCTACAAAAAGGAAAACAGATTGGATGGGTTCATTTTCTACGGAATGTTCTACAGAGAACTTCTCCCAACATTTCTGTGTTATATATTTCCATGTATTCTACATAATACTTTGGTTTACACATTAGCATCTTATATTGATTTCCCTTGTAAAGAATACCAAAGTGTTCAGCTTAATTTCTTACTGGGATAATGATGATTATTATGTAGAAGCCAGTGAAATTCATGCTTTTCCATTAAGCGAATTTGTGAAAAGAAGCCACTAACAAATTTTAAGTCCCAAGTCAGTTTTGCAAATTGCAAGTGGAATCTTTTTTTTATTTCACCAATTACTTTTTCAAAACCTTCCCCAAATTAAGACGCATGAGAAGCTTTTCCTTTTAAAAAGGATGGGGTGGTTTCGGGCTGCGTTATTTGTTTTGGTTGGTCCGTTTCCCCCCCCAAACTGACTTGGGACAAACTTAAGGAAAAGTAATGATTTTGGGGTAATATTTTATCAATCCCCTTTTCCCCACTCCCATCCCAGCTTCGTCACAACACAGTTTCAGTGTAACTGTGTTATGCCATACTGAAATGAATAATTATTGTTCTGTAACAGCTATAATTATATAGCCAGCTCTCTTCTGGAGGTGGGCACCGGTCTGCAAGAGCCAGTAGAAGCCTGACAGGACCCATGACTTTTGGTCCTGAACCAACTCTTGCAGAAGAGGGCCATGGCCATCTCCACACCAGCACACCTCACCTGCTGAGCAGGGCAGGTCTCACTCACTTAGAAGCTCAAGTGCAATGTCCTGCACCTGGGTCGGGGCCATCCTAGGCACAAATCCAGGCTGGGTGGAGAATGGCTGGAGAGCAGCCCTGAGGAGAGGGACTTGGGGGTGTTGGTGGGGGAGAAGCTCACCAGGAGCTGGCACCGAGTGCTGGCAGCCCAGAAACCCCCCCGCATCCCGGGCTGCATCCCCACAGCGTGGGCAGCAGGGACAGGGGGGGATTCTGCCCCTCTGCTGTGCTCGGGGGAGACCCCACCTGGAATTCTGTGTCCAGCTCTGGGGGTCCCAACAGCAGAAGGACATGGAGCTGTTGGAGGAGGTTCAGAGGAGGCCCCGGAGATGCTGGGAGGGCTGGAGCCCCTCTGCTGGGAGGACAGGCTGGGAGAGCTGGGGGGGTTCAGCCTGGAGAAGAGAAGGCTCCGGGGAGACCTTAGAGACCCTGCCAGTCCCTAAAGGGGCTCCAGGAAAGGTGGGGAGGGACTCTGGATCAGGGAGTGGAGCCACAGGACAAGGGAGAATAGTTTTAAACTGGCAGAGGGGAGATTTAGATGAGATATTGGGAAGAAATTGCTGCCTGTGAGGGTGGTGAGCCCCTGGCCGGGGTTGCCCAGAGAAGCTGTGGCTGCCCCATCCCTGGAGGTTCAAGGCCAGGTTGGACGGGGCTTGGAGCAACCTGGTCTAGTAGGAGGTGTCCCTGCCCAGGGCACGGGGGTTGGAACTAGGTGGTCTTTAGGGGCGCTTCCAACCTAAACCATTCTGTGATTCTATGAAACACCATGACCCTGGCACAGATGCTAGTGTAGGCTGGCAGTAGGTGCTGTGCCAGCTCACCTTAGCACCACAGATAAACACTGGAGTGGGGCGGCCCTGGCCTTATAAGCCTATTCAGACCCAGGCTTTCTCCACGTAGAGGCAATGGAGATATTTCTGCACGTGTGGCAAGATTAATCTGCAGATGGACACCCAGAAAACGGGGAGCTGACTGCCCATTTTCAGTAGCACAGGTATCTCAACAGCAGAGTTTCCGTGCTGCCACAGCACAGACCACATTTCAACGCCACCAGACTGCACAAGCACAGCATTTAGCCACGCAGCCTCCTGCCAGCAGCCTTTCTAACCCACAATTATCCCATCCCAGCGGGAATGAAGGGGGTAATTCAGATGCAGCAGGCTTTCGAAGGTGGGAAATGCAGCGCTGCCTGGGAAAGCCTCGCTGCCCTCGCGTTCGCGGGTGGGCGGCGTGAGGATCTACGGCAGCATTCCTTCAGCCCTCTCCAGCGCCTCTCCCATCACACAGCAACGTGCAGAAGGAGCAGGGAAGGTAGACATTCAGATTCACAGGTTGGTTATCATTCGACCAGGGATTAAAAGTACTTCTTCAAGACCATTCCGCCTTTATGAAGGGGCTGGAAAAGTTGAAGGTTTAAGTTAAAATAGCTTACTGTGTCTTCAAGCTCCTGTTTGAGGTGATGCAGATCCCTGTGATGTTGCTCCTTCATTTGTTCAATAGCCATTTCTGCCTCTATGCTCATATTTAATGGGTTGCAGTCTTCTGAACCGAGTCCTTGAAAAAAAAGTAATTATATACATACTCTGGAAGCGCAGAGAGATATGTTCTCAACAGAATTACTTCATCGATTTAAATTTGTTTAGGCAGCTACTTGCAGCTCTCAGATTCCCATCACACGCACAGACAAGAAGCTGCAAACATTAATTACAGCTTCAGTACAGCAGCCACATTCCACTTAACGTTAAACAGCAAAACGGAGGTGGTGTTTGAGTCTCAGGGTGAAGGTTTGGGGAAGTTCTTTTTACGCGACCGCCTCTAAGACGTTATCCTAAATACCTACGGCACAGAAGTTGGTCCCCCAAGAAATGTGCTTTACCTTGGTCAGGCTCAATACCGCTATTGCCGTGAGTTTTCATATCAATGTCGAACTCTTCCGACAGTGAGTTTTTCAGCGAAGGCCTGAGCACTTTGCCTTGGGCACGGTATTCCTCCAGCTCCGAGTGCAGCTCATCTATCTGGTCTTGCAGCTCCTGAGACGGGGAGGGAAAGAGAAGCCTGAGTGAAAGCTGAACAAGGCAGCTGAGCATCTGTACGTCAACACACTCCCACGATGAGGCAGTCAGGAGCGAATTACAG
The DNA here is from genome assembly GCA_013398295.1 of Chionis minor. NCBI lineage: Eukaryota > Metazoa > Chordata > Aves > Charadriiformes > Chionidae > Chionis > Chionis minor. The sequence continues at coordinate 32,595 of VZSF01001729.1, forward strand.
TAGGCAAAGACTTGTCAATAATCTTGTCATCATGCCACAGTTAGTCATCCTCCTATCAGCAAAACAACCCTCTTCTCCAGCTTCCAACCTGTGCACCTAACAGAGGTGTTTGCTACTAAAAGAGCAGAACCTTCTTCAGACCGAGAGCCTGGACATATTCTGCCTCTAAAGTATATTGTGCCTCAGGACCTTTCACTTTATTCCTTCTTCCTACAACCTTTTTTAAACAGCAGCTTCGAAACACTTTCAAACAGTCGAGAAATACCTCCTCAAACACCCATCTACTTGAAAACTCAAATCAGAAGCAAAAAGATCAAATTAGGAAAGAGATACCCTCATTACTGCATTTACCATCTGGTACTTCTGCCCACTTGCCAGCGGAACATCCCGTGTGTTTGTGCCAAATGCCATGCGCTCAGCTCCATGAACAGCGTTTATTGAGGAAAATGAAGCCTTGAATGTGTAAACACACAATTCTGCAGATTTCAGTGGTTCAGAAAGTGAACCTTGAATACTGAGTCATATGCGACAGTACTCAAAAAAAAAATCAATCACATATTCAAGCAACTTACTATCAAGAAGTACCAATTCAGCAAGTATTTCTAGAAATTTTCTGCTTTTAAACTGCAACTCCCTAAGAGAGCTACCGTGCTGTTTCAGATTAGCAAGCCTTTTGCCAAGGTAGCCCATTATTGAATGAAAAGAATCATACAGAACAGATGAGCCGAAAGCTCGTCACCGTAGTAGTCATCAGAAAGTAGACATGTAAATAGATACTCGCAGGCCCACCTTGAAGTATTTCAGGCATACAAGATTTGGGGAGGAGAAAACAAGCTTCAGGTTTTAAGTTTTATTTTAAGAACACACTACTGTTTTGGAAACCACCAAAACTCAGATATATCTTATTTCTGCCGTTAGTTCCTGCAACTCTAAATTCAAATTAGGGCAAAGCCGATTCCACGAATCAAAACCCGCTAGTGCACACCTGCACAAGGAGTGGAGGGTGATGTGAAGCTGGGGAACGAAGGAGGCTCCATAGACCCTACCCGAGCCCATCCTTGTGGCACCTCATCCTCTTAGCTCAGCCGGTTGCCTCTGTGGCAAGAGCTTCCCACCCCCCAAGAACTTGGATTAATGTAAAAAAGCCACGACACAGGAAAAAAGACCCTGCTGCTCTGGGCTGCTGTTTGCTGTAAGGGCGTTCTCGGTGAACACGGGCAGACGGGTGCCAGGTCTCCACTTACTCTGCACTGCCGCTCGTACTCGCTTCTCATCTGTGCCAGCCTCTCCTCCTGCAGGAAAAACTCCGCGCTGCCAGGATCCAGGTCACCAAACTGAAACAGCATGAACGGGATCCAGTTACTCTTTCACCAAACAGCCCAGTGCATCCTGCCATTGGCAAGCCCTCCTGCAGCCTGAGCCCTCCATTTTCCTTTATTTTAAACACAGAAGCGCCGCTTCCGTGCTGGTAGGGGACAATGAGCATCCTCCCTAACAAATTCTAGCTGCCACCTCACCAGAGCTCTCATGCTAACTTTGGTTTCTGACCACAGCTTTCCAGCTTAGCAGATGCATATCTCTGTTTGATAAATAATCTCAACTTTAAAGAAGGCTGGAAAACAGGTGGCAGCGTGAGAATCCCAGTGTACGAGCCTTCGTCTTTAGATGCAGACACTCTGAAATGCCTGTGGAGAAGCTGATGTTCCGATGAGTTTATTGTAACACAACCACAATCACCTCTTCACCTCCATTTTCAGCCAAGTTCAGCAAAGGTGCCAGGTAACACCTAACACCTCGTGTATCATCCTCCCTAGAAAGGACTGACATGGTCTATCTAAAACCATGTGCTGGGGGAAAAAAAAGATCTCCGAGATGATTGCTTCACTGTAAGGCTCCCTGCTGTAAATTAGTATAAAGCTACAGCTAAGGTGGAGTATCTTTAATTTCCTCAACTGGAAGTCCGTCAGGCAGTCCATGTCAACGAGGTAGGCTCTGCCTTGGTCACATCTGGATAGGGCCCCCAGCAGCCTCTGGCTATTACTTAAATTGGCAGCTCGAGTGTAGTAACTGAAAAGTGATTTCATTCTGGAAGCATACTAGGAAAAGGAGGATTTACCTTCTCAGCCAGGACGTTTTCCAAGTTCCTCTGCAGTTTGCTTGCCAAACTTTCATACTCGGCCAGTTTTTCTCCCGTTTCCAATAGCTCACTTTCCAGGCGGCTGTTTTCCTGGACCAAACAAACCCCCCCACCACAACAGCCTCAGCATTTGGAGAAGGAAAACATTAGCACGTGGTAACCCATTAGAAAAGACTAATCTCCCAGTCAAATCAGAGCACGACACCGTTACAAGCTCCAGCTGAAGACAGAAATTTTGAATACACACACACACAATGCCGCTTGCCGCAGCCACACAGCGAGTGTGAACACCAGACCTGCTGCCAGCTCACAAACCCTGTGCTCCTCTGCTCCCCTCACCTTCCAGATGGCTGCTTCTGAAGGAGTATTTTACAATTTTCCTGATGCTCACAGCCCAGCCACCCCCTTCAAAAGCTGCTCATCTGTAAGGGCATATCAGCTCCCTCCCACTGTCAGCAGTTTTGATGTCATTTGTAACACAACAACGCTACCCCTTTTCTTTTCTTTTTTTTTTTTAACTGAGCAAAAGTTAATTATATGGTAAGGCAGCGGTCAGATAAAAAGAATTGTGACTTAAGTGTTTTTCAAAAAAAAAAATCTAGGAAAAGGATATGAATCTGTGGGGCCACGGGTGAGTGATACTGTTGTGTTAGGCAGCAGATAAATAAGTCAGAAGTCATAAGCTTGCTCTAGAGTTTAGGTTATTTTGTTTGTTTTTAAAGCGATATTTCAAACTTTGCCAAGACATCGTATCTCCTGGCTGGGGAGCCGTACAGCTGGCAAGGCAGACAGCCCATCCCACAGCCGAAAACACACGCACGCTCTCTGCACTTGATGGCAGCAGAGATTTGAACTGGAGCCTTATGAATCCAAGGAGTAACCTATCAAGGTGACCCAAAACCCAATTCTCACGGATGTGCTTCTCTCTTGCTGCTGAAAATTAATTTCAGCTAGCTCAACACGTGCTCTGACACGTCCTCTCAGCAAGGACTGCATTGCGAGCCTCACTCCCCACTCCTGGGCATCCCTGCCTTTTGGGGGGAACCGCCGGCGGCACTGAGTCCCCGTTACCTTCAGGGAAAGGGCCAGGCGGTCCCGGATGTAGTTCTCATCGGTTTTCAGCTTTTCTATCTCCTGCTCCAGCTCCAGCCGCTGTTTATTAGCCTGCTGCAGGATTTGCTCCCGCTCTCTCCGGAGCTCGTTCTTCAGAGCTGCAATTCGTTCCTTGTACTCCTCATCCAGCTTCCTACGAAGGCATCGGAGGCAAGAAGAGCTCAGAAGCAGCAGCAGATGGCAGATACCGCTGCGAGTGAAGCTGGGTGGCAATCAGCAGGCACAAAGCCACTACCTCGCCCACCGAGTCCCTGCAATACCACGGCAGTGATGCCGAGGAGGAACGGGAGCGTGAACCAGGACACCGTACCTGAGGTTGTACTCATTCCGGCGCTCAATCGCAGCATGGTGGTCATCCACTTCGGAGGCCATCAGGGATTTCAGCTTTTCGGCTTTTTCCAAGTCTGACCGCAGCTTTTCTTTCTCTCTGGCCACTTGGTCAACCCTCTCCCTAGGGTAAGCACAGCTGGCTCGGATTAGGTCACCCTTCCCAGCTCCCCCAAAGAAGGTACTTGCAAGAGGCTGGTCAGAGAAGGACAGCTCAGAAAGCTCTCCAAGGGTCTTAGCAACCCCATTTACTCCCTAGCCAGGAACTTGCACACGTAGCTCTGGAGATATCCTGATATCCCCATAGGTCCTGAGACCCCAACACTTGAGCTGTGGTCTAGCCCCCCAAATTGCAGCGCAATGCCGTTTTGCCAAGCTGCTTTCTCCCCCCATTCACTTTGTCCTCATCGTTTTATCGCCTTTACCGCTTCATCCTTATACTATTTGCAGTCTAGTAGGATCTGTTACACCGAGCAGCTTTCTTGATGGGAACCAAATAACAAATCTTTCCACCGGGTGAATGTAAAAAGGTATTTAGACATGGACACAAACCGTGGGAAGCCTCACAAGCGAAACGGGCAGCTTGCAAGTACAAGCGATAACCCGACAGGCAAGAGGGTATGTGCAGTCTTATCGACCACCAAAAGTCATCTATGGTATCGCATGGAGGTGGGTGCTGACAGGTACCTAAACTATTCAAAGATTTAGAGTACAAACCAACCACCACTAACAACTGGAGCTTGTGCGCGTGGCAGATGGACGCAACAGTCACACGACAGGAATGAACCAATACAAAAGTGAGGGTGTAATCCTTGGAGCAGCGGTCTCCAAAGTGGGGTGGACAAGATGATCCACTGGTGTGCGGGAAGAAATATTTGAACTCCAGTAGTCTACATGTATAATTTATAAGTATATGAATATACACACAGGGAAAGGTTTCTCATCTCCTACACTCTCAGTAGAGAGGCTTGCATGGTCCATCCAGTGTAAAGTCAAACTCTGCTGACTTTCAAATGAAAACAGTAGGGGTGTAAGGTGGTTTGGTGCCTCGCCCACACTTCTATCACACGGCAAAACCTACGTAACGCTACTGCAAGGAGTCAGTTCAGATTAAAGGTATCGACTCTCAAATTACACCAGCTTCTGCCTTAAGTTTTGCATTCCTTGGCCATCAATGACCACTGCAGACTGCAGTGAGCATTTCCAGACCGCAGAGCGGGGCTGGAAACAACCTGCTGCTTTGATTTCCCACCCCCCCAAGTGTATTTTTCTGCAATACTTGGGTATGAGTGTTTTACCCATTTAAAACGATAGAGTTGAAAGTTTCTGACCAAGCTAACAGAGAACCCAGCATTCCAGTGAAACAGCAGCACTGCACCGATACCGCTCGGAGAAGTGCTACGAACCACCACTCATCAGCTGCTGCTTAAGCTCCTGCCTGGCACAATGGAGCGGGCAGTGAGGAAGCAGCAGAGGCGACAATCCCGGTGACTTACAGCAAGTGTCTGATTTCCGTTTTGAAGCTCGCCAGGGCTGCCTGGTGGACTCCATTCTTGGTTATTAAAAGCTCGTTTTCTAGCGCCAGCGTCAGCTCTGTCAAGTTCACCTTCCCATCCAAGCTGAAATCCAAAGCCTGCAAAACACCACGTCGTTAGAGCAGAACGAGCTTTCCTGCCCTGCAGGAGCCTGGAGACATTTGTACATGAAGTGACAGAATAAAATGAGGAGGCACAGAAGAGATCTTTGCTTGCTGATTAATCTGTCACAAATGCCTCTGGGGCAATAAACCAGACATCTCTGCCACCTTCCTATACGGAAGAGCCGCTGCCAGCCGCGGAGATGGAAAATGTCCTGGTTGTGCTGCAAGACCAACAGGAAATTAAGCCGACGCCTGATTAAAAGTATTAATTCTCTACGGGACCCAACTATGCTGGCCTTTTTGCATATTCAAATGCTGCAAGAAAGTGGTTGAAGATAAACAAAACCAGGTCTTGCAACCGAGACGCCACACAAGCAGCCTTGCAGGGGGCGTTCGGTAGCGCGGATCCTAACTCTTCGAAATTAAGTTATCATCATCGGCAACTGCCTGTCGTTTCCTTCAGCCTAACCCTGCAGGAGCACAAAGCGCAGCCCAGCAGGGCTAGTGGTGGGGCCGAAACGCTGCAAACACTGGAGAAACTCCCCTTGGTGACACAGGTAACAAAGCAAGCTATGAGCGAAGGAAAGCAGCAGGCAGAAGAGGAGGCAGAGGCGTAGCATGCACGTCTGGTAAAGGCAGTACAAGATCGTCGAGCTGGTCTGCACGAGCCCAGGCTACAAGTGGGTTTTATCGCCCAAGAGCAACAGCAGAGTCTTGGATTAAGTGTCTACGAGAGCCTGGGTGGTCAAAATCCATAATTAAATGCCAAGAGAAATCTGCCATCATCGGTGCTGGGAACCCAGCGATGGTGTCGGGATAAACACATGAAATTATCTTCTCCCACCCACAGCTTCCAGTGAGACGGACAGGCATGGGGTTTACTTCAGGTATCTGATTTGCAGCCCCCATTCCCCTTTTACTTACTATAATAAAACACTAATTACTAGGCAGGGTTTCAAGTGCTTCCTCCACCTCAGCGCAAGCAATAATTCAGGTCATCTCAGTGCTAAAAGGTTTGCAGGTGCAGTTACTCAGTGAGCTAAAGGAATTAAATTGCTTTTTACAAATATAGGTGACCTCTTTGAGCTAAGCTGGAAGTCACATTACATTTTTATCATTAACTGCTAGCTCTCTGGGATGCACCATCATTTCAATAAAGGAAATTATTGGAAATTTCTCTGAACAGTTAAGACTCTTGTCACTAGCACTGGGAAGTTTAAAGGAGGGGGGGAATAATCCAGCAACAGTCCAGCATCCCACACTAGGGAATAAAAAAGGCAAATAAAAGGGGTGAAGCAGAGCTGCCCGTTACCTTCAGGATCTCCTGGCTGTTCTCTATGCCCTCCTGGTGCCAGCAGTCGAGGACACCCTCCACGCAGCCGTAGCCCATCCCGTCATCCAGGCTGGAGAAGAGGCAGAAGCCGACGGTGCTGGGCATGGCCGAGGGGGTGGTCGTGCGCCTCCCGCTTTCATCAAAGGACTGCCGGGAGAGGGGAGAGAGTGCGACGGGGCTCAGGCAGAGCCAGGCGTCTGGCCACCCCGCGACAAGAAAGGCTTATAAATGTAATTTCACTAACAGTGCTCTGGAGATTAAGGATTAAGATCTGCTTTTCCTCACTGCCAAGCAAATACCCGGCAGGAGTGCCGCTGCTGACCTCACGGCACCACAGCGCAACCAGGCGCTTCGGCTTTAAAATAAATCCGGAGACGAACAGTTTCGGACCTGTCCTCAATGCTCCAAAAGCGTTATCTGCTGTCCATTTTTGGTTTCAAAGTGCCACCTCCCCTAAAAAGCCTGCAGGGAGCACTTGCACAGGTGCCTTTGCTATAACCCTCGGCTTCCAGGCAAAGATAGGTAGTAGATTTCAAACTCTAGCTCAAAAAATAATTAAAAATTAGAGAAGAGATGTGGGACCGGCACACCCACAGGCTCCAGCCTACCCCCAGCCAGCGCTTCCCCCTGCACCCAGTTTATACCATTTACTTACTGCACTTTACAGCTTAACAGGAGCCATCTCCACCCCACGCTACTGCAAAGGGGAGCCATCTCCCCTTTCCCACCAGGGTGTTTCCTGCTTTTCACCCCCCTCCTCACCCCAGCGCAGGCAGAGGAAGCCTGCAGCACCTTTGCCCCACCGCTCTCGCTGGGCGGACGCAGTCGTGCCCACGGTGCTTCCGCGCTCACCGGGGCCATCCCGGCTCAATGCCAACACCTCCGAGGCTGCCCACCACAAGGACAAATGGGGAGGAAGTGGAGGAGACGGGCAAGGTGGGATTTGCCCAGGACTTCTCCCTCTCCTCCTGCTTTTACCCTGGGATCCCCCTCAGTTTCTCACCTGCATGGAGAGGTGTCGTTTCAGCTGCCTGTACGGGGTAGACGCCGAGGGTGTCAGTGACTTTCCGTTTCGAAACAAGCCGTAGAAGAAGTCCTCTATGCTCATGGTGCCATCCTGCTCCAGGTTATGGAGCACCTCTTCAAGCACCTGCAAGCGCCAGCAGATAGAAATGGCATCTGCTATTGCCAAAAGCACCACGGTGACAATTTTTGGCACAGCAGAAAACATCCTATTCCTAAGGCTCAAAAAAACCCCCAAAACCAAACCCCCACAAAGAAGAAAGCAAAAGAAGCCTGGTGCACTGCATCAGCCTAACACTGCAACCTTCATATAGAGAATTGCAGAGCCACACACACTATGGAAATCCTGCCTGTAAAAGCATGTAAGCTCCTGGGCGTCTTATCTCGGAGCCTCCATCTTGGGAGGCAGCATGAAAACCCCTTGTTTCATCCTGCTCTTGAGACAGGGTGACCTCAGGAAGCCAGTACAAGATAGACAGACAGATGCCAAAACCCCAGCAGTTCCAAATGACCAGGTGAAAAACCACAGAAAGACACGGCAAGGCTATAATAAATCTGGTTTATGCTTCAGGGCAGTCTGCTTTCTGAAAAGCAACACCAACCTTATTAGGACCAGAGATGTTAAGATAAATCCCTCGCTATTTCTTTGTCTACAGCTTATTTTTTCCATTTTCTGCCTTAATTTCCTGAAAACATTTTGCTGAGAATGCTGCAAAGCAATACCTGCTCCCAAACACAGTTTATGAAGGAGATGATTACAAGACATGTTATTTTAAGATGCAAAACAGTCTGATTTTTTTTTTTAAACTAAACTGAATCCTAAATTGACAAGATCATTTTTGCTAGAGAAATAATTTTCTCATGGACTCTTCCTACAGGACAGAAACAGTCCGCAGGCCTGCACAACATCAAAAGCAACCACCTATGAATATTTGAACCCGTATTTACTGTCTAGCTAGGAGATTTCTGGGATTAAGGAGACATGCTTGGAATCTAGGATATGTTTTTAAATTCCAGTTTACTCTGCGATTGCATGAGAAGACACGCACGCTATGGTGTCAGCTCTACTAGAGCAGCCTCCCATGCCTGATGATTCCACACCATCAAACTCACCGGAAAGCCACAAACTGGACCTGAAAACCACCTCCCAAGTAGCGACCTGTCAACCAGCACTTGTGCTTTAGGCTCGTGGTCAACCACAGGACAGACTTTGCAGGGGCCACGCTAAATCCCAGGCACGTGCAATGGTGCGAGTGGGTCCGTACGTGGCCACTCACCTCCCCGGCCACCGTTTGGAGCCCGTACTGCTCACAAATGGAGACGAGCTTTTTGCGGTTCAGGTGGCCATCCCTGGTGATGCCAAGGTGCTCGCAGACCTCCTGCAGTTTCTCCTCTATCCAGTCCGGGGCGGGCAGCGAGGCGCCGGGGGAGGCGTTCAGGTCGTCCGGGTTCCAGAAGCGCAGCTGCCCTGGAAATGAAGGAAAACTGCTCCGGTTTCTGCCCATCTACTGCACACAAGTGGCCAGCAGAAGACCTTGGGGGGTTCTGCACGTCACAGGGGACTCGCTGCTGCAGTGGGCAGAGCCTCCCTCCTTGTTAATCAGACCCCATGGGACCATTTGCCTTCCCTCACACTGCACAGAGCACACTTGTAATTTTGGGGCACGGCTACCAGCACAGCTATCAGAGTCTACCAGAAGGAGCAGATCCTCCTCAGCATTCAACCCACACGCGCCACCACAGGCAAGGGAACCCCGCGTCCAGGCGCAGGGTGAGCTGTGGCCAGGACCACGGGCAGGAAGATCTCTTGGGACGTGGATGAGTCCCACGGCCAACGTGGGCTGGTGGCCAGGGGAAGCACAGTCCTGCCACCTTGGCCCCTGGCATGGATGGAGAAGGGACCCCTCCTCTTCTGGGCAGTTATGGGATCAAGGGAGAGGACTGAGCAAGTCACACATCCATATATACCTTGACCAGATCAAGAACTCCAGTGGTTGCCTGTCTCCAAAAATGTCACCTCCCAGGTGGAGCTGCCTAAACTCTCATCCCCCTTGAATGTAAACTGTAGCATATGTTTTGATCTAAGTACTTCCAAAGACCCCTCCAGGGGAAGATAAAAACCCAATAGCCTTCAGCTGAACACATTTCCTCTACCTCCAGCAAACGCCTGCAGTGCAGCGTCACCCAGCTGGAAACCCTCACTAGACACAAAACAGCCCCAGCTTGCTGCAGGGCCACCTCCTTGCATCCACTCTCTCACTCTGGGGCTGGAAAAGCAACTTTTGGAGCAAAAAAAAATTGCTACCTTTGTATGGGGTAGGGGATCGAGAGCAGCTGAAGTATGGAGGAGGCATTGAAGAAATTAGAAGAGGCATGTCTTCGTTATAAACACATCTTTGCGTGCTGCAGGTCCTGCTGAGGGTTAGCCCCGAAGCCCAACAGTCACCCCAAGGGTCTTGCAGGACAATTAGGAAACATTTAATGACTGGTCTGTGCTGACATCTAGTGCCTACCGTGCTCCACTACAGCCAGCAGCCCCCAGGGCCGGAGTGGGGACCAGGACCATCCCCAGCTGCTGCTCTGGGGGCACTGGGGCCAGGGAAATCGGGGACACCTGCAGCAGGGCAGCCTCTGCTCCAGGGTGGGATGAAGAAAAGAGGGCAGAGAGGGTCAGGCACAAGACTGTGTCCTCCAAGGAGCCCCGCTTTAGCTTTACGTTCCCAGCTCGGGGCTTGCTTGCCTTGCCCCACGTGCACTGTGCCAAGCTGGGACTGCTCCATGCAGCCAACTGGCCCAAGACCCTCCTCGTGTGCTCCTCCGATTCATCTCCAAAGCTGGAAAGAGAATCAGCACACACAAGCGCTGCTGTTTGCTCTTACCCTCGGCCTCGTACTCCTCGCTGTCTCGCGTCTTCCAGTGCTGGGGAGAAAACAAAGGTTCCCGAGTTATTACTATTGCAAGACATCACCCGTATGAAAGAGACTCTGCCATCAGCATCAAACGAGCTACAGGGCTCCAGCAACGCCGCCAGGCTTTCATCTCCCCGCTCCCTGCGGGCCGGGCTGGCAATCCACGGCTCTTTGATGCTGCCTTTTTCTGGCACGCAAGGTTCTTCGGTGGGGAGAAACCACAGCTGCAGCAAAAGACGCCTAAAGCCCCGCAAATGACCCATGAGAGGTGACAGATCTGAGTCCGGCAGGCTGACGGGGAGGGGAAGGAGAGATTTGCCCTCCAAGCAAACCACGGTGCTTTGTCTTAGAGCTACCGATGGTCAAGACGACGAGGATGCAGGGAAGATCACGGGCTGCACGACGACCTGCGTTTGGGTTATCCTTTCCTTCCAGCACCCTATTTTCCCATTGCAGAACAGCTACCCGCAGCCCACACGGATCTGGTACGCAGCCAGCAAGCCGGGACACGAGCACAGCGTGTCGGGCATCCCCATGGCGGGGAGAAACCTGCGCGGCACAACCTCATCCCACAGCCCCGCTCCCCTCCGTGGGCACCGCACAGCCCCGGTGTCCCAGGCACCCACGAGGGACATCCATGGCAGGTAATTAAGCTGCAGCCAACCCACAGGTGCGATGGGGGACATCTGCTTCCAGATCTGCACCCCAGGAAACGGAGCTTTTGCTGCTTTACGCTTTTGACAAGGGGCACCCATCTGCCTGCAGAGCTCGAGGGCCAAGCCCGCTCCAAAACGCCTCCGCTAACTGTAGCTCCAGGTCAGGAGACGGAGCCGCGCTGCCAAAAAGCTCTCCGCTGAGCTAGCTAGAGGGGGAAAAAAAGCCAAAAACAAACACAAAAAACCCAACACGCTCTTTGCTGGTCTTAAGCCATCCCGCTTCCTCTGTGGCAACACCACGCCAGCTCAGGCGGCTCCAGCAGCAGGGCAGAAGTAGGTGGTTTAACATGATTTCCTCATGTACTACATGTTGTCTTGCCTCCACCACCCTTGTACCAGCCGAGGGTGTTTACCCACGCGCCACGCTCAGCGGTTCTAACCCCCGGTTTAGCAGCCCCGTCGGCAGATGTTACTTCTCCACCATTACAAGTGGATGCTTCTGCGCGCACATCACCGATGGATTTGAAGTCAAAGTCACCCAGGACATAAAGAGGCTCTAAATCATCATACAAAAGTTCAACGCGTCTCGTTCAGATTACAGCTAAAAGCCATTAATCTACAACGTTACCATGGAAACTGGATTAGGTCACTGGACTTTTTTTTTTTTTTTTTTAGCTCTTCTGCTTGCTCCTGTTTCATCTGCTGGACCGTACCAGGGCCATTCACTGCTGCTGCAGCACCTCGATGTACCCTCTGCTTTTGGGGGGCGCCTTGGATGGTGAGGGGGGGCTTAACCTTTGCTTTGCCGGGCAGAAATCAGCCTGGCAGAGGCAGGAGGTCATAGGCAGGGCTGGAACCTGCATCTCTGCTAAATGTTCGGGGAAAAAGCCAAGAACATATATAATATTGCACTAGAAAGCTGCAGATTTTGGCCCAAACAAGTGCTGTCCTGCTAGTGCCACCATCGAGGTGTTGGGGTGGCAGATTCCTGGTTTGCCTGATAAACCATCAGGACAAGCACACACAGAGCTGGAGCCGAGGCAACAAGTACCATCAAATCACCGCCTGCAAGCGGCCCACGTTCCCAAAAATGCATGAGCTGACACCACCCCAGCCTGCCAGTGCCAGTACGTACGCAGCAGCCAACTGGATGCTGGCAGAAGGTATTTTTGGGTGCCAGACAGCCTGCGGGGCTGCGCATCCTTGGGAGAGGCACTGAGGTGACACTGGGCAGTGACACTCAGAAGCGGAGCCCCCGGCTGCATCCAAGTCTTTTTCCATAAGCAACATACATATTTTTATAGAGAGTCAGCCCTAAACCCTTTAGCACCAGGCGCGCTCACTTCAAGGACCTGCCTCAAAACCAAGAACCCCAAATTACAGCACACGGTAACTCCACAAATACCAACAAGCTAAAGAGGCTGAATACAGCAGGGGGGGCTGCAGGCTGGTAACCCACTGCCACCCACCCTGGGGAGCTCGTGTGACCTCCCTCCCCGTGCCGGGACCCCGCGGCGGAGGGCGAGGGGGTCCCTTTGTACGGCAGGGGCTTGGGGTCGGCCACCGCCGGTGGGAGGACAAAGCCAGGGGAGGAGGGGGGTGGCTCATCCCCATGTCAGGCACGGCATTGTTCCTGTGATCCCGGCGGTGCTACAGCTGGATGCGGGTCGCAGACATCCCCGGGCCGCGCGCGCGGGAGCGGCGATCCCAGGAATGCATTATTATTTGGGCAGGCGCGTGCTTGGCCGGGCTGAGGAGCAGATGGCTGCGGCTTTCAATGCTCGCCGCCCTCCAGCTCGGCGCCCGGGCGAGCATCTGCAGCCTGTGCTGTTTGCTCACCCTGGCCTCTCCCCATAATAAGGCAGCAACCTCTCCCCCCCGCCATCTGCTTCAGCGAGACAGACCTTTGTTCTCCGCCAGAATATATTGCTAATTAAAATGACGATCAGGAGCGCACGCTGAGCCTCTTCTGCTCTGCACGCAGCAAGGTGAGCCTCCGCGTTGACGCTGATGGCCCCCACTTTTCCCCCTCCCCTTGTGTGCTTGCCCAGAGACCAGGTCCCCGGTCTGAGCAGCCAGAGCGGAGACCCCCGGAGGACGGCAAATCTCCACAACCCACATCACCAGTTGCCTTCAGCTGCAAAGCACCGGAGTCACATCAATAAATGCACCTCTGGGGGGAGGCGGGTGCTATCCTGAGCCGTCATTTGCAGGTCCTGGCTTTACAGGACAGTTGCACTTCAGGAGCCTCACACGTCTACGTCGAGGACCTGAAGGCAAAGAGTTTCAGCCTGACCCTCCCAGAAGGTTTTGCTCTGAGAGCCCGTGCCGTGCTGGGAACCACGCTACACAGAAGCAAACACATGGATCTCTAGGGAGCGAGTGGCTTCAGCCGGCACGGAAGGGACAGAGCTGGGCCATGACAGCGGTTTTGACAACCTGCGAGTAGGAGGGACCTTTTCCAGAGCCGAGCCAGCAGCTGTGGAAGTGGAGATGACAGATGCCCTAAGCTGAGGTTTGGAAGTCCACATGGCTTTAAGACAAGCCACATCTGGCTGCATACCCAGGGCTGGGCACCCAGGAGCCAAAGGGTGCTGCTGCCCTACCACCAGCTTGGGGTTGGTGCCCCACGGCCACCAAAGCTGCTCCCCATCCCAACCCTGCACCACCAGCACCACTGAGCAGAGCACCATCAGGCGTAACGCCAGGCAAAAAGGAAAGGAAAGCAAGGTCACAGCTCTTCCCAAGCCCACCAAGACCCATCACCTGTATCAAGGGTTTAGGACAAACAAGCTCAAGCGGCCAACTTCAACCACCGCAAGCTTTCACGTTGCATTCCTAGGGGCTTTCATGGCTGCAGCTCCAGTGGCACCACATCCATAAACCTGCCAGAGCCACGGGTTTCTCATCACCCCTTACCCGAGTAGCATCGGTGGGGACAAACGCAGCTCAGAGGGAACCTCAGGATCCCTACACTACCCTCGGCTCACGGGAGGGTCAACCCTCAATTCAGCCCCAGCTGCTCATGATTTCATCCAGTGGCACCTGGAAAGCCACCGGGGGTGGAGGTGACAGAGCCTCTGTGATCCCACGCCCAGACCAGCCCTCCAGCCTCTCCTCTCGTGTTTACAGAGACGAGAAGGGGAAGGAAGCCTCTCAGACAGAGCCTGAGCCCTTTTAATTGGCATGGGTTGAAAGAAAGCACCAATTAAGCCACACTGCCCCAGTTCTCAGGCCAGCAAAACACCCTGGGCTGGAGGCAGGCTTGCAGAGCGCGGGCAGCAGCCTGTTTATACACGCAGTAGGAGCAACCTGAGCAAAGGCCGCTCGTTGTGCCGAGCCCCGAGAAGTCAATGCTTCAGGAGTCTCCACCACCAACCCCGGGCCCCCCCATGCCTTCAAGCAAATGATTTTTACGCACACCGAAAGGATCTTCTTTTAGAGACGAGAGAGTAATGCTGATAAAGATGGAAAGTAGGGATTTTACAAGTTTACCCTGGGTTTTGCTCGAGTTGCAAGAGAATTAACCATCCCATCCATCCCAAAAGGCACAAGAAGAGGTCCCACCAGGAGACCGATGCAGTCAATAGGGGAGCACAGTGTAGTTACTTACCAGCCGAGTTAATTGACTGACCTTGTTAATAGACCAGCCTTTTACACCCCCTCGACAGCTAAAACAGAGGAGTAAGATTAGAGTGGCCTCTTCTATCAAGGGCATCGCTTCCCTGGGGGTCGTGGGCAGATTAACATTGATTTCAAGGTCAGGGCAGCCCATGTGGCCGGCACCAGGAGATGGATGAGCATCCCCGTAGCAGCGAGCAAAGGTTACTGAGAACACGGTAGAGAAACTCGTTCTGGTGGAAAAGCTTTTCTTTGAGATTTTTTATTTATTTATTTTAAGCTCAGCTGCGTAGGAATAGCACTGGAAACCCGGGAATTGGACTTTTCTCCCTTGCTTCCCCATGCAGGGATGGGCATCCCCCTACGTCTGTGGCTCCAAAGCCCCCCTCCTTCTCTGGGAAAGCACAAGAGAAGCCAGGAGACAGAGGAAGGGAGAAAGCAGCAGCATTTCTCCTTCCCACTGGAAAACTCTCACCACGCGCTCCTGAACACACAACACTGAATCGACAATACTTGGCAAACCGCGGCAAGGCTGGAATGAGCCCAGCTCCAGGGAAACGCTGCTGTGGCCGTACGCTAACGCACACCACCAAATCCAGGAGAAGCAAGAGGAGATTCTGGGGTTGAAAGCACTAGCACAGAGAGAACCACTCATTTGGATCACAAAACCAATAGAGAAAAAAAAAAATCTGGATTTTTGAGCAAGCACATGTACAGGCATACGTGGGACATGGGGCCGTACAGCTCCCGGGGTGGCCAGCCTTTTCCTTTGGTGCTGGAGCGTGCAAGATTTTTTGCTGGGAAACTGAAAAGTAGAAGACTGAAAGGAGAAGTTGGTGTCTCTGGACTTAGGGCATCGTTCTGCCGGCGACGAAGCTCTGCTCCTCGCCACCCCTCTTCCCCATCCCCTCTACCGGAGAGCGCGCTGGAGCCACGGCCAGGTTTTTGCAGACGCGCTAATAGATGAGGACGTGCTCCTTCTGCTCGCTGAGCTCCCGGCCCACACTTCGTTAGCCACCGAGGCAGCGTGGCAGCCCTCACTTAATCGCTGGCCTGTGCCGCAGCCAGGAGCGCGGGGAGGCCAGCGGCGCCGGCACCCGGTGCACGTCACCGCACCACCGCACAAGCCCGTCTCATCCCGCCTTCCCACGGCAGCCTGCCTGCAGACTGGGAATTCAGGGCTGGAACAAGGAAGTGCCACCTGGCACAGTGATCCCTGGGGACAGGCGAGGAAGACGACCATCGCCTTCGCTGGGACGACCCCAAGGACATCCAAACCACCTTCGGAGGGCGTGGGGAGCGGTGACATTTGGGGGGGGACAGCCCACCCCAGCGCCTGGCCCCTTCCCGCTCACCTCCTCACAGCCGCTGGAGGCGATGCGCGGGGGATGCGCCTCCTCGCTCAGCGGCTCGATGACGGTCACCTCGGCAAAGTCCTCCACCGACTCCTGGAACTCCGGCAGGGACCGCCGGCCGTAGCGTTTGCCGCCTTTGATGTACTTGGGCTGGGCTTCTGGGGAAGAATCTGTGAAATTCAAGAACAAAAATGCATCTGTGACACGATTTTTGCGGATCCAGCTGCCAGGTCACAGCACACAGGGCGGGTTTGGCTGCAGTGTTTCGAGCACCAAATTGTCACCACCATTCCCCATTGGGCAGCGCCAGCGGCTGCTCCTTTCCAGAACCACTACCCTCATCGTGGCATCAGGCCTGATGGGTTGGAGTTGGTCCTGCTCCAAAAACCCCTCCCCCGCCCCCAAAAAAAAAGGCAAAGTGGAATCTGGGCTCCATCTTCCTCACTTTTCTCCAGTTCCCAAATCAAGTTAACAAGATGGGGAGGAAAAAAAAACCCCTTGACCTTGCAAATGCAGCCTCGGATGAAAAAGCCATTAGGTCTCCCCTCTTTGCGCTAATCTTCATTACCAGCGGTGGGCAGGTTTAGTTAGGGACAGCGTAGCACTTGAGCAGCTCAAGTCTCCAGATTACGCCAACACCTGGGTGACCGCCGCTGCTTTCGGTGGATTTAAATCACAACTCAAAAATGTGAAAACCACCGGATGAGTGGGAAAAAAAAAATTGGGCAAGTTTGGAGGGGAACGTCTCCTGGGGGCCAACACGAGCAGCTGATCCGGGCGACGGCGGGGCAGGTCCCAGCTTGTGCCGTGCAACTAACACCAACTGCAAGATCTAAATAACCCCTTGGAGTCATCATCTAATTACAGGGGGCTCCGCAGCTCCACTCGCATTCCCCGGCTCTGGCTTCCCGCAGCAACCTCCTGCCTTCGGGGACTGAATTATCCGGGAGCACTCACGGACAGGGATCAAAACGAAAAATAAATAAGCACGTTTTAGGCTATTTTCAGCGAAAGAGTCATCCCATGTCTGGAGCAGGGGGCAAATTAAACGGAGGACCAAATTAACCAGGGATTCAATTAGGGAAAGGCTCTCTGCCACGCTTTGTTTCAGTGTTTGCTAACCTTACCATCGAAACCCCCCCAGGACGCGATCATCTTTATTTTCCGTCACTTGCAGCACACCAAGGCAGCGGCAGGAGCAGCAGCTTTTTAAAATTTTATTTGCGGAGCGCACTGGTACAAAATAAATGCAAGAGCGCAATACTAATAAGGAGCCGGGAAGCTGTTCAATCATTGACAAACGGTACACAGAAAGCAGCGGGTCTCTAAACCCCCCTGCCCAAATGCCTCCTTGGATAATATTCCTTTAGATATGGTAGAAGGCTTCAAGCTTGTTAGAGGAAAAATATTCTGCAACTTAGCTATGCAATGAATTATAAAATACACAGGACTAGGAGTCCTTTGATTCCTCCAGCCTTGCACTCCATCCATCCATATTGCAGCTCTAGGGAACAAACCCGGCGCCCGTGTTTGAACAAGGCCATTTTAACAAGATTTGCTGCAGCTGGGACTCGCACATGAAAGTTGTGTGATGAAGTGCGCCGATAGAAAAATCGCAATGAGACAGGCTGATTAAGTAAGAGCCCGAGAACAAAAGCAAACCTTATCACTCCTATTAAAGCCTGCCCGGTGGTGAACAATCTCCATCGAGCAGCTCTCTCTGAAATGCTAATATTTGTGGCTACTCGTTCACCCATTTATTTTCTCCCTGCCATTTCTCCCCCCCCCACCCCCCAACCCTTGCAGAAGAGGGCTGGGGGGCTTTGTTGTTTTGGGTTTGGTTTTTTTTTTTTTTTGACAAATAATTTTTCCTCCTCTAAGACAGAAACACACCTCCGTGCCCATGTGTCTTTAGAAAGATGTGGGGGAAAAGCAGCTGTAATTTAGCAATAATGAAGCTATGGCTTAATTTCCTTCTGGATTTCCCAATGCTCAGAAGAGTCTTCTTTTCCACCCCCACCCCGACAGCGTGTTTAGCCACCGCTGCAGCTGAAAATCCGGCTGTCTGTGGAAACACAGGTGCCTTCGCGCCCTGCCACCCTGCAAGCGCTCCAACAGCAAGTGGGGAGAACAGGAGCATCTCCCCATTTTGGCGTTTTAAGCGTTTGGAGGCTGGCAGCTGATGTGCCTCTCTCTCCCTCTGGTCCCAGCACCTGGGTGTGCTTGTTTTTTTCCCTTTGCAAATTTGCAAACTGTGACGCCTGAAAACCTCCCCTGGGAGGGAAAGGCGACCCTTGGCAGTTCGAGAAGGGCAGAAAGTTTGGCTCCCACCTTGCAAAGCTCCGACTTCAAAATAGGCTGTGCCTGAGCCCACCTACCGAGGGGATCCCAGCTCAGGCACCCCGAAATCCCATTTCCAGAGCCAGGGGGCTTTCCTTAACGTGGGGTTACAGCTCTTCCCCTGCAAATCCCCGTGCGCCTTCGTGCCGTTGGCTGCCGGGCACGTGGCGCAGAAAACAGCCCTCGTGTTACAGCACGACGGGCACCGCACTGGCGTAAGGGACCGCATCCCACGGCCCCATCCCTGGGAACACGGACCCATCTCCTTCACAGAGACCATCTCCTGGGTGTGCATGGACACATCCCACACGTCCAGCATCCTCTAAGCCCCTCCGCCCTCCTGCTTCCCCAACCCAAATCCTCCAAGCATGGCAGCCAGCGCCCTTGGTGCTCCCACCACCCCTGGTATTTAGGGAAAGCTGAGGGGACGTGCCAGCAAAAAGCAGCAACCCGTATTCCCTGAGCACCGGAATCACGCGGAGGAGCCGAACTGCGTTTCTCCTTTCCAGCCAAAACTGATGAGGAAGGATGGCAAGAGCGGCTCCATCCACACGTGCTTTCAAAGGCACGTGAAGAAACAGGAGGGAGATGCCCAAAAAAATCAATGCTTCCCGCAAGACAGATGCACGTGAGACAGCCCTGTGTGCCATTTATCCCAAACAGCGTAAAATATACCCCTGTACTGGGGTATATTATAGAGGAGGCTGCTCTTGCTCCAAGCTGACCTCCAGTACCTCCTTCTGCAACCGG
This sequence comes from Chionis minor, assembly GCA_013398295.1. Lineage (NCBI taxonomy): Eukaryota > Metazoa > Chordata > Aves > Charadriiformes > Chionidae > Chionis > Chionis minor. The sequence goes on from VZSF01001729.1 coordinate 51,798, forward strand.
CAGCCAGGCGAGACGCTGCCCCTCACAGACCCTCGCTATCGTGCTGCTGACAAGCCGCCAAGAAAAGAGCGGGGGTGAAAGAAAAAGAAAATAGGTCGAACACGCCCTGCTTCCTACAGCCCTCGGCAACACACGGGCTTAGTAAAACACACACTCCGGAGCTGGCGCCTAATTAGAGACTGGGGTCTGATCTGCCCCCGCAAACTGCCCTCAGGCTTGGCGGGGTGGGGGGGGTGACAGCAGGAGAGAGCAAGCCTCTCGCCTCCCTGCCCTGCTGCCTGGGGGGAGTTTGTGGCCCCCAAAGTGCCCCCTAAATAAACCCACCCCTAAAAATCTGCATTTCACAAGAACCTCCCCCATTTAAGCGCTGTAGACAGAAGCCATCAATTCCCCAGCTCGCTCCCCCCACCCATCTCAGCGGTTAAACGTCTCCATGATTAGAGATTTACACTTGATTTTCTGCCTTTCCGGGCTGGATAAGTCATTTCAAAATCCTGCTCTGCCCTCAGATGCTTGGGGAGGAAGGGGAAGGGGGGGCTGTCCTTGATGGAGAGCAGCATTTTCCCGGGCCCAGCATCAAAGCCATCGCAGGCAGACAAAAGGGGGTTTAGAGGAGGAAGACCCTCACCCCGCGAGCCCGTCGTTTAGAGGCGAAATTAATTTCTTTGCCACTTAAGATGTGGAAGGGAGGGATCCTCCTCGTGGCAGCAGACAGCCTACCGCTGGGCAAAGCCCATCGCAGCCAGGATCGGCTAAATCCTAATCCGACGAGACACCAGGTACTGTCTAAACTCCTCCTAGTCCCTATTTCACACTTTGGGCTCAGCAGTGGAGGCGGAGAGGAGCGGTGGCTGGGTCAACACAGCCCAAAAATCAATGTATTTTAGCCCAGAGGCACCGGTTTGATACCTGTCCCCACCCAGGTCTGCTCGCGGAGCCAGACTTTTGAATCCATGTGAGCAACCTTTCCCCGACGGGTGGGATTCCTGCAAGGGCATCATCCCCACCGGCTCCTCTTCAGAAGGAAAAAAAAAAACCCCAAACCCAAGAGCCCCTCGTGACAGCAGGGAGGATGGCGTCAAACCGCTCTTTAATTTGTCCTGGGTGTTCCTGTAATCCTGCGCTCCACCCCGATAATCCCTCCCTATCCGGGCTTCCAACACACAGAGAGATGACTTTTTATAAAATAACAGGGAGGAGAAAAGCCTGATTATTCCCCCCCCCCCAGTCACCCACATAACTGATCATTTTTTTTTCTTTCACCACCCTTAAATCTATTTTATTGTCCCCATATTTCCCCCTCACTGCTACAGGGAGCCCTGGACAAAGAGCATGGGTGGCAGCAGCACCCAGCCGGGGTCCCACGGGGCTCCCAGCAGCCGCGGGCTCAGCCCCCAGCAGCATCTTTTCGGAGCACCAAACCCCAGGAATTCGGGCTGCAGTTTTCCCAGTTTTCCTGCACACACCACCTTTGTCAGCCAGCTCCGCAAAGCCCCGAGGTGCTGCTGAGGGTGACGGGTCTCCCCGGCAGTCACAGTCCTGCTTGCAGGAGGCAAAATAACCCCTAAAACAAGCGCTATTTTAAGGCACATTCAGGCCTTTTTCTGCTTTTCCCGGAGCCTCCGCCGTTCCTCTGCCCAGCCTCACCACTTCCCAGCACAGCTGGGGTTTTCCCGGCCGGGTGATGCTCTGGTTCCCAGCTGGGTCTGTGTCCCCACAGCTCGAGGGGACAGAGCTGATGACAGCAGCACTGGGAACTCTGCCTGCCTTGGTTTTGCAGGGCTGCTTCCCAGGCAAAGTGCCCGCAGCATGCCAGGACCGTCCTCCCTGCCAGCCTTCCCTTCGGAAAGGGAATTTAGCTTCTTTGCCAAGAAAAAAAAAATAAAAATATCAGCTGCTCACTGCAAGCCTGAGTGCCTCTCCCACCTGCTGCTTCCCCCCAAAAACAGGGAAACCCCACCAGCCGCTTCTGCAGGAACCACTTTTGCATCCCACGGCAGTTTTGGTTCCTTGTCCCCAAGCCCCTGGTTTGCACAGCAAAGACACAAGCCCTCCGGCTGCTCGCAGACCCAAGGGACCTTCCCATCACCCAAGTCCCCAGGTAAAACCACCAGCATCCAGGCACACGGCCACTTCCTCACGGAGCAGACTCTCCAGATGCAGCAAACAGCCTTAAAAATCTGTGCCTTCCCCTCCACTCCCCCCCCCCCCCCCCTAACA